>JALMQS010000099.1:99375378-99746303 GCA_024734495.1 Forficula auricularia
TTTACTATCAAAGAATAAGTTGAGTTTCATTTAATTTGAAAGAGACGTTATATGGGGAATTTGTTTTTAAATAAATTCAAAAGTAAAGCAGTTTCTAGGTTTTTAAATTTTATTTATTAAACTAAACTATATTAAATTGAATAAGGTTTTAATGATTTTGTAGTTTTAATAATAGTAAAGTAATCACGTTATTTTTAAATTTTCAAATGTACTATGCAGATAGTGAGGTTGTGGCGTCGTTAACTTTAAGAGGAGTTTGGAGGATATTTCTAAGCTATTTGCCAATGGTATATTTTACTTTACAATGTAACAGGATGGAGTGAATAAGAAATATTATAATAGATATTTCTTCCTCTTGTAAGTAAAATCAACTGCGCTAAGCGATGCCATGAGATCATTTTTTGAAAAAAATTAAATGTAAGAAAAATGGATAATACCAAACGACATGTTTTAAAAGTATCATATTCCATTATTAGAAAAAATGGAAAAATAGCTAATTAGCATTTCCTATTGGGAATTAGTTTTCCCTGAATAATTATCTAGAAAAATGAAAAGTTTATCAAAAAATATATAATTCCATACTCACTAGCATAAACTTTGAATTTTCCTCCAAAATAATGACCGTGTTAGTCACCACCCTAGCTCAATCTTTTTAGTGTTTACAATTAAAATCCGAAGTTTATATTTAAACTTAACAAATTTTTCGTATTTCATTATAACAAGCGAAATTGAATTAATAAAAATAATAGCTATCTATTCAATCAAGAATTATCAATGAAAATTAAATTATAATCGTACATAGCATAATTTCGAATGTGATTAAATAATAATTTTTTCATTCATTCAAATTTGATTAATTTTTTCCTACATACGTCAATGGTGAATATTCTGCAATTGCCGAGCAATAAAAATATTTCATCAGTGCCCCATACTCATTCATACATACCAGTGACGTTTTGTAGAACGAAAAGTCTAGGAGGGGAAAAATATGATAAATGTTCTCCTACAGACATTCTTATGACAACATGCTGATGAAGGGCCAAGCAAATGATTAAATATGCCTTTAAACTACATATTTCCCATTAACCTAGATGTTTTAAGTGTTGTATTGTATTATCTGATTTAGTAGAACAAAGATATATCATATATGAAGCAATAAATAAAACAATTTGGGCTTTTTTAATTAATGCTTATATATCAATTATCAAATTTGAACTTTTCTTCAGTCTAAAAGGAATTTATAAATGTAAATAATATTAATTATATATTGAGAAATTTAGTTAAGAAATTATCTAAAAAATTATGACATAACATACTATTAATAATGATTAGAAAAATGGTGATTGTTGCATGGATAAATATATAAGTATATCAGCCAGGTATTCAGACTAGTAATGAATCAAGTCTACAAAGTGCGAGTTGGACCCTAAACCGAAAATTCTGTAACTTATATCTTTCAAAATAAGTGATGAGATATCAAATTCGTTCTTGTTTATTATTGAAAAATAATTTTTTAAGAAAAAAATAAAAACCGACTTCAAAAAATGAAATGCAACAAATAAAATACACTAAAAGGTATAAAATAATTATTATCTTATTTAGTTACAACTAAACAACGAAATATTAGCATGAAATTACTTTTGGAAGTCGGTACCAAAGCAAACTATACCTATAAGCGAGCGTACCCGCCAAAAGTACTAAGTAAGATCCGTCGAATGCGATTCATAAAGGAGTATATGTTTGGCACCAACTTCAAAAGTAATTTCATGTTAATATTTCGTCGTTTAGTTGTAACTAAATAAGATAATTATTTTATACCTTTTAGTGTATTTTTTATTTGTTGCATTTAATTTTTTGAAGTCAGCTTTTATTTTTTCTTAAAAATTATTTTTATTTTTCTCTTTTTAGTGATGTTATTAATAGTGATCATATCATCAGAACTTGACCAAATTAATATGACACCATCCTAAAACACCCGTTTCCGGATAAAAAAAGAACCATCGAAATCAGTTCATAAACAAAAGAGGTTAGGTCTAAACAAATCTAATAAAAAAAGGTCTAATACCTATGAAAAAAAAAACGAAAAAAAAATGGGACCATTCGGAAGCTAGGCTGGACCCAATGCAAAAAAACTTTTCAAAATCGGTTAACAATTGGCGGAGATATGAGGTAACATAAGCACAAAAAAAAAAAAAAAAAAAAAAAAATTTGAAAAAATAAAAACCGACTTCAAAAAATTAAATGCAACAAATAAAATACACTAAAAGGTATAAAATAATTATTATCTTATTTAGTTACAACTAAACGACAGAAATATTAACATGAAATTACTTTTGAAGTCGGTGCCAAGCAAACCTTACCTATAAGCGAGTGTACCCACCAAACGTACTAAGTAAGATTCGTCGAGTGCGATTCATAAAAGGTATGCTTGGCACCAACTTCAAAAAGTAATTTCATGTTAATATTTTGTCGTTTAGTTGTAACTAAATAAGATAATAATTATTTTATACCTTTTAGTGTATTTTATTTGTTGCATTAATTTTTGAAGTCGGTTTAATTTTTTTCTTAAAAATTATTTTTATTTTTTCTCTTTTTTAGTGATGTTATTAATAGTGATCATATCATCAGAACTTGGCCAAATTAATATCACACCATCCCTGAACACCCCCTTTCGGATAAAAAAGAATCGGTTCATAAACAAAGAAGTTAGGCCTAAACAAAACTAAAAAAAAAGGTCTAATACCTATGAAAAAAAAACGAAAAAAAAAATGGGACCAATCGGAAGCTAGACTGGACTCAATGAAAAAAAAAATTTCAAAATCGGTTGACAATTGGCGGAGATATGAGGTAACATAGGCACAAAAAAAAAAAAAAAAAAAAAAAAAAAAATTCAATCGAATAGAGAACCTCCTCCTTTTTTTGAAGTCAGTTAAAAAAGATAGTGTGAGTGAATTTGTGGAATTTTTTCGTTTTTAAGTTGAATTACTTTTGAAAAGCGACAGGTACATCTAAAAATGAGCTTTATTCTTGAAAACAAGATTAGTTCGCCTGATGATAAAAACCTACAAAAAATTTCTCCCTTCCCATAATAATCATTTGATTAAAAATATTTGATTTTGAAGAAAATGAATGCACATAACTTGTAAATTTCAAGTTTGTATCTTATTTAGTTTACAAGCTCCAATACTCTGAGAGACAGATGTTGCAGTGACACTATAGAAGCGGTTTTACGTTTAGATGGAACCTTAAAAATAAAGCTAGATTAAATATATTAGTTAAAGGTGAAATAAGCAACAAGTATTAAAGAGATAATATAATTTTGATAATATTTCGACTTTATAAGCTTTCTTATATGGGAAAATCGATGGTCTAGAGCCGATACCAAAAAATAATGATTTAGAAATAATTGAGACGAAACAACATATATTATATCCACTCTTGAAACGTAATCTCTAATTGCCATGTGTGTAGATGTTATCCAACAGTGTACCGCTACCAAAATCGCTCTTGTTCTTTCTTTCTATTAAGTGCTGATATTAAGGTGTCTTGGAAAGCTAATAATGAGTAGAATTTTAAATAATAAACATAAAATAGTTTTGATAAAGTTTAATTGATAAAAACATAGTTTTATCATTTGAAGTTTAGATTTTTCAGAAATACCTTTTCAGAACGGCAAAACGTTTACTACAAGCCTGTTAAACAGATTATCCTAAGTTAACCAAGATTGGGTAAGTTAGACATCGATTACTTTTTTTCGCCATTTACTATTTACTATCATTAAAAATATCGATATTTGATATTTTACTCCAAATTCAATAGTTTTCCAAACCAAAGATTTAAACTTTTATCTAGGTAGGAAAAATTTTTGAATGATTTATTTTTCTTAAATTTTTAATTTGCATTGTTTTTATTTTTTATTTATTTATTTATTATTGTGAACGAAAGAAGTCATTTAATTGCTCAGGGCCCTCGGCTGCAGCCCATAAAAATGATGCCTAAGTCTGCCCATGTCCAGGACTAATCAAAAGAGGGCTCGAATGACAAATTTAGTCAAGTTTTGTGCGTATAAATAAAGCATAAAGAAGGCCTCACACGACTCCAGTATTGCTGAACCTTTCTATGGAATGAAAACGTTAAAGATGATGAATTTAGACAATAATGCATTAATATTTTTACCATTCTGGGAAAATATGCAATCATAACATGACTTAGTTCTACACATTGGAGATATATCCGAAATGATGGTTAATTACAAAAAGTAAAATATTTTTACTCATAAATGAGATATTAGAGGACAGGAAACTCTTTGATGAAGCTCCCAGAAGACTAAAAATTCAAAAATTAACTACTGGGAGGATCGTCAGCTAGTATTAAATATACGAGAGGAGCCAGGTTGATGGTAAAGTCATGTGAATCGCCATATCAGCTTATGAGTTAGTGTGTCAGTGTTGCAGCAAATGAGCGATAAATAAATAGCAGATTTGGTGTTTTAATAGTTGAGTTGTTTATCGAAAGAGACAACCACTTAAATCATACTTAATTAATTACAAAATTAGCTAGTTTAAACCTAATTTTTTTTAAGAAATTAAATAATACTTACACAAAATGAAGCAAATGTAAATTATTAGATTTATTTTTTAAATATAAAATTAATATTTAAAATTTCATTTATATAAATAAGATTGTGTGATTACCTTGAGTATTCGAAGGGATTAATATCTTAAACTTCACCCGTTAACAAAAACATCAACAAAACAGAGGACAGACAAGAATGGATAAATAATATTCTCGCACTGGACAAGTGGACGCTCTTGAGTCTCGAAAAGAAATGAATTTGAAATAAATAAAAAAGCATTGCAAGTGAAAAGAGTACTGTTACTTTGGATTAGATTAAAAACATCGAAAATAAATATACAGAAAAATGGATTTATCAAATTCTCATGAAAAAAAGATTTTATTCCATTATCTGTTTTGGAGGATTACAGATTAAGTACCTATATATATAGAAGTGAATCACAAATATAAAAATATATGTGTATCTCACAAGATTTTCACTTATCTTTTAAATTTCTTTTAACTAAATATTTTTTATCAAATAATTAAAATTTATTTAGAATTTGTATATTTGAATTTTATATAAATTTAATATATTTATTGCATCAAGTTCCCGAGGCCAAGGGTAGAAAAAATATATTTATTTATTATTTTTTTTATATACGGGATATGATGTTGTATTCTAACATCATGAATAAAAATTGTTGTTTGTATTGTTTTTTTACTTTACAATAGGTGCAGGAGGGTATGGTCAAGTATTGTAATCCTGCATGAAAAAAGTGTTTTTTTGGTTGGTTTTTTCGAAATATCTCTAAAATGGCTGAAAGAATTTTGTTAAAAAAAAATTGACCGAAAACATGACATTTCCGTCTACAAAAGGCCCTTATGAGTGAACATCAAAAAAATTCTATTATAAATAAAACAAAAAAACAAAATTGAAATTAAAGTAAAATGAACCTATAATAAAAAAAGAGTTATTATTTTTACCAGGGGCCAAAATTGGGGAGGAGGGGGGTTGTTCAAAAAAATACTACTAATAAAATAAATTCTAGACCCTTAATCGATTTCTACAAAATTTCACATATTTTTTTTCATGAAAATGATGAGAGAAGGAGTTACACCAAAAAGGTGCAACCCTAAAGGCCTGGGTTGGCCCCTCCATCGTGAAAAAGAAAGAAGAAGAATTTTATGGGTTGGGCGGGGGTCGAAGGTATCTGTGGATACGGGTCTTAAATAGCTGAAGGTTATAAGTCGCGGGAAAGATGGTGGCGGGGAGCGAGTTCCAGTCTGGAGGTCATAGGGATAAAAGTTGGCAGAAAGCGCTTGTTCGACTTTTATCCAATTTGACAGCGAAGGGGTGCTGAGCGTTAGAAAACCGCGTGTTTCTCGTAAAGAGGGCATTAGGGAGATAATTGATTTCAGCTCGACTGAACAGACACCGTGATAGTATCTGTAGAACAGAGAAAGGGAAGAAACAGTTCTTCGGTGAGCCAGGGAGTCGAGTGAGTTGGTTAGAGCCGGGTCTCCTATTGATTTAATTGCTCGCTTCTGAATTGCATCCAGTGTAGCAAGAGAATGCTTGGATTCACCCTCCACAGATGAGAGCCATATTCGAGACAGGGACGAATTTGAGCCTTATACAGTATAAGAGATTGACTGGGAGTATAACAGCGTCTAGACATAATAGGAGACCAAGCTTGCGCGCTGCAGCTTTAGCGTGGTTGAGATATGGTCATTCCATGAAAGGTCAGACCCTAGAGTTACGCCTAGCATTGAAATTTTACCCCTGAATGGTTTTTGTCGACGCGCCTAGAAATAAGGCAACACTGAGTATGCACATATGCAACCTGTACGACCCTATCAAAATGACTAACTATAAACTACTATGATCAAAGGGGGGGGGGGGGGGGTACAAAAATATTATTTTCAAACAAAAATCAAAGAAAACTGAATTTCTATTAGAATAGTCTCATAATTAAAAGGAGATATTATTAATTGCTAATGGGCCCAAAATTAAGAGGGTGATTTTTTCGTAAATTATTAGAAGTTTTTCATTAATATGTATATTTTAAATATAAGAGAGAGGCTAGGTGTATGGCAAAGTCATGTGGATGATCACATCAGCTTATTTTTTATTTTATTTTTTTGCTAATTTACCTATACAATGATTAAATTATGACTTCTATGTAGGGGATCAGATTTTGGCCGGTTGCCTCGAGTCGAATTCGAACCCGGGTCCATATTTATTTTTAATTCGAATACGGAGAACTCAAAAGAGCTTGAACCTATGATCTTCAAACCTTCAAAACCAGGGTGCATAGACACCTACGTCTACACCCCTCTACCGAAACAACTTTCCCTTCTCTTCGGTAATGCAAGGGTCTTTCGAGATCCATAGTTGCATCTACTGGTGCACTTTCTTGCATTCGATTGCATTAAAAAAAAAAAAAAAAAAAAAAAAAAAGACAGGTATCTTCTTGTTTTGCGCTGAATAAACAAATATAGAGGAGTTTGTAAAATTTATCCGATTGATTTCCAAAACAATTTTAAGTTCATTTTTATGAGTTCAGACTCGATTTAAAGCTAATAAATTTTTGTGTAATATTATTTATGATTACTGAGATTTCATTACTTCCAAGATTTTCATTTTAATCCCAATCAGTGTAAAATTTACTTCGTTTTCTGACCCATGTCCTATATCGTCTATTATCATTAAGTTTGATTTTGTTTGTTTTTTTAAATGTGTCCATCTATTCTTGTTCTGGCTTTTTGTTTTTAGTTAATATTTTTTTCTTTCGACTTGAAAATCAAAATTTATTTGTTTATAATCAGTTAAAAAAGTTTCTTAAGACAAAATCAAGATCTACTATTTATTTATTTGTACTCCGGATTATAAATGGAGGTCATCCCAGGTATAAGAGGACATTGTAATACGTTGTGGTTTAAAGTTAGTTCACGGCTTGTTCTTAGTTAGATATACATTATGTCTACTAGATAAACTTATTTAAGAGTTGTATAACAGAATCAAACCGAAGATGTTTATTTTTACTTTTTTTATTTCAAATGAAAATTTATTTATTTTAAATGAAAGAAAAAAAACATAGTGACTTGTGTATACTATATGACGTTACTTATAAAATGTGATGTCAAGATTATTTCAAATTTCAGTGATTCCCCTACGTCTAAAACTAAATAATTGTTCTTTAAAAAGTATCTCCCTGGATATCGAAGTTAAGGATCTCCTGTATGATTTGTAAAATACATAATTGCCTTTTCTATCGAGATGAAATTTTATAAAGTTTTCTTGGCATTGTCAAGGAGACAGGAAGTAATTATGAATTGATATACTTTCATTAACTTTTCGTTACCCTGAAGAAGGAGAGAGTAAATCTCTGAAACGTCGGTTATCGAATAAATGTAAAATAATAAAACTGATATAGTCTTATTTTTTACAACCACCTTGGATTACCTTCATCAAGATCCAATTGAAAATACATAATATTTATAATCCTGAATATAGTAGAGGCTCTTCCCAATTTTTACATTTTTAAAAGCTACTTTAATGTTTCCATTTTTTAGGTACTTATAAAAAGGGGATGACATATTTTAATTGAAAAATTGAAAGTGAAAAGTAATGTTTGCTAACTTTTTACAGATATGTCGACTTTTTAGTACTAGGTATTTATTTTGTGGAAAGCTTTTTCTCCAAAAACCATATAGGGGCATTGAAATGATTTAATTAGTTAAGTTTATATATCTTATGACGTTATGACGTTATGACTTATGACATCAAAATGGGTAACAATTTTTCAAAAAAAAAATAAAAATTAATTAAAAAAATAACATAATAAAAAAAAAAAATAACAATAACCATTTGAATTACTAGTGTGAGAGCTACCATATTGACCCCAAATGAACTACGTATCGTTTGAGCTAAAAAAATTCATCTTATCAATATAAAAGTTTGTGCCGAATTTAACACATTCAAGAATATAATAATTTGATTCATTTTTAATTTTCAGTATTTTTATCTGAAAGTCTTGAAGCCTGAGAGTACAAAATTTAGTTGCAGTTCTCATAATCGAAACTGAAACAATATAGCACCATAAAGACCTTTCTAAGCGCTTATATTTTTAAGTTTAGATTGGTTTAAGAATCCACACAGACAGAAAAAATTATCTTTACTTTTAATTTTTCTTCAAATTTCACTCATCTTGACATCTATGGAAGAATTAACAACAAAATTAAACAATGTTGAATTAATTCAATACTTTGATTGCCCATTAAATAGGGCGTACCAAATGAAAATACATTTTAGGACGCCATAGAGATTTGGTTCCGTAACAGAAAATTCTTCAGATGTTATCATTAGGTCTATATGATTTTGACACTATGAAGCTAAATTCCGGCAACATATTATATTATCCTATGTACAAAAGAATATGGTTACATTTGAGTGTGGTCGTATGCTTTACATAGTGGGTACAAGTATAACATAAAATAAATATTTTATTTCAAACGATAAATTATAATATTTATCACTTTGATATTTATGAGTATTTTTCTGCTTTCCTTATCAGTTTTATCGTCAGGTAGTAAGTAGTAGCTCTTGGCGAGGACGAATTAAGAATAGAGTGCATCCATACATCTGTTAACACTTGGGATAATTGCTTACTGGTTGTAATACAATTCACTTGGGACATCATCAATTAGAAAAGTATTATAAATAAGAAGCGTTTGTATATCGTATGAGTATAATGTATAAAAAGCGAGAGAGGAGAAATTAACTCCAAAATAGATTAAGTTTTCTTTTAAATAAATTGACACTTTCTGATGTGGCCATCCACTTGACTTTACCATACTCTTCTGGTTTAGTTTGGTACAAGTGCCTAGATTTAAAATTTTTGACCCTACAACCCTCCTCCCCCCATTTTGAGCGGTTAGTTTTTGAATTTTTATTCTTCTGGTAGCCTACTGATTATGTATACAAAATTTGGTTGAGTTTGGTCCAAGGGCCTAGATTTTCATTTTGTAAAAAAAAAGTTTTTAATTTTCAGTAAAAATGAAATAGTAAAATCTTTTTCAAACACTACACGTTGAATACAAATTTTGGTAATTTGACAATTTTTTTTCGTCTTCATGTTTGAGCTAAAAATCTGAAACTTGGCAGGTTGGTGGAGGTTCTTAATGTAAACTTGTATGCCAAATTATTTCTAATTAGGTATAATGTATAATCGTCCAATTGTTTTACATTTTTAATTTGTTTTCTGTTATTCTACATACTTTTATAAACAAAATTTTTAAAGCTAGAAATCCCAAAATTTAAGTAATTCTTCAAATTAAAAATTCAAACATTTTGTTCAATTATGGAACTTTATACGACCTTTTGTTCTTGAGTTATCGTCGGTATCGGAAATCATACAGATATAAAGAAAATCTGCTTGAATTTGCAGATTTTAAGGTAAATATATTATGTAATTTCAATTTTATGTAGAGCAAAAGAAGTACAAATCTACTCTTATTAAACGAACAAAAATTGTTTATATATTGTTTGTATATATATTTGTATCTTAGTTCTATTTTGAAAACGGCTCTACCGATTTTGATGAAACCAACTCTATTAACAAGTTTTGAGGATGAAAAAACGATCTGGCTAGGTCTGGACCTCGACAAATTTCATCTTAATTGATATTTTCTTAATTAAAGTAATTATTTATAAATATTTATAATAAATAAAAGTTTGTTTACGTTTTTTTCAATTATCTTATATTTATTAATTGGCTTTTTAATTTTAAAACCCACTAATAGGTTATAATATAACAAATATTATTATATAATATTAAAATTATGAATTTTTTTTAATTAACAGGTGTCTAAATCATAACATTACAGGTGGATTCATAACAAAACAGATGTGTTTACAAATAAAGTGGTTGAAGTGGCTTTTTTTATATAACTTGGAAACAAATCTTATTTAATTTTATGTTTTTATTTCAGATCATATATGATTATTTTTTTTATTATTATTTTTCTATTTATATTTCTATAATGTTTATCAATATAAACGAATGTGAGCAAATTGTGTGGTGGGGTGGATGTGGGAGGTGCAGGGGGTGGGGTGAAGTTGTGGTGGATCCGGGGGTTGCGGTGCGGTGGGGCGGAGTGTGGGTTGCCGGTGGGGGGTGCAGTGGTGGGTGAGAGGTGCGTGGTTTCGGAGGGGAGGGGGTCCAGGGGACGTGTACTATATATATTTGTATTTTTTTTTTAATTTGCTTACCGTGCACCGCTCGGTGGCTCCAGGTACTTGAAGGTAAAATTAAATATTTTCAAGTCTCGGTAGACTGTTAAGAAAATTAATTGTTATATGGTGGGTCAGTGAATGATTTGTGCTAGAAAGCTGAAATTTGGCTCAAATAAAAACTGTTGTGCCAAATTTTCTTCTCATTTTGGTTAGTTCTTATTGATCCAAAAGCTCTTTTTTCTGATTTTCTTCTGATTGAAATTCTAAGGCTATTGTCAATTGTTTTAATCAAGAAGATGGAATAAATTAAATTAAACTATATTGTGTCTTTTACTTTTAATAGATTCACTGTACATTTCGAATACCTTCAAGTGTCCATTCTCAGCACAATAACAATTTTTTAGAATTATCTTTTTTTGGAGGTACACTTAAATGTTCGTTCATTTAAAATAAAATAAAACAAGTAAGAATTTTGATTTTTATGTAAATATTAATGCATCGAGATTTAATTGTATCTCAAACAAAATTTTTTAGAGAATTCTAAAAAACAGACATTTTAGTGACACTAATAGGGTTCCGTTTAATTTTTAAATCATATCCCTAAAAATGTATATAATGCTGAAGATGGACACTTCCACGTCCAATTAAAAAATAAACGACACTAAAATATAGATTAATTTAATTTTTTTCATCTTCCCGATTTAAACTAATATGATTCTAAAAAAATTTCTTTAAAAATTTTAAAATTATACTCTTTCTTGCATTGGATATACAACCATAATTAACTTTCGAGCTTTTTTTACCTATACACACAAAGCAAAAATTATTATGTGTGGAAAAAATTTACTCATAGAATTAAATACGAATTAAAGATTAGGCTTCTGCTTATACTGGCAATGTCATTTACTGTTAAAAAATATAGCTGTTGCGTTTCTAACCAAGATAGGATCACAACTAAATATATCTCTATTTTAGGCCTTGCCAATCAATTCTAGTGGGATGCAGATGCACGCGACATGACTGGGATTGGGAAGCATGTAAAATACTCGTATGTTAACAGCACTTTAGAACAATCAGCACTACATACTATTACTTAACTTCAGTTATCTATTGGGAACCGGTTCTTTGAATATATACCGTGGGCAATGGCTAAAGCACATGGTGTAAAATAAGCCTTCAGGGAAGTTTAACTGGAGATGAACTAACCTGCTTTGAATCTCATTTTATTTATGGTAACTAATCAAGGGATTCTTTAATCTCTACTTTTTTTTTTACTTTCCCTAATTTCCTTCTAGATTCACTTACCTTTATCTATTTTACTGAAATCCTTTATTATTGTGAACTATACAGAATGTCAAGTATAAAATTTTATATATTTTTATACTCAATTTTAGCCATCAATTTTTCCTACTTTATGTTTATACTTCTTTAGGTCATTTTGAATTCAATTTTCCACTTATTCTAGTTTTTATAGTCTAGTTTAATTTTTTTCCTTGTGTGCTTGATACAATTGCCCCTTTTAGAATCTTTCATGTTTTACGATTTTATCCCGAGTTTTATTGTTAAGGAGAATCTGTAAGTGCGGTATTTGTATTTTTTATTCTCACACATTTTGGTTGATCTAGAATTCTAGACTCTTTTTATTTTTTTACATGATATCATTACCAAAATGTTATATTTATATATAAAGATTATGAGATAATTTAGTACGGGAAAATTGAAACGGAGCACAATATCTTAATTGATACCCCATCGAAGAATTACCTACAATCCTACAGTAACATAAGGGAAAGCTGGGGTCTAGAGCTTTCAGCATGCTATATATATATAGGTAAGTAATTGATTGTACACACTATGTTTGATGTATGTGTAAGAAATAATTTTTCGTTCGTTCTTTACTTCGCTTTACAAGTAGGCCAAAGATTCACCCAAAAATTAATTTTTTTCCTGACTTTATTTAAAAATGTCTAAAACACACGTCTGCTTATTCATGTTTCGTATGTGTGTAATTTTAGAATTAAAATACCAGCGATTACTCTAGAAGGTCTTAGAAAGTTCGTCGTAATACAAAAATGTTCTTATTTCTAAGGCAAAAAACTGATTAGATTTCAGACTTCCTTTAGTATTTTGTTGAAAAAAAAATACAGAGAATCCGAAAAAAACCAAATTGTTATAGATACATACGTATAGGGATATATCGAGTGTCTATAATTAATGCGCTGAAATTTGGTGAACAAGCTTAAATTAATTAACTGCACTTTTTGTCAAGTTTCCCTTTTTTAGATTAAGTCATTCAAAGATGAAAAATTGCGAAATTGCTAAAATTGCCGAAAAATGTTCCGAGTGTTGAGAAAAATGGTATATTTTTCCTCTAATTATTTATATTATGTTATCATCACATATTTTAACTTTCTTAAGTGAAAATGAAATGCAAATCCGCCTATTAATCGTTTCATGTTTCATTTCTTTATGAAAGATTCTATTCACGTTTTCTACTAATAGAATTATTATTGTCGTAAGGGAAAAAAAGATGATAAATTAAATTCGAGAAAAAACATTTATTTCTTGAAATATGTTATTCAAATGGATCATTTCACTCGGATAAACCTTAAGTTAAAAAAAATATTATTAATAATAATAAATAAATTTTTCACACTCAGCTCAATTAATTTTCTGCCAGCGTTTGAGTTTCAATTTAAATAATTTCGACTACAGAAATAAAAAAATAATTAATTGAAATTCTTACATCTCTAAAAAAACGACTGTTTTGTTTATTTATTTATTTTTTAGCTACCAACTATAAAACAACAAGCGAGAGAACAAAATGTTTGTTACTAGAACAAACAAAATACTTTATATAGATCGTTTGTTAAATGACTCTAGTATGCGGAAATGAAAAGTTTGAAAGAATAATACAAGATGAGTGCACAAAAAAACATACCAAAAAGAATCTTTATTTAAATGAGAGAACATTTAAATACAAGAATTCTTTTGTTTTACATTTTTATTTATTATTATTATTGTTTTTTAGCTTATAAATAAGATATATATTTAAATAAATACAAAAGTATATAAATATATATATATATATATATTCACTTAATAGAATGAGTAAAAAATTGGAATGACGTCTCAAAAAACTTTTTAAACTCTTCTAATTCCATTAGTTTGAGAATATTTTCTTGCCGAGAGTAGAATTGTTGATATTCAAGAGAAAATCAATTGAGTTTTTAATTATGTGAGTTCTATATATCGTCGCCTTAGAGTGTAAGCCTGCTAAATCCATTTTTTATCATATACCTATGATAGCGAGTATAAGCCAGCGGAATTGGTATAAATGAATATAACACACGTTTAGGAGATGTAATTTAATGTTTAATATAAAGAGTTAATAAAGAGAATGTACACGTTGCAATATAAGATTGTATTATGTCAGAACAAAGGATATTCATAGAAGTAATATAAAAAGATAGGACAGACAGACGGACTGACTCTTCTGTATGCCTACGCCATCTCGCGGATTGCCGCATAAGTTCCATCAACCTATGACATATTAATACCGATCGAAAGAAAAAGAGAAGCAGCATCGTCCAAGTAAAACTTCTACTTAAAATTACGATCGCAAGAAGTAGAAAAAAATGTGAAAAATAGTTTTTTCCATTACAAAAAATTTGTTTGTTTTTTCTCCACCCTGTAAAACTTCCTAGTTGTGAGCTAGCAGATTTACGATCTAAGGCGACGATATATAATTTTATTTGATAGACTATATAGTTTCAAAGGCATGATCTACATATTTAGTCTTTATTATAAATATAGTATATTAGTTTTCTCTGCTTGAGTACACCTTGGGAATAAAGTGGTTCATTCACATTTCATAATACCTATCTTTTAATTTTCACCGAGGGTTGAACCGCGATTGGAATTAGGTGTACTCGTCTTTGGAATTAGGTGGAATTATTTTGGAATTCTATAGATAATGCTACTTCATCTATTGTCTTTTACTTGGAAATGAAAGTGGAAGTAGGTGTACACGATTATTACTATTAAATTATACTATTAAAAATACTAGATAAATTTTATCAATTTTCAGTAACAATTTCACTCAAATTTCTCTTCAATAATAATAATAATAATAAAAAAAAAAAACAGTTATTATATTAGGACCGAAAATGGGTATTTTCAACTATACACCTCGATTAATGAAACCTACGATAGCTCAAGGACAGAAGGCCCTAAAATTCACTCTAGTGCCTTATTTCTCAAAAACGAAGAACTGATTAGATCAGCGCTTCTTAAACTTTTTACATTCCTGACCCCTTTTTATCATCGAGATTTTTTCGCGACATCAGATTTTAAATATAAAATAAAGATATAAAAATAAATATTCTCCATAGATAAGATTTTTTTTTTAAATAATACGATATACATATGAAAAGAAGCAGTTTTGGATTTGTTTCAAGTATACAAAGGACGTTATATACCAGGGGTGCTCAACCTTTTATAATACGCGACCTATCTTTGTATACCAAGGTATATGGCGATCGACAGGTTATAATACAAATAATACAAATAAATTGCTAACAAAGTAAATGTGTGTTTTAATAATTTACTAAGTACATAAAAATTTTCAAAGTTACATTCAGACTTGTGGGCATAATGATAACCTCCTACTTTTTTTGAAGTCGGTTAAAAAGCTGGAAATGTCGAAAGAGCAGAAAGTCCCTACTGGGTCTACTGTACGGAAGGTTGAAACCGGACGGTGATCGACCAAAAACCGTCTCGCGTTCGATCACGATCGGCGGGTTGATAACCCATGTTATATATGGTACTGTGCGTTTGTGGCATATTTTGATTGTAAAATAACTTAATGCTGAAATTTCAATGCAACACCGCTATTGTATCTTGCAATATGTAAATATAATTTTCACTTGACTAGTATTAAGATTTTATAATTGTGCTGAACATAAAATCTAATATATCAAATTAAAGATAAATAAGGGATTAAGAGGACTGGCTCAAAATTGAAAATAATCATCTAAAGAAAACGTTACCTACAATAACTAAATATAATATGATGGCTTTACCAAGAGAACAACAAAATTATTTTAAATAGACTAAAGATAGGTCATTGTATCTTCTCTCATCAATAACTTTTCCACAAACAATCCCCGCCTCACTGCGTTTTTTGTAATAAGAGAATGAATGTACACCATCTTTTGATAGAGTGTCCTTTATATAATACCCTGAGAGATAGATTTAAAAAAGAATATTTTGGTAGATCTCAAAGAATTTAACAATTTATTTCAATTTTTAAAAGAAACAGGGTTCAGATCCAAGCGATTTTACAAACCCCCACAACTTCTCACCATCTACAAGGCCCAAATCCGCCCCTGTCTCGAATACGGCTCTCATCTATGGAGAGGAGCCTCAAAATATTCTCTTGCTACCCTGGATGCAATTCAGAAACGAGCCGTCAGGCTAATTGACGATTCCACCCTCACCGACTCCCTCGACTCGCTGGCTCATCGAAGAAATGTCTCTGCCCTTTCCCTTTTCTATAGATACTATCACGGCAGGTGTTCTGATGAGATAAAATCAATAATTCCACCCAAAGCATGCTTTGCACGTAGCACGCGATTTGCTGACTCCCAACACTCTCTCGCGGTCAAATTAGAAAAGTGCCGGACCACTTCATTCGCGAATACATATATCTCCATGACATCAAGGAACTGGAACTCTCTCCCAGCCTCTATCTTTCCCAGCACATATAATCTTCAAACCTTCAAAACCGGGGTACATAGACACCTACGTCTACACCCTCTCACTTAATCAACTTTCCCTTCTCTTCGGTAATGCAAGGGTCTTTCGAGATCCATAGGAGCTGCATCTTTACTGGTGCACCCCTTCTTGTATTCGATTGCATTAAAAAAAAAGGGTTTTTCTCCCAAATTTAATATATTATAGTTATTAGACTTATTTTTATTATTATTCTGTTTTGGTTGATTTTCTTATTACCTATATGTATTTTTGCTTCGTAGGTATTTCTTGTGAGTTTGAATATGGTATATGATTTGTCGGAGGTTTTGTTTTTCTGTTTTTGCTATATTGTTGATTTTGATTTTTTGTTGTTGTTTCTTTGACTTTCGTTTTTATTTTGTTCCTCTCTTTTTCTTAATGTATAGAAGAGTGAAGATGGAATTAAAGAAAGAAAAAAGAAGTCAGGAACTCGGTGGCACTAATGACCTTAGTAGTTGATATTCCGTGTATTATGTAAAATAAATAAATAAAGGATTATATCTAATGTTTCTTTAAATTTATGTATCTGAATTAAATTTTTGCGACCCCAACATTTCGCTTCGCGACCCCATTGTGGGTTGCGACCCATAGTTTAAGAAACGCTGAATTAGGTTATGAGCTTCTACAATCTCCGACTGAAAAAATAAACAAGAAAATTTGAAAGAATTTCATCGATATCGAATCACCAAAATTTGCACAGATCTAGTCTTGAAAAGTTTACTCCAATTTTTAAATGATTTTCATGAAATACATTTTTAGTAATAGGTTTTGCGCATCACTGAATTTGTTCCCCTGCGAAACGTCTAACGTCCTGTTTACCTGTGAGAGGCCGACTCAAGCCACTCCTCTGGCGCCAAACAGACAGATGCCCTTTAAGGCGAAAGCTCTTACATCTTATTTCTTGATAAGCCATTCACACGAACCGACAACGTGGAATGTAAACAAGCAGGTAGGGTCCAGCTTAGGCCTAATTTACCATGAATAAATAAATAATTTCCTCCCTAAAGTAGAATACGTCATAAATGAAAATTAAGCTCTCGATACAAATTCATACAAGCGAACTTCCACTTTCATATAAGATTAACTCATATTGGGTTGTTTGTTTGTCTGTCTGTTGTAGTGATCGCAGAGAATGATTAATAAAACTTTGTTCATAAATTTATCATTTTCTCTGTGATCTTATGTAGCACCAAAATTCAAATTTCTATCGTATGCTTTTAGCATGGGAGTCCGAAGAAAATTTTCCATGGGAGGATAAATCTTGGGGAATTATTTTTCTCCCCTTCATGGCATCGGAATGATTTCCATTTTAGCCAGTCTACCATGAGTCTAACAATTATTAGTTAATGACTAATAAATAATAAAATATCACAGATGAAAATAAATATAACAAATGAAAATAATATAAAATATCACAATGAGTTTAATAAATAACTATATGAGAAAAATGGAATGACACAACTAAAACTATAATATTTAAATATATATCTAAATTTTTTGAGGATAAAAATTCTCTTTTAAATAGGTGTTAGTTTTATTCTTTTTTGACAAAAACACATTTTTATCTTTTATTTTTCTTATTTTATTGTCACCCAGGAACGTTTCGACATTTACAAATATGTCATCTTCAGCCTAAAACACCTCAATCATTACAAAATATACAATGACAACCTCTCATCACAAAACAACACACTCTCAAAAATTACATCAAAATGACATAGCTTGGAACAATCTTAAGATGGGGAAAATTCCCTCACATCGAAATTATCACAATATGTAACATTATCCTTCTGCCCAACAATTATTTTTGCATAAACATTCAAATTCAATGACTCTTTCATAAATCACTCACAGTTAGTCCGATTCAAATTCTATTTTTCAACTTAAAACTCCATTGCCAACTCAACACACCAAATTCCCAGAAATTTTTCCCATCTTAAGATTGTTCCAGGGTATGTCATTTTGATGTAATTTTTGAGAGTGTGTTGTTTTGTGATGAGAAGTTGTCATTGTATATTTTGTAATGAGTGAAATGTTTTAGGCTGAAGATGACACATTTGTAAATGTCGAAACGTTCCTGTGTGACAACAAAATAAAGAAAAATAAAAGATAAAAATGGGTTTTTTGACAAAAAAAAAGAATAAAACTAACACCTATTTAAAAGAGAATTTGTATCCTCAAAAAATTTAGATATATATATATATAAATAAAAGAATTCTTAGAATTAATCAAGAAATTTATATTATTTAATTTAATTTATCATAAATCAACTTACTAGATGGCTAGATAGAGGTCCCCATCGACTCTGACCAGAAATATGTAATTGATATTTGTTTTTTAAACTATAGCTTGATATTATTTGCTAAAATGAATCTAATCAATGATTTATATATCCGATTTGACAGTGAAAGAGTGTTGAGCGTTGGAAACTCAAGAATTTCTTAACGAATAAGACTTTAGGAGGTACTGATTTGAATTCGTCTGAACAACTCGCAGCTATTTTCGAGACAGGGGCTAATTTGCGCCTTATATAGAATAAAAAGCTGAATGGGCTCAAAATAGCGTCTGGACTTGGAGAGAAAACTAAGCTTGCAAACAGCAGCTTTAGCAGAAGACGTGATTCGATCATTATAAGAGAGGTCAGACTCCAGAGAGACGCCCTACATTGATATACTAAAGAGCCATAATGTTAGTGAATTATAAGAAAATGTCTACGAGTTGAAAAAAAAATATAAAAAAGAAACGCGGCAAATATATACTCACGTATAGAGTAAAGCTAATTTAATTTGCAAAACATTTATTTGAAATTTTATGGCTGTGATATATATCTGCGGATGGTTTAGAGAGTCTGCAAGCGAATGGATGGAATTCGTTTATTCAAGTCTAGTATTTGTTTTTTATCTTTTTCTAATTTACTTTGTTTAATTAAATTCTTTTTAAGTATAACATATTCTATCGGCTTTTGATATAGAAATATTTTCTGTTCGTATTCTTTTGGCTAATACTAATCATATTAATTACATTTGAAAGGATATTATTAAAGCTTAATTAAGAGTCAAATTAGAGAGATAATTTAGGCGCTTAGAGAAATCTACTTATTCACCCTTCTATCTCCATTCATTAATAAGATAATATTAATATAGGTTTTATTAGTTTATTTTAATTAAATATAATTAAAACTATTAACATCAGATCCTGATATGTACTAATATTTTAGAGGAATAATTTTGCTTTCAAAATATATAAACCAAGCCATTCATAAAAACTGTAGTGGCTTTAACAAACCGACTGGATTTTGGACTTACAAAATTCTCGATTTTTTAATAAAGACGACAGAATATCAGTTAAAAATTCATCCATTACTATATATAGATCCTGAACCCAGAACAAATTTAAATTTTCAATTTTATATTCTTGAGACTTAAATTTTTTGAGTTAACGATTACACATGAAGACAGACACACAGTTATGCACATTATTGAAGTTCAGAACACTTTTTCGGCTTTGAGGATAACAGAGCGTGAATTTTCTTTGAAACTAGTATTTTATTTACTTTAAAAGATATAATATACTTCCAATTAGAATTTGTGGGTGACTCATGAACTATTGTAGCTAATAAGCTTAAATTTGGCAAATAAGTTCCTGTTAATTTGTTGTACTTTTTCCTGCTAAGATACATTAAACTTGAAGCGAATAAAAAATTGCCAAATTATCAAAATTCACACTTATAACTTATTCTGAGTCTTAACAAAGATTCGACTATTTCTTCCAATTTTATATTCATTACTGTATTACTCAGAACAGGGAGAAGAAGTTGGAAAGTCATTTATAAAAAAAAAATTATTGACCTTAAAAAAGTAAAAGATTCTAAAAAACAAAAGCACTATTATAATATTTTCCTACATACTAAATAAGTAGTAGAGTAAAAATTAAAAAAAAAAAAAAAAAAAAAAAAAAAAATATATATATATTAACGAGTTTTATTTCATTTTTTTTTTAAATAGTTTTTCTTAATTCTTATCAAAAAATAACTTAAAATTAAGGATAATATAAAAAAATAAACAAATAAATAAAAAATGTTCATATTTTTCTAAATTTTTAGAATCATGAGGTTGAGCGCCATGTCTGATTACTACCATGGATTCAATTATAAATTTATTATTTTTATATTTTCTGAATTTCATACGTTTCATTGAATTAGAAAATTAAACTTTTATGGATTTTGTATTAATATATCTTTTATAGGATCTTTAAGGTGAACGCTCGCGTTATAATTGAATCATTTTAATCCGGTAAAACAAGATTGAAGCACGAAACGTCATTAAAATCCATTTATTATATTTTATATTTGAACAATAAAAAAAATAAAATAAAACGTCAATTGTTTTAGTTCTTTCAACTTTAATTTCTTTAAATGTGTCTTCATCTCGTCTTAAATTTAATTATCTGTTTACTTTTCTTCTTGTTTGTAAAAATGAGACTATGTTATTTAGAGAACATAATATTATGTGTTGAGAGTGGACAATGGGATTTAATTAAGATTGCAGGACTTGAGTTTCCTGGGTTAAAAACTTAGTTGTTTTAATGGGTTGTTTACATATATAGAGATAGAGCATAGTTGTACAAGCATTCAACTCTCTTCATATTAGCTAAATTCCTTATTTTCATCTAAATATCTTTCTACAACATTATTGCTATTTAATTATAGTCGTGTTTTAGTTAAAACATAAGCCTATGTTTGCTTAAAAAAATGTCTTTTCTGTATTAATAAAACCTAAGAGGATTAAAATATATGAGCGACTTTAAAACGATATGACTCAAAGGACTTGAACAAAATTGACCAGGTCAATCGCCAAAACAACATTTATATATGTGTATTCAATACGTAACTGTCACATTTTCCTACTCCTAATCATTCTTAAGATCTTTTTTTTTTTTTTTTTACTTAGAGAAAGTGATGTAGGTTTTAGGTGAAACATGATATTAATTAATAAAGTAAAGGATGTGTAGTTTCACAGTAAATGAAATAAAACTCAAAGAGGTTTATACAAACTCAATATATTTCGGATTTATAGTCCATCATCAGGAGTTTACGGGTTAAGTTTTTAGTTATATACCTATTTGAGTCCCATTTCATTCACTGTGAAACCACACATCCTTTACTTTATTAATTCTTAAGATCGTTTAATTACTCACATTGGCGTATTTTATCACTCTCACCAGTAGCTATCGTATTTAATTGAATACTTTGTGGTTCCACGAAACTTAGAACTAGATTTTGATTTAGGAATTTTTGATTTTCTTAAAATATATCAAGGTCTCATTTCATATTACAAATGACCGATCAATTCCATATTTTATTTATTTTTAAATTTAATTTAGTTTGAAATTACCTCGGAAATTACTGTGTAAGGGCCAGTTGTATGTCGGTTGGTAAAGTTTTCGTCAGCGTTTATATCGTAAGTGTATTATTAACTTAAAATGATGAAAATTTTATACGAATTCCCTCATTCTTTCCATTTCAACGACAATTAAAAATGAATTTGATATCTCAACTATTTTTATAGATATAGTTTAACGAACTTCTTGGAATAGACCGGTCTATTATATTCTTTTAAGATATATGAAATTCTATATTTTATCAATTTTTTATTATTTTTTTATTTATTTTTTAATTAGAAACACTTTACGATATCATCTTCCAGTTGATGAAATTTTCCATTTCGAGCTCTGGTCACAAACCATTTTGATACGACCTGGCCACCCACCATATTATTCCATAGATCTTTCCAAGAAAACGTGGTTAGAGAGGAGATACTTTTACCCCGAAAATGGGTTTCATCAGATTCATCTTTGAAATGTGTAATCCACTTGGCTTAAAGCCGGGGTAATAAAGTCTAGGTAAGTTATCTATTGTGATTAGTGTTAGAGAAATCGGGCTGGAACGAATAATGAAGACTTTTCTATATCCTAAAATATAATATAGCAACTGGGAAGTACGTTAAAGCTTACTATAAATGAATGCTTTCAGCGACTGTTCCATCCCGTCCACAAATTATACTATAATTTCCATCTGGACACTAGAAATTCCATTTTAATAAAATAAACTCTTCAACTTTATCCCTATCTCTCGCTCTCTCTTTCTAACCTCTTAGGTAGCAGTAATTGTATAATATTTTGATTATATATTTGGTATTTATAATAATACTCAAATGAAAACATTTCAGTCAACTTGAAAGTTCTAAATGAAATTCATATTCGAGAGAGAACCCTATATTTCATAACCCGAATATTTATATATAACTATTTTAAAATATTTATATCTTTTTAGTTTTACTTAAAGAGAGTAGATCAATTTAATTTTGATTTGTTTCTTGAAGCTTCAGTGGACGAGATGATAATTTAGAGGATAAATTAATATATTTGTAGTTTTTTGATAAATTTATGTAGAGTGTAAGTACAAAAATCCTTGAAAACTTTATACTTTGACGCCCTCATATACTGTCATTTTAAAGTGAATTAAATTAAAAAAGAAAAAAATTGATTCTTGTTAATGAAATCTTTACAGGATACCTTACACTCCATGGAAAAAAAATGTTATATTTTCCACCCCTCAAAAAATCGACCCTTTTCAAAATAATCATTTGATTAAAATTTTAATATAATTTTTAAATTTGTGTAAAATGAATAGGTACATACAGCTTGTAAATTTGAAGTTTGTACCTTAATCAGTTTATGTGCTACAAATGCTATGAGATAAGAAGGAACAGACCGACGTACAGATAGACATCGTAATTACAATAAATGGGTCTCACTTTACGTTTGATCAGACCCCTAAAAAGTTGTTTGCCTGTTATCATGATATTTCATAAAGTCATAAATAATAAATCTCAGAGAAATTAAATTTAAAACTAATGACATTTTGTCATTTCGTTCTGTCTTTTGGAATTAAAATTATACTTAAACCTTTTTTTTTTTAAAAAAAAGCTTTTAGCAAGAAAGGTGAAATTTGGCAGACATCATTTCTTAAATTACACTTGAGTAAACTAAGCTACCATGGTTTTGATTACGCGCAGCCCTTATTTACAAGGGTGTTTGAATTTACATAACAATCCGAAATCAGGGTATGGTTCAAAAAAGTAAAAATTATTAAATCCACAAATCGAATTGCTTAATCAAGCATCCATGTGTCTATAAGATAAAGAAACAAAATTAAAATGTGTCAATTTTTAATTATATATACCTATTTATTATACTCGACACTCATCACGGACAGACGAGTTCTGAATTCATTCAAAAAAAATTTTTTGCTTCCGAGCTGAAGTATTTGGGGTCGAGGGAATTCATTTTAGGCCTAACCATCAATTTTATTTTCCAAAATAATCTTCGTTATTAATAAATAAGAAGAGAATAGAAAGAAAGAATAAGAATGTTATAGGGTAGATATTAAGGGTGGTTTACCTTTGGGTAGCTCGTCGAAGTTGACCCGATGATTTCTCGACACTAAATGAAGAAAGTATTATAATAAGAATGGAAAGAATCCTGTTATTCGATAAGTTAATCCACCGGGCCATTATTATCAGAAATATTTCAATATGAAATCCTTCAATAAATTCCCAAATGCACTTTTTATTCTATTTACTGTTCTTTGATTATTAAAATTTAAATAAAGCGACTAACAAATTAAAAATTTTATATATACAATATACTACATATAATACATATAATATGATACATGCATAGGGTATGACTTGTATAATGATGACATTTTTCAGCGTTTGATAGATTCTTCTTTTGTAACAAATTAAATTTACTCAATTTTACTAAAAGTCGTATATTATTTATTTATTAATTTTAAAGAACATGTGATTATTGTGACTGTCCAGAATGGAGAATGGAGGAGCGTGGTAAAAAATTTAAAAATCTCCAAAATGACAAAAATAAACGCTCTAATTTGTATAGTGATTTCTGTATGAATATTTATCAGTGTTAAGATCCACACAAACTTAAAATGAGACCCTATTAATGCTTATAAAATGTTTGTCTCTTAAAGAATTTTTTAGCTCGAAAACTAAATAAGATATACCTACAGGTGAACTTGAAATTTACAATTTATAAATATTTATTTTTCCCAAAATCAAAAATTATATTAAAATTTTAAGCAAATTATTATTTTGGGACGGATGAAATTTTCCTGCGGTCGAAAATAAATATTTTTTACTTTATTATTGTATTGTTATTGTATTGTTATTGTATATATTATATTAGGTATCTATCTAAAGATTTTTTTAATTGAATTTACTTTAAAATGACGATGGGAGAGTTACAAAGGGCCCATTTAGGTGATAGTTGTAGGTACCTGTCGGCGTTCAGAAGAAGTTTAATTTTAAAGTTATAAAAATACTGAAAAATTCCCCTATTTAATCTTTCGATGAGAAATAATAGCAAATTTATAATCTCAAGTATTTTGGAAGATATAAGGTACAAAATCCTCGGTACCTGTGTCCTATTTGCACTTAGCCGGCTTATTTATTTATTTGACCAAAATAAGAACAGCGCCTGCAGGGCCTAGGTACAGCCTGGGGCAAAGTGACCGGTCATTATAAATTTAACCCATTTTTAATCTCAGCTAAATATTTGTATGTTTTTTTCCTGTTTAAATCATGGAAGTAAGTAAGAAACTTTGCCAATGTGTCTATTCCCTTTGACTTTCCAAAAGATCTGTGATTATGATCTTAGCACGCTGCATATGATGTTTAGAAATTCTATCTATGATGAATACAAAATTCGCAGCATCATCAAACTAATGTACTTTCGCATTTGCTGTGCTTTCATTTCCAGGTCATCGATATAGAATAGTGATTTCAGATAAAAAAAAATCAGATTTTAATCTTCATAACATTTATAATGATAGTGTTTATCCGTTTAAAAAAATAATAACATTATGCCTTGAAAAGACATATCCGATTGATAAAAGCGAGATAAGATGGTAAATAGTGGATCGATCTCGATTATGGATCGAGTTCAGTAATTCGTTTCAAGGATACTCTTACTCTTCCAGTGCTGGTCTGGAACCAACCGGTCTTTCTCTCGTAACGCACTAAAATACTATCTTTTTCCTTTCGCGTTTAATTCACCATTTCAAATGGAATCCTCTGGAGGTAATTGGACCGACCGCAGGCGAAGCGATTTGATTAAAAAGGCTATAAAAAAGAAAGAAAATAGCAAGAAATAGAATGAGTGAGAGAGAGGGATAGAAGTTGAAGAAAATGGATAAGGTGTATTTTTCAATTAGACAATTAGAAATAAGTGGTTAAGGAGAAATTATCAGATTACTGTATCTCATTAAATTTTCAGTTCCCTTTAACGATGGATAGATAGAGGCAATGAATAATTGATGAATCTACAAAATTCTCTTATCCGAAATACAATAATTATAAAAAAGAAGTAAAAATTAGCAGATGATATGATTAAGAAAATTGAGAAAACAATTACTTAAATTGAATTTAATCTTTTGAAAATATCGATCTTGAAGCTTATAAAAAACCAAAGCGCCCCAAACAAATAAGAAGCACTTTAAATCTAAGAGTGCTAAAAAATTTCAAATTAACGTCTTCTGAGGAAGTGATTTAATTAATTTAAAATTATATGACTGATTAATTTAAATGGAACGGATTCAAATAGTAAATGTATCAAGTATCATTTATTAGTTTATCAACAATTATGTAAAATATTTCTAGATATTATTTCACCTATAGAACTACTGGCGAAAATCACATCACGACATTACATTTCTTCGAAATATATTATATATTAATAATTGCATGTAGTAGAATTAATCGAATTCACTCCTGACATTTATTGACACATTGACAGAAAGTTTTATTAGGGAAAATAAAATATTTTAAATGTTATAATTCTTTAATATTTGTATGATTGCCTAAGAATAAACAAAATACTTAATGACGAGTCTCTCAATGATTTTTACAGGGGCCAGAGTAACTTTTCATTTGGTGACAGAATAATCTGCGGTCGCGTTGTATTACAAATAACGGTGCTACAGAGTATTATAGTATTTGTTAGTAATGCTGTGGCAAATGACTACAATAATGAACACTTCTCATGTCTCATTTGTTTCGAGAGAATTTCTACCTTCATCAATAGAAAAATTTTGTAATTAAAAAAAAAAAAAGTTGCTTTCTCTAAGCATTAGAAAGCAACACTAGAGAAATTAAATATTTTTAATATAGACAATGTTACAAATTGTTTTGGTGACGAAATTACGTTTATTTCAAATAAAAAATATAAATATTTTCCAAAAATTATTTTCCTCTAAAAATTTTTGGTAAACATTTGTTCATTTTTCAAGTCGTCGAGGTTCTACCCCTCCCCCCTCCTCTTCCCCCGCCCCCGAGGGCCACCTACCCTTCGGGACTCGGGCGGCCCCGCTAGCAATCGGCTGGCCGCTGGAGGGTGTCTTCTAATCCTATATAGTGATGATTCGTCTGGGGCCGGTTGGTTGGGTTTTGGTATGGGAGACTCTACTCTCACTGATGCATTAACACTTAGAACCTCGATGTCCCGGAGCGGCAAAATTTTAGAGGCTGCAAAATTTAAATAACATTAATACCAAATATATTTATGCTTTTGCGCTTAAGATGTAAAATAGTATTAAATTGCATATTTAATATTTATTTATTTTATTTATAGTGAGATTAAATTTTACTATATGTAGGGCGCCACGAAATAACTTTAAAAAAAATTTTTAGTTTGAATAAAACTGAGGAAAATTTACAACTATTGAAAATCCTTTTGGCAATAGTTTAGAAGTGAGACTTTACCAATTTTTGCCTATAAAAGTAATTCTTAATTAAAAATTTAAGATTTTACAATTTTTTTTTCATATTTAATTCCTTTAATCAATAAAGAGATTAAAAAAAATACGAAAAAGTACTATTCAGAGCATAACAGGTGAACGATGGTTAAAAAATTCTATGACACTGATATTATTTATAAAAGCAAGGCAAATAATTACAAATTTGTTTATTTTTTCTAATTTATTTTTACTAAAGAGAGGGTTTTTATGATAAAAAAAATTTGAACATGTTCTTAAGACCACATGACAGAAGTGATAATGGCATTTATAATTCTACCTAATATATTATATATAATAATTAATTGGAGGTATTTTTATTGAAGACTAAATTTTAAAAATAATATTAATATTTCACTCTTAACTAAAGCGAAAAATTTCCGGGCAACCCTCTGTGTTCCAGGTACTACACAGATTTCGAATCACAGGAGACTTTGTAGTTCAATTAGTTTGCGTCCTTCTGGCCTACATAAAAATATTCTATTTCAAACATTGTAGAATGCCCATTAATTTCATTGAAAATCATTTTCAAAATATATCTATGTACCGATAGATTTAACTATATATAAAAATAATTTTTAAGAAAAAAATAAAACCTACTTCAAAAAATGAAATGCAACAAATAAAATACACTAAAAGGTATAAAATAACTATTACCTTATTCAGTTACAACTAAACGACGAAATATTAACATGAAATTACTTTTTGAAGTCGGTACCAAACAAACTATACCTATAAGCGAGCATACCCTCCAAACGTACTAAGTAAGATCCGTCGAATGCGATTCATAAAAGGTATATGTTTGGCACCGACATCAAAAAGTAATTTCATGTTAATATTTCGTCATTTAGTTGTAACTAAATAAGATAATAATTATTTTATACCTTTTAGTGTATTTTATTTGTTGCATTTAATTTTTTGAAGTCGGTTTTATTTTTTTCTTAAAAATTATTTTTATTTTTCTCTTTTTAGTGATGTTATTAATAGTGATCATATCATCAGAACTTGGCCAAATTAATATCACACCATCCCTATATACCCCCTTTTGAATAAAAAAAGAATCATCGAAATCGGTTCATAAACAAAGAAGTTAGGCCTAAACAAACGTAACAAAAAAGGTCTAATACCTATGAAAAAAATGGGACCAATCGGAAGGTAGACTGAACCAAATGCAAATTTTTTTTTCAAAATCGGTTCACAATTGGTGAGATATGAGGTAACATAGGCACAAAAAAAAAATTCAGTCGAATAGATAACCTCCTCCTTTTTTGAAGTCAGTTAAAAATAGAAGTCCATTTTCATATACATTTCTGAGAAACTTGGTGTTGCCAAATTTTAAATTTTTTATGATAGGTATACTATTCATACAGTTAATAATAGTAATTAATAAGATTAAAATATCTGTGCTTTGGACCTTATCAACAAAAATGACTCTCGTGTTGATGGAAAAGACCAGGAGGTAATTTATCGTGTCAGAGTTTATCGCAGCTTTTGCAGGCGTTGAGTTCTCCACCCACACCTTCACTTTTCCTTACCACTCCGTCTCATTCGTTTTTTCATCTGTTCATGTGACAGATGGCTGACTTTCTCTCTCTCTTTCTCCGTTTGCTTTTCTCAAAATTGCATCTAGCCTTAAGTGAATGATTGCATTCTTTGTGCTAAGTCTAATATTTATTAAGACTTGACCAGGTCAAAAAACACATTTATCAACACCAAGTTTTTTTTTTATTCTAAATATATCATACATGCATTAACAGATTAACAGAGTAATATCTCGATGACTGCCTTTGATCAAAAAGATTGCTTGGATTTCATTTAGTTTAAATTTAAATTTTTATGAAACATAAAAAAATAAATAAATCATAAACCGTTGAAATTTCTTAAACGTCATTTAACACTATCTATTAAACCATATTTAATAATATTAAAGTAGAACTACGTCTAGCTATCTACTAACAGTAGTAGGGTATTGAAGGAGACAATAAAAGAGTGTGTCTTCTGCTGGAATTATAAATTTTATTTATAACGAAACTATAGTCTCGTTTTAAATAAAATTTATAATTCCAGCAGAAGACACTCTCTTTTATTGTCTCCTTCAATATATAAAAATTCTGCTACTCTCGGCAAAAAAACTTTCAATTTAAGTAGTAGGGTATATTGACGTTCTGAAGCTCCGATGATAACCGAACATTTTTTAAGGGGAAACATTTCATGTATAGTAGATTTATTAGTCGATAGCAAAGATAAGTAAATAAGTAAAATCAACTGGTGTGTTCACTACATGACTTTCCCATTTACATTTATTTGAAGTCATCGCGACACTACTAATTTACACCCCCTTCCTTTATTTCGTTTTTTTTTATTTTCTCAAAAACGACTCTATTTTTTTAATAATTAGTGTAATTATCAAGTGTCATGAGTTATTAGTTGTGTCAAATTTTTAATCCAATTGAATTAAAGGAAGGGGTTGTAAATTAGGAGTGTCGTAAAATAAATATTTTAATCGTTCATATCTCGTCTCCAGAAGGTCGCAGAGCCTTGAAATTTGAAACTTAAGCTATCTAGGGACTACAAAAAGTATCACAAAATTTTAGCTAAAATAGAATAACCGGAAGTTGATGTTTACGTACGTAAGAATGTAACCTCCCCTGCGTTTCGCAACCATAAGTCTCAGAGCTACGAAATTCAAAACTTAAGCTCGATATGGGCTAGAAGGAGTACATCAAGCTTTTGGCTGAAATCGGAAAAACGGAAGTGGACATTTACATTAAAGATTTTTCGTTTGATCGTTTTGATTTTCTCAAAAACGACTCCTACGATTTTTTTTAAAATTAGTGTATTTATCAAGTCTCATGACACAACTTACAAAATGAAATTAACTTTTTTCATCTCTTAGATACATGCTCTCAAAGAGTCAGGACCCAGACTGGCCATCGCTATACTTCCCCATTATATTCTATAGAATATAAATGTGAAAGTAAAAAAGTAATGTTATGTTTTTAAATAATCAACTTTTTAGTATAAAAAGTGTTGCTACTTCTCAGTGAAGTAAGGACCGCTCAGAAAGGATGCTGCATCAGTTTCGGGATGATTAAAAAATGGTGCTTAGTTAATAACATAGTCTATAAAATTTTAAAATATTATATTTTTACAATTTTGATAGGAAGCGGTGAGGATGAAGAATTTGGGCACCAGGGGCTTGAAATTCTGGATGTTGGGTGAAAGAAATAAAGAAAGATTTGGGGCGAATAAATGATTTTATTTCATCTGAGTCCTTGTCATGATAGTATGTAGTATTTATATAAAAAGGAAAAAGTGAAGATGCTTCTACGATGAGGCAGCGATAATTAGTAAGTCTCGAATCACTTATCAATCTATTTGTTTCTGAATAGCATTATGAATAGCGTTTGTATTCAATTTGATAATCTTTTGATAAGTTAAGAAAAATATATTAATAGTTTGGTTAGTTTTAGTTACTTAAATTTAAGCAAGCAGGAAAACCTCATTGATTTCTCTTTATAAATTTAAGCAGGCTAAGCAATGCGTTTCCCTTAGGTATCATTGGCAAAACACGATTTAGATTAAAAATGGTTTAAGATTAATTTAAAGTGCTACAGTATTTAAGTAGAGTTGGTGAAATTGGATGTTAGTGATGTTATTCGAGTATTACGTTCGATTTTGTATTATTGAAATTATAGGTATAAACTAGATTAAAAAAAGAAGAGGAAGACTAGAAGAGCCAAAAATTAATTTTTTTAATATAAATATTAATTTAATTGATATTTAACATTAAGAAGTTATAGCTCAAAATATATTGAAATATGTTTTCAAAATAATTTCTATTTATTAGGAATTACCTAACTATCTATCTGAATTATTTAATAAATTATTTTACTTAGGTAAATAAATATGGGATAGAGACCTCCAATATCAGGTGTGGGAGAGGCGCATTAAAAAGTGAGTTGTCGCGTGTACGCTTGGCTTTTTATATCTACAAATTAATTTCTTTACTATAGTTAAAAATAATAAGTATTTATAATCAAATGAATTAAAAAAAAACTTTTATTTATCTACTTACTGAATAAATCTCAGAAAAATAAATCCTATGCACTGAATGAAAAACAAATTATCCATTACACCTATAATTCATTAGACAAGAAATTACTTGAAAATGCTAATAAATAATTTACTTAAGTGCTTATTGAATTCCTTGTCGAATGTTATTGAAAGAGAGTGTGTTAATTTTATGGCCTGAAGATATTAACATATTCACTAATCGGGACTATTAAAGGTGCGACTAATAGACATTATTAGAAATTATTACCGAAGATGGATAGATAATAGAATTCTATATGCAATAACTGGAATATTACTGAATTCATTAAGCGGAATTACTATGTAGTCACATGGGATTAGTAGAGCAATTCCCGACACATCCTGTTCCTCCTCAATTATTAAGTAGCATCTCAATATGCATTAGCTAATAATCTATTAATGTTATTGGACTTAGTAATTTAAATGTGGAATAATAAATAGTGCTTGGGGAGTAAGAGTTTCTAAAGGGCTTCAATTGTTCAATTGCCTCTAAAATTCATGCTTTTTAAGCTTTCGGTCAAATTTTAGATCTTTTCTTTATGTCATTCGATCCTTGTAGTATTTTATTAAGAATAAATTTATTTTTGTGGCTGTTTTTTGCTTATGTATATAAAGAGTTGGGGCAAAATTATATCCGGATAAATTTAAACATATTTGGGAATTGAGCTCGGTGTCGAAGGATCAGAGAATGCTACAATCTACAGACCCAATCAATTTTTAGATTAAACAAAGCAAATAAAGCATTATCACCTTGGGTCCTATAACTTCTAGGAAGTGGAATTCTCATTGTTTCCATCTTTTCCTGAAACCTAGAACTTTGGATAAATTATTATTCAACACCCTGTTCTACAAATACTTTTCACTCTGAATCAATCCTACAATATTCTTAAAGTTGTACCACCTGTGTTTTTATTGTTGGATGCAAGAATATTAAATATATCATTTCGCCGTACAGCTCCTTAGAACATCTCTCATTTGGACAGATTTTTGATGGAATCACCTATTTTGCGAGCCTGGAACTTTTTAGATTCAGTATAAATAAACTTTCCTTGAACTCACTCTAAGATCCAGTTTACTCAGGTATTTAGCCCTTGCATTCTAGGTGAAATCAAACAAATGGTCAATATCTGCATAATGTTACAAAGAAAAAGTTTATTGGAAGTTTGCTGGTAACTACAAGATTTTCACAAGGAATCATAATGGACCGTATCAAGAAGTTTAAATCAAATAAACAACTAATCACACAATCTTCCACCTGATCATTCTATAGGCGGAAAGTAAGTATTATTTCACTTTTTAACATTTATTTCATTTTTAAACTCTGTTTTATTTTATTTCTTGCCTAATACACGATTTCAAACTGAAATAGTTACAAATTTAGTATCACTTAGGTACTATCTGGACAAGGAGTAAATAATGATGTAAGAAGAGTGTATGAATAAATGAACATCGAATGTATGATAGATCAATGTTTAAAAACACGAGACACAAGTACACTTAAGTACACACAGATAGACAGAAAGACAAACAGACTCAGACCCAAAAACGTAAATATCCGGCGAAAACTCGAGTTTAAAAATTTATAAACCTTTCTTTGACGGTCGTGCTTGGGGCAAACCGGCACAAAGTAAAATAGTAAAATAATGAAGAAATAATAAACTGGATTAGAAAATACGCTGGTAATCATATCTTGTAGATAAAGTAAAGAATAAGAATAATTTCAGAAAGTAATAATTAAGTCCAACTACAGTTATTTCTAAGTTAAATCGATACTAAATTTATTTTCTTGCTAACATACAACGGAAACCATAACCTCACTATAATGTTATCGTTGAGAGAGCAAAAAAATAAAATATATAAAAGCCATATTTTCCTTCATAATTTATAGATAGTTTTTTCTTTTTTCTAATTTAAAATCCCATTGATAAAGGCAGAAATTCTCACGAAACGTCTAGAATTTAATAAACTTTTGGAGATTGTTTTTAAAAGAATATGTAAATGTAGATATTTATTTAAATATTCGTGTATATATTTGTGAATATATGTAAACATTTATTGCATTAAACAGAAATCATCATCTCGGATTTATCTCTTATACAATCAACCCTCGTGAAGAAAAACTTTTTTATATTATTTTTTTGTCTTAATAATTGGCTGTTTTAAAGAAAAGGATTGTAAGTGAATGCATCATAATATTTTCTGTTCATTATTCTAAGTGATTAGATTAATAAATTCAAGCAAGCATGTTAAAGTTGCATGGGAAGTAAATGATTACCAAGAATAGAAAAAAAGTAAAAGAATTCTTAAGACAAGTGGTAGTCGTGTGTTTATGGCAGGCCAGGGTGTTTATGTGGGGGAAAAGTACGAATTCCAAGTCACAAACAAGGAATAACCAGCAAATAAGCTCCCTAATGATTCACCTGTTGTTTTATTAGGAGACAAGAGATGAAACACTCGGCGGCGGATTTCTTGTGACCTGGCGCGCTAATGGCCTCATAAGCCAACACAGGAAGGAAAACAATTCCTTGTTTCTTACGCCAATTAATTTTAGCATTAACATCGATGGCAATAAGAACTAAGGAAATATAATTAGTATTTTAGAAGAAAAAGGAAAATGTGAGACAGACAGGAACCACGAATGAAGAATTCATTAGATTCTGTATCTAAATTTACAAAGATAAATGAAATTATATTTTATAAGTATTCTTATTATAAATTTTAAGGCGCTTACTTATATTGAAATAAGTTAATTAAAACAAATAACCCTTCTAGTTTGAAGAATATTAACTAGACAGTCACTTAAATTTTGGATGAATAATTAAAAAACAAACAATAAAAAAATAAAATAAAATAAATAACATAAAAATGGTGGAGAAAGTTAAAAACTTTTTCCAAGACTCGATACGCTCGCAATTCATAGCGGTACTATAAACTAGTTATTTGGATCTAATCTCCTCACTTCAGTCAGAACAATTTTCATCTCTGTTAAAAATGCAAGGCTCCTTACTAAATCCAGAGGAATTCAATGGGAAACCACCCTTATGAAAAAATTACTATACCGATAATACTCTCTATAGTGAACCAACGCTCGGAATCGAGTATGGCACTCGGAGAAGAAAATAATTAGACATTTATTTTTTATTTTAGTTATCAAAAATTATATTTTCTACATTTTTGAATAAGAAAAAATTAAGTAGGTATATGTTTCTTAAGTCGATTTCTAGAATTTAAGCATTTTGAATAAAATCAATTTGTTAGCACTGAACAATATTTAAGTTTTTCTTGCAAACATTATTCAACTATAGAGCAAGAAATTTTTTGTACTAAATATGTATCTTATCTAGATATATATTTTGTAAAAATATTAAATGTTTTGAAAAATTTGTATCTGTATCTAAATATGTATAAACAAGAGCATCTGTATCTGTATCTAGATGCTTTTAAAAATGTATCTTTTACTACACTAGATACATTGTTCTAATTCATGACGTTCTGAAAGCCGTGTCTGACTCTCTTAGATCCTAAGTTCTAATTCATGCTATTCCAAGATCCTCTGGTTTGCTCAAAGCAAAAAGACTCCATCAAATATCTTGCTTTCGGAATTAAAGAGGAGCCCGTAAACTGAAGACTATTATTTGTTGATTTTCCACTATAGGTGTATTTGATGATATTTCCTGAGAAAGTTGAAGCACAAAGGTATTATTTAGAATGTCAAATGGACTAGATAATTATAATCTAGTGCCAATGTTGTAATCATGATGCAAATTATATGCCACAAGCATTTATTTATTGTGGTAAAAGTTAGGTCAAAGCCAACTAACGAGTAGAGAGAATTGAGTCATTTGGAATTTTATGGGATTGTAAAATAACAACATTAGAAGAGGTTTATTGGACTGATTAAGATTTAACTGGGATATTAAAAAAACAACAACAAATTTCTAATTTTTATTTTTATTGGCGCCAGGTTAAAGGTACAGGCGCTCGGGGGCTAGATTTAAAGGGGGGCCAATATTCTATTTCCTCTAGAAATAGTACAACTATGGTCAACCCCTTTTTAGCTCTAACCTTTTCAGTCTTCTTTACTGATTGTAGGAAGCTATGGCATAATGAAGTTTTGATATTTTTTTCGATTCATTATTAGGATTAGGTTGATAATTTTCACCAATGAACCTCCCCCACTTGTTAAATAAGAATTTAATGTGGGAAGTTGTGCAAATAAGCTCTATATTTATAAAAAATTATCGTATTAACTTGTGTATAAAAAAATCATAAAAATAAAAATAATTCATTCCAAGAGGGTGGTGGGGCAAAAGAATTATCATCCCCTGGAACATTATAGATAGAGAAGGCAAAAATGTAGGATAAATCTTGCTTCCATAAAGAAAATAGTGGTAAAATTTTAGATGTTGTAGATGGCATTCCGAATCTCTGAAAAATTTACTTTTTCTGCAATTTTTTTCATTTAAAATAAAACAAAAAGTACTTAAGTTTAAATATCAAGAATTTCACCCCAGGAGAGCTTATTTCATACTCACGGGGGAATGGGGGGCATTTTTGGTTAAAACTATGCTCAAAGGACCGGTTCCCAAAGGATCACTGAAGCTAAGCAAATTAGGGCGCGGTTTATTCTTAAGTAGGTAACCATCTTTTGACGCCATAGCCTGTGGGCATTTTTGTATTCTTCCAAATTCTAGTCGTGTCGCGTGTATCCGCATCCCAAAGGAATTTGTAAAGAGAAGTCTAAAGGAAGATACTAAGAATTGCGAACCTCTAGTTTCGCTAGAAATGTAATTACTTTCCTCAAAAAGAGTACATGGGATTCCTAGAATTGGCAGAAGTTGGTCAATATAGTATAGCATATACCCTACAATGATAATATTACGTATATTTTTTATCTCAGAACCAATAATAATAATAATAATAATTAATAATATTATTATATAGGTACCAGCTGCTTAACGGGTCTTCGACCCGGACGACCCGGATTCACCTGACCTCCAGAATAAGCTTGTCAAAATGTCTTCGGGTTGGAGATGGTTATAATATGTCAAAATGCTTTTCGTGCAATTTGACTCATGTACGGACCTTTCCGCTGATAAAGTATACCAGGGCCGTCAGAAGTGGATTATATACCATATAAGAATGATGATGTCATAATATACAAAAACTTGCCAATAATTTTTTACGGGGTTTTTATATTTAAAAAAAAATTGAGAAAATCTTTAAAAAATGAAATTATTTCCAGCTACTATTATTCGTTATACCTATGTCAAAGAATAAAATTATATTATAAAATATTATTTCTTTCGTCTCACTTTACTATTTTATGAACCATTTAGATAAAACGATAAGAACAAAACGAATATATATATATATATAAAAAAGAACGGCGCGAGAGAGATTGAAAAATGCAGGGGTTTTTCGGGGGAAAATATGAATACTAGTAAATCTCTAGATCCAGATGGAAAATAGAAATGGTAGATAATTTGATTATATTTTATTAAAAAGCCCTTTGTGTATATATATAGATATATATTTTGAAGAATATCTCTTAACAGGCTCATCTCTAGTCTAACCGAGTGGTACAATGGATGAAATTTAGCACGTCGCTAGTGAAGTAATTGAATAGACCACCGCAGCCATTTGAGGGCGTTAGAGTTGTCTCGAGGATCGAACAGCTATAAAATAGAACAAGGATTATATTATTTAAAGAGAAGCGAGAATATGGAAAAGGACAAGTGTAGGTAATAAGGACCCGTGTACTTTACGAATACAAAGCAGACGATTAACGTACAAAATTTAGATCTTAAGTAAGGAGCTTTGATATTACTTTCAGGTATATAGAATATAAATAAAATCAGAACAACTTATACAGAAATGAACTTTTTTTAATTTCAATATTATAAATGTGACTTTCATTTTTTGAACACTAATTGAAAGTATGCAAAGTTTATGGTCAAAGTGCAAGTTTTTGCCAAAAATATGGCATTTGTGATCTTTAAAGTCAAAAAACATCCCTAAAAGCAATTGGTTTTTCTTTCTATAAACATGATAAAATTAAAAAACATTAAATCTATAAGTTAATTTTAGAGAAATCTTGACAAGATTTTGGATGAAATCAGACATTATTATCTCTCTACTGTCAGAGTTTTGAGCTTTGTTTTTTTCTAAAAATAAGTTTTTTTTTTGTTAATTAAAGATATTGATAAAGAATCAAATGTTCTTTGGTGGCAATAATTTATATAATAAGCCGGCCAAGTGCGAGTCAGATTCACAGGGTTTCGTACTTCATATCTTCTAAAATACTTGAGATATTAAATTATTTATTATTTCACTTTGATAAGGAAACTAAGAGTAGAATGTTTTAATAATTTTATGTTCAGTGGTTCCGCATTCACGTTAGTGACAAAAATCAGCTAAAAGGATCTAAAATTAGTAGGTATAGAAAAATCTATAGTCGAATGAAAATTTCAGCTTTGGATTTACTTAATAAAAACAAACAACCAATATGTGAGAAGTCGCCATCTCATGACCTTACTTATACATAATATAATAATAAATACTATATACGGCATTTGTGATCTTGTAATCCCCCCCATTCTAAGCTTCCTAAAGAGTAATTGTGCAAAATTCGGTCCGAATCGGAAAAAGTGTTCAAATTTTTAAAATCCCTCTTTACCATAATTTGAACTGATTTCAAACAAAATCTAATCACTTCTTAATCTCAATATAAAATATCTAAATATAAAATTCAGTTTTGATAACTTTTTGTTCATTTCATTGGGTAACAAACACACTAACTTACTAACACCTTTTGAAAAAATAAATAATTTTTCTTTAAAATATACCTACATTTTTCAATATCCACTAAATAAGTTTTTATTGTAGATCGAAGCATCGGGAAACAGTTAATTTTTTTATCAAAATTTCGTCCTCTTTTAAGATATTCGAAAATACGAAAGTAATAAAATCCTACATTTTCATGTTTGATTACAATACTTAACCCTATCAGTAAAATAAAAAGAATAAAAAACAGGCACCTTAGATCAGAGTTTCTCAATTATCAACCTTTTTCTTCCAATGAACCTCTTCTGCAATTTTGTAAGAATGCCATTCTCCCCTTTCCTGGATTTGCTATCTCAAAAATTTATTTCAAATAATATGCTTTTAATAATGAAAATACAAGGCATCATATTTTAATTTAGAGATAAATATAAGTAAAATTTACCTAATGAGTAAGCTTAGTTTTTTCGCCAGTTCTTTAATACGTTCCTTAAAACTTGAATTTGAACACAGATTAATTCCCCCCCCCCCCTCCTTGAAATACTAAAATTCCCCCTTAGGGGAGAATTCCCCCGGTTTAGAACCACTGCTTTAGATATAGGTTAGTGGAAATAAAAATTATCGACCCCATTTTTTGATGCTTCCAAATTTAGAAGGTCCGTTCATGTAAGTCATACCTCTCTAAGTACTATAAATATGTTTTCGATGAGAAAATCTCGCCTTGATGCTTCAGGCGTGATTGTAAATGGAAATGATATCCTGAATTTATATCGTCTCGAATAATAATATACTTTTGCAAGATTAACACCCGTGAATGGCGATTTTGCAACCTAGTTAGAATCCAATCCGCTCTTCCCCTTTTTTTTGTGCGTCATACATTTTCTTGGTATTAAGATTAATCCTCCACAGTAGATTGCATTTCGCTGACAAAGTCAACGCTTCCACTCTTAGAAATTCTCTCTTTCTCTATCTCTGTCTGCCTTTCTTGCTGATCGAATAATAACAAATAAACAGACCTCTCAGGTTACCGAAGAGGTAGACAAGTTACACGTTTTTTTTTTCAAAACCCAATATCAGTTTACTTGATTCTCAGAGTATTATTTCTATTGGCTTATCACACCTGGTCATCTCGTCATTGCAGTTATGTAAAAACGATCGATGCATTGAAGGAAGACTGGGAAAGAGATTGATCGCTTTTAATAGAAACAATCAATCTGAGAAAATATATTCAGATAAAGAAAAGATAAGAATATTTTGCACTTTTTTTTAGTTATGTCAGCATAAAGGAAGGGAGACTTGAAAAAATAATAATGACGTGTTTAATCCACATCACGTGACTTTCACTTACTCCGCATTAATCCTAAAGTAACATTAAAATAAAATTATCAAAAGATTTTAATATCAAAAAAAAAAAATTGAAAGAAAAAGTAAACTCTTAAGACTCGGTACGCTTCCCGTAAATTTTATTAATTTAAGATATGCAGATTTCAGATCATTAGTTTCCCATATTTCTGATTTTCTATATTTTTGAACTATAAGTATATTCTGAAGCTAGAAAGAATAAAACCTCAGCTTTTGATGGTATAGAAACATTATGGCACCCGAACATAATTTTTATTTTGTTCTGTTTTTCGGTTATCGGAATCCGGGTAAAACATACAGACACATTCTCAGAGAAAAATCCTTGAAAATGATTTTTTCCTCGTTTCTGACATTTCTACAAAAAAGGGGAGAAAAAAAATTAAAATTAGGTAATTAATTTGCTGGCAATTTTTTTTTAAGAGCCAGATTAAGATAAATCTGGGATGTGAAATGTGACATCTTTTCAAACTTATTTAATTTAACTCAAAGACAAAAATTTTATAAAAATTACTGATAACAACGAAATCGTGATTCTTAATACGTAAATACTAAAAAATTTTAAAGAAAATAAATTAAGTTGTTTTTGAAAAAAAAGACAAACTAAAAACATTGAAAGTAAAGTCCTTGCGGGACGATTCGAGCCAAATGGATGTGATGCTATGATAACTCGAGTCTATTTAAAGTGTGTGTGAAACCTGCCTTGTAATTCATACTTTTTAAATTTAAATTTTTAATTTTATTAAATATGTTTACACGATTCTCCCTTAACAAAATTGTATGATTTTGTATAAATGAACAGTTTTTCTTTTAAATAAATAATATATATATTATATATTTTTTTTTTATGAAAATGATGAGGGAAGGAGTTACACAAAAAAGGTGCAACCCCTAAAGGCCTGGGTTGGCCCCTCCATCGTGAAAAGAAGAATAAATAATTTTATGGGCTGGACGGGGGTCGAAGGTATCTGTGGATACGGGTCTTAAATAGCTGAAGGTTATAAGTCGCGGGAAAGATGTTGCCAGGGAACGAATTCCAGTCTCTGGAGGTCATACGGATATACCAGTGGCAGTTGATGACTTTTCAATTAGGGGATGATGTCCAAAAAGTACCCTTCATTTTTTGAAATTTTATTTTAATCTTCGCTTTTTTTTGCAAATTTCATCGAATACGGCATCATTTTCGTTATTTTTCAAATTTAACATTACATTTTTAAAAAATATATATTGGGACCTTCGCCCCAAATGGATAGTGCTTTGTGTGGGTGAGAGTAGGAGTCAGAAATTAAACCTTGTGACTTAAACTCTACAGACCCTGTGATGGATCTTCCACAATGAATCAGCCTATAAAATAAGAAAATATTAACTTTCTCCTAATTCTATTGCTATGTATAAGCAAACTATGACTTGTCTAAAGCATTCTTAGTTATTTCCTATCTTATTTAGTGAAAGTTATTAGGAATCAGTCCAGAAAGCGAGAACAATTTTTACTAAACTAAAACTCTTCTGGTCTTGTCTTTGACAAGCTTGAACTGGAAAATAAATGTACCAGGCAGTGACTTCAATCCTTCTATACGCACGCTTTTCGGATAAATCATTCATTTTAATAGCCCCTTGAAACTATGCAACCATTTTATTTCATTTCGAGAACAAATATATTACTTTTCAAAACAAAAAATGTTTATTATAGATTTATTTGAAATAAAGGATAATAATTTGAAAATTTAAAGATCCTCCTGAAATTTTGAAGCCGACCTTATAATTTATTTATGAAAATACTCTAAATGTTTGAAATTTCCGCCGCGCCATAACATCCATGGACCGCACGTCACTGATATATACCTATATATAAATAGCTTTTTTTGTCAATCTTTAACTCTAAATACCGTATAATATAATTACCACTAAATCAGCATTCTCATAAAATATGAAATTATAAAAAAAAAATCTCTTTTTAAGCCAAATTAAAAATTATTCATTCAAAGATTTCATTTTGACTTCTATAAACTGAAACTTTCTTTCTGCTTTCAGCTTTCTTGAGCCCTTCAATTTTTATGTTATTCCAATCGGGGCTCATGTAGTTGATTTGTTTATAAAAATCATTAAATGTATTTTTGAGTTATTTAAAAAAAATTAAACTGAAACGAAATGTATCTACTGAAAAAGTTGGTACACAATGGTAAAATATCAATTATAGATTATGTAAAATATACTATAACTAGCTGCCTTTTGGTCCTACGGACATTCCCACTAGTGTCTGACCCTCCCGACGATCATAAGTGCGTTATTTATAGAGTATTAGGTTCATTTAACAAAATAATTGAATGAATGTAATGCTAATTCTTATTAGGGACCACCTTTTTGTTGTATAGTAATGGAAAAAAAGATTGATCGCTTGTAAAAGAAACAATAAATCTGAAAAGAAAAAAATATTCAGATAGAGATATAAGACTAGGATTTTTGTACTTTTTCTGAGTCAGCATAAACTAAGGAGGACTCGAAAAAAACATGACCTCTGCATAAATAAAGTATTTGCCCTTTTTGTGAACGCTTTTTGCGAATTTATAATAGAATATACCGATCTTGGAAAAATATATGAAAAATTCTTGCTTCCATACAGAGTAGATGAAATGGATTACGGTCTCAACCTTTCAATAATTTAAAAAAACGTGCTTTTGAATTTTTTATAAAAATAAAAATACTTTGATATTTGATGTTGAGTTCGTGAGAGGAGATAATGAAGTTATGTGATTTTCCTCGCACGTCTCTTATCAAACACACCTGCAATTTAATTTGACTTATTAACAGTGAATTGCAAAACCAAAAAAAAACCAATACGGAAAATTATGAGATGTTTTATGGCAATAATCATTTTTTAATTTGAACATTTCACGTAAATTTTATATTTCACCAATTCAATTTATACTTTCTTTTGTAAAAAAATCATTGTTTAAATATTTTAGGTACTTATACATTTATTTTTTTCTGACGAAAATTTAATTTTCGTGATTATGCATCTACATGAACACGAAAGAATAACTTTGAATGGCTAGTAAGATAAAAAAACCTTTATTGAATCTCTATTGTAAGAGGTTAAAAAGTAGATTTAAAAAAAGTAAGAATCAAATTAAGAAAAAAGGTACCTCCAGGGACAGATTATTTTACAAATTATAGACAACAAAGAAGATGAGATTCTTGATAAATTAATAATGAAAATTTCAAGATTAAAATGTTTAAAGAATCATTTTTTAGAAATAAACGAAAAATCTAAAAACCACTACATTAAATAAATACTTGGTCGATTTAAACCAAATGATATCTCAAACTGTTTACAACTTTTAGATTTTAATTTACTTTTCACTTAGATTCACCGTTTTTTATTGTTTACAGACAGACGAATAGCTTTGTGGGTACTTTTTAGGCTGTGGAGTTCAGAAACGAAGATTTTTGTTTGAAACTTGTAGTTCAATCATCTATAGTATATTTTCGATTTTTAACTACAATTCATAAAATGAAAATATAATTCACAAAAAGAAACAAAGAGGTTGTCCTCTGCATGATGGAAATAAACACACACACATATATATCTGTATATATATTATTTATTTGTTTGAGACTATAGTTTCGAAGACTGGGTCTTCATCATCAGTCTTTTTTAATTTTAAATATTTTTCATGGGGTCAATACCCTATGGATATTGAAAATTTTCGATCTTTAGTTAGCTGGGAGCCAGTTAAAATCAACAACTCTGCTACTCTCGGCAAAACAAAAACTTTTCAATTAAAATATAATTCATTTTTAACCGACTTCAAAAAAGAAGGAGGTTCTTTATTCGACTGATTTTTTTCTCTCTATGTTACCTCATATCTCCGCTAATTGTGAACCGATTTTTAAAGAAAAATTTGTATCGGGTTCAGTCTAGCTTCCGATTGGTCCCGTTTTTTTTCATTGATATTAGACCTTTTTTGTTAGGTTTGTTCAGGCCTAACTTCTTTGTTTATGAACCGATTTCGATGATTCTTTTTTTATTGGGAAGGGGGGTATCTTAGGGATGGTGCCATATTAATTTGGTCAAGATCTGATGATATGATCACTATTAATAACATCACTAAAAAGAGAAAAATAAAAATAATTTTTAAGAAAAAAATAAAACCGACTTCAAAAAAATTAAATGCATCAAATAATATACACTAAAAGGTATAAAATAATTATTATCTTATTTAGTTACAACTAAACGACGAAATATTAACATGAAATTACTTTTTGAAGTCGGTGCCAAACAAACTATACCTATAAGCGAGCGTACCCGCCAAACGTACTAAGTAATATCCGTCGAGTGCGATTCATAAAAGGTATATGTTTGGCACCGACTTCAAAAAGTAATTTCATCGTTTAGTTGTAACTAAATAAGATAATAATTATTTTATACCTTTTAGTGTATTTTATTTGTTGCATTTAATTTTTTTGAAGTCGGTTTTATTTTTTTCTTAAAAATTATTTTTTATTAAAAACATAAGACTTGAAAAGATTAATTTTCGGAAATTATTTACCATAGAAACTCCGATATTATAATCAATCTTCTTATATGTTGAAAACTACCTGTCAGTTTTGTTAAGCAGCTTGATATAAGTATCTAGAAAGATTTTTGAGTAATCTAGATATTTGGAAAATTTGAATCTGTATTTGTAGCTAGGAACAATTTTCATCTTTTGAAAAAAAAAGATTCCTCTTCAGGATCCAAGTTTTTAATTATAATGTTTATAAGAACCCAGCCAATTGTTTGGCTAGATAAAGTGTAGTTTGTCGGGAACACACATTTCTCTGTGTCAAACTAGATATTCAAATATTAAAAGGCTAAATTATGAATCCTGTATATTCTAATTCTATTTTTTTTTTACTAATTAATCTCTGGAACTAAATGTCCATTTCGACAAAATTCTAGTAACAATTTATCTATTTTTGAACCATTTGAATAAAATCTTATAGTAATGATAAGTACTGAAGTTTTTTTTGTAAACATTTTAACAAACTAGAACTTGAATTTTTTGACTATGTACAAGTATGTTGTATCTAGATAATTAGCGAAAAACAGTATCTGTATCTATTTCTAGGTGTTTTGCAAAAAATTTGCATCTGTATCTAAATTTATTTTCATCCAGGTATCCAGATGCTTTTAAAAAATTATCTTTAACAACACTGTTACCTCTGAAATGTAATCAGTTTGACAAAGTAAAATGGAGTATTATTATAAAAATTGATACAATTTTTTTATTGTGCAGGAAGTTTGAACCTTATATCAATACTGAAGTACGAATTACATTGTGCATATTTGTCTATTTTTTTAGAAAATTAAAAAAATATGTGTTTATTTGTTAAATTGCTTCGTGTAGTTACTTAAGTACAATCGAAATTAATGTTGATTTCTTAACTAAATCCAGCATTCCGATCGGCCAAAAAAAAAAAAAAAAAAAAAAAAAATGAAATCCATTTAAATTGAATCCTTTAGAATTACATAGAATTTGACACAGATGGAAGTGATATCTTGAAATCTCAAGAATTTAGAACGATTTAACTTTAAATAATGACGTTTTTAAAAGCCTTTAAGTCAAAAAATTAAAGAAAAAATAACAAATAATTTATTTATACATCTGGTAGCTATATGGTGCAGTAAAACCAACACGTCGAAAACAGATATTAAACGAATAACATGGCAAGAATTGAAAACTAAAAGGGAAGATGGATCCATTGGAAGAATGCCAGCCGAAAGGAAAACGCCTCGTCTTCCAAAACGAAATAGACATCTCACTTAACACCGTACAAACATATATTTATATTTCATATAGATAGGGGTTTCAATAGTGATAGTTGTTGACAGTTCCACCCCGATTGATATACAATATGAGTTAACTTTACAATAGATAAATATAAATTGTTATCGTTTTTAGGACACTAATAAATTTTAGTTATAGTAGTGATTGTATTATATATGTGTATTGCATGTATTGTAGTTTATTGATTATATTAATAAAATAATATACATAGTCTGCTAGTTGTATTTTATTTTTCTATGTATAGCCGGTATTATTATTTTATCACAACAAACACAATCTGAAATACATGGTGTCCCAAATGAAATTCGATTACAGTTTGAATTTTGGACGATTTATCGTTTTAATTTATTTATCTTAAGTAATATGTATATGTAATTTTTCATAAAATTAATTTATATTTCAAAAAAATTTGTATTAAAAATTTTTCATAGTCGAAATCGTTGGAACTGTTTTTGAGAATTAAAAAAAAAAAAATGTTCTAAAATAAAGTACTTTAAAACAATTGAATAAAAAAAATGCTAATCAGCTCTGCGCGTTAAAATAACAAATTTTGAAACCAAAAAAAATTAAGCTAGCTAGTAATTTGACTTTCAATTTTTGAATTTTAACAAGAGGTAAACAATAACTTTTATAGTTTGTATTCTAAAGAAATCGCGAGAGAGAGACTTATAAAAATTTTAGCTAGATAATTTTCAGACGGGTCCACCTCTTAGGTTAGCCATTCGCCTGGATTGATAATTTGGCACTCGGGTTCAATTCCCGAAGAACTGAATAAAACTCATTTTACAAGTAATAAAAATTATCCATAGGACCTCAAATTTAGTATATATATCGATATATTTAGGAATTTTAAGTCCGATAATAACGGCACTTTGAAAATTTATATTTATTGGAGAGAATCATGATAGGCGTGACTTATCTTCGACTTATTTAGGATTAATAATTAGATGCAATATAATAGAGAATTCACCCTTCCTAACATCTAATAACAAAAAGTTATCTAGGAAACCATTTCTATTCTCTCATAGGAATAATACATTTACTTTCCCGTTAACCAATGCTTTTGAATATATCGGATAAACAATTTCTATTCCCCGAAAGAATAATACATTTACTTTTCAGTTAAATAACGCTTCTGAATTTCACCAATAGCTTTCATTGCATAACCGCTTTTTGTAGTCTCCATAAACAAACATGATAGGTATTTGATTGAGGTAACAATTATTGGTACGATATATGATAACTGTTAGCTTTTGCACAAATCAGTCAAACAAAATATATATCTTATTTCCTAAGTATTTTTCTGAAAAATGACAAAAAAATTTTAATATTTAGTTTCTATTAACCAAAAACCATTATTTTTTGTGCTGGAATCGCATGTTTGTTAGAAAAGATATTTAAGCTTGTTTGAATAGGTAAAAAAAACTTATTTATCATGAGTTCAGAAATCAGATACCGCATTTTTTTTAAATCCGCATCTTTCATGAATGCAAATAAGTATATAAACTTTTAGTTTTATTAACATAAAATAATTCTTTTACTTATATTATTTGATGCATATTAATTTGTTATTTACGCGGAGTAAAAGAAGTTTGTGTGATGTCCACTAAAAAGTTCAGAATATTTTCTTTGTTTTACTCTCCTAGTATGCAATCTTCTATCTTGAAAGAGTTATTTCACTTTCGTGTATACGTTTCATAAAAAGGAGAGGGTTAAAAAAGGCATTAGCTTCTTGGTTTCGACTAGAGATTTAATAGAAAAGAAGAGGCTAAAGAAAATAAAAGAGAGATGACCCTGATATAATAAAAGAAAAATAAATAAAAGTTAAGAAATAGTAGAAAGATATTTATCCAACTGAATAATATTATATAACATAATAACAATAAAGTTCACTAGACTAGAAATTTATCGAACTATTTTAATGTTAACACAAGCATTTTTCTCTTGTTCGTCCGTTTCAAAAATATTTTCAAACTCTCTTCAAGTCCATCCTGCTTTAAAATAAATATATTCTACTCTTATATATTTATAGAAACTGTAGATAAATTTAGTACTTTTATTAAACTTTCTATATTTTAAGTTAAAATATGGGCCTTTGTTGCTTGCAAATGGAGAAAGAATTTGTCTTCTTTTCTTTAGAAGATAAAAAAAATGTATATTTTTTTTATTATATATACGAGTATATTTAATACGAGATTTTCTATTCTAAAAGTTTTATATCCTAACAGAAATATGAATATAAACATATCAATCAGTATATACATAATATGTGATAACAACATAAATGCAAAAGATAGAAAACCATTAGAAATTTGAATTTGTATCGTTTTAAGAATAATTTGTAAGGTAAAATGGAGATGATCTGTTTGTTTTCTAAATTAGAATATATTTATTAGATTAGATCATTAGATATATCTATATTTTCAGGGGGAGGAAAAATAATACTGTTGACATTAATGTGAATGTAAATTCACTATATATCTATCTATCTATATATAAAATTAAGGTTATGTCTGTACATTGCTCCAAATCACGCCAAATTTTGGTTGAACACGTTTCAAGCAAAGTTATGAACGAAAACACCCTCAACAAAATTTCTGTCTGTATGTATGTCTGTATGCATGTCTGTTTCAGTGGTTTCCGAAAAGTTGCTCACGATTCACGTAAAAACGGCTGAAGGGATTATTATGCAATTACATATTTACATCAGATGACTTCTAACTTACGTTTTTAGCTATATAACGTTTTGATATTTTAACCCCAGAAGGGGGTTTGAGGGTGCACTAACAAAAATTATCAAATAACTCCTAAACTATTAGCTCTACAGCAAATTTTATAATAAACAAAGTTGTAGGGGATGTGATTTCTGACAACTTGTGTTTAAAAAATTTCCCTAAAAAATGACCCAAAAAGGGGGGGGGTGAAAAAATGTAAATTCTTGCCCTTGGAGCAACCTCAACCAAATTTTGTATACATAATCTCTGGGCCTCTAAAGGGCTAGAAATGCAAAAACTAACCACCCAAAATGGGGGGAGGGTCAAAAAATGAAAATTCTTGCTCTTGGACCAAACTTAACCAAACTTTGTATACATAATCTGTGGTTCACTAGAAGGCTAGAAATGCAAAAACTGGGTGTGGAGGGTGGGTCCGGGGGTGGAATGGGGGTGGGGTGAGGAGTAAGGTGGAGTAGGGTGGGGGTGCAGGGGGGTGGTGCGGGGTGGAGTCGAGGAGCATAGCGGGGGTGAGGTCCAGGGAGCTAGGCGGGGGTGTGGTGCGCAGGGTTGGAGGGCGCGGGGTGGGGTCTGGGGTGGATGGGGTGCGGGGTCCAAGGTGGGTGGGGTGCGGGTGGTGGTGTGGAGGCGGGGTTTGGAAACGGGTGCATGGTGCGGGGGTGGGGGTGCTGGAGGGGTTTTGGAGGCGGGGGTTGGGGTTAGGGTGCGGAATGGAGTGTTTGGGTGGTGGTGTGGGGGCGGGGTTGGGCATGGTGCGGGGGTTGGGCGTGGTGCGGGGGTGGGGGTCCAGGGGGCGTGCCCCTAGCTAGCAAGAGGGCCTTGCCTCTAGTCTTTTATAAAATTTATTTTAAAATCTTATTCAACATAACTTTTTTCCTCATTTTTTATAAAAATATTACCTATTAATTGTATTAATTGCATATTTGTCTTTCAAAAAAAAAATTTGGGAACCTCCAAAATAGGCCTGTATAATTAAATATAAGATTAAAATTCGTTTAATTTAATTATATTTGGAGCCAAGCACTAATATTTAATGTGTATGAAATTTTCTGGTTCCGCCTGTATTTAGGCAACCGATATGCGTCCTTAGAAAGGTTTTGCTGACGATCGAATTAACAAAATTAAACGAAAAATCAAGAACACGCTATTTTAAATAAATCAAAATAATAATAATAATAATAATAATAATAATAATTCCACATAGACATAATCAGATGGCAAAAGTCATCCATCAAGAACTTGCTCTTCACTATGAACTAATAAGCACCAGAGTTCCCTACTATGAGTATACTCCGGAAAGTGTACTTGAAAGTAGTGGTTGTAAACTATATTGGGACAGGTCCGTGCTGACAGACAGGACTATACTTGCGAATAGACCTGATATAATACTCACCATAAAGAATAGCAAAATGACATACCTTATTGACATCACCATACCAAATACACATAATCTCCAACAAGCCTATGGCGAAAAATTAAATAAATATCTTGAGCTCGCAGAAGAAATTAGGAAAATGTGGAGACAGGATAGAGTGCTAGTGGTGCCCCTTGTCATGTCTGCGACTGGTGTCGTCCCGAAAGACGCTCCCTAAAGAACTTAAAGGAGCTGGGCATTTTTGGAGGGGCATTATCACGACGGTGCAGAAGGCTGTACTGCTGAGTACGTGCGCGACAGTCCGGCGGTTCCTGAACCTTCCTTCAACAAGATAATAACAAAATAGAAGCTATCATCTCTGCTGTTTACAGCCGATGTATAGTAAACAAACCTCCTTCAAAAGGAGAGAAAAGAATGAAAATAATAATTCAATTTAAATTTACAGGCATTTCATTTTAAAATTCCCTAGTAAACCTTATTTATAATTAAAAAAAAAAAAAATAATAAATAAGCGTGTTATATGTTAAATGCGGTCACACCTCAGAGGGCAAGAGACAAGTGCCTGTATTGCATTTTGACACTGAGGTTCAATTTCCTAAGGGCTGAAACAGCCCTTCTGAAATAATATGAATAATCCACCAACACCTAAGATTTAGTATTGTATTATAGTTCATCTCTTTTTATTTTCTATAGAAATCTTTAATCTACTACTATCGGGATTTATCTTTTTTATAAAAAGTAATTCTCATTTTTCTATGTGCCTCAATTAAGTATATTAAAAAAAGTTATTTTATTCATTTTTTTTCAAATCAATATTCATTATCAGTTAGTGGCGATATATGTATCATTCTATAACCTATTTTGGGATTATTTATAAAATGAATTCAACTGGCATTTCAATGGAAATCCAAAATGTTGTAACGCCAATTGGTCGGAATTGAATAAACGTGTAAATGATCTATCCATGTTGTACGCAAGGCGGATAGACAGACTCACCGTCAGGATCGAAGAGTGTATGCTATATATAGCTATATGTATACATTTATAGAGCAAAGGGAGAGGCAGAGAGCAATTGGAATTTGCACCGCAATATGTTTTCGCTTGCAATGCATTTAATTTGATCAATATGTTGTCTGTAATGGAAGCCGGCGTGTGGTCTAATGGATCGTTAACATCAAGCAGCAGCAGAATGTATTCAAGGTGATGTTTGGAATGAATAGGGCCAGAGGGGGTTTAAACGGGACAACAGGCAGATTAAAAGAATAGAAAGAAAAAATTGTAAATATTATTTTTTAAAAATACAACAAAAATCAATTTTTTTTGTATTAAAACGCAACAAAAATCAATTTTTAACGGACTTCAAAAAAGGAAGAGGTTCTCAATTCGACTGATTTTTTTTTAATATCTATGTTACCTCATATCTTCGTCAATTGTGAACCGATTTTGATGATTTTTTTTGCATTGGGTTCAGTCTAGTTTCCGATTGGTCCCGTTTTTTTTCATTGGTATTAGACCTTTTTTGATATGTTTGTTCAGGCATAACTTCTTTTTTTATGAACCAATTTTAATGATTCTTTTTTTATTGGAAAGAGGGTACCTTAGGGGTGGTACCATATTAATTTAATCAAGTTCTTAAGATACGATCAATTGACCAAATAACGTAAATCTTCAATTCTTATGACCAAATAATCGAAATTATAATAAATAAAATCTTTTATAAAAAAATCTTAAAACATTCATTTAAAACCCGAAAACGTTTCGAGAGAATTTCTATATTTATGAATTGAATTTTATTATCATTTTCTGATTCATTCGCCCGACGCTTTCTCTTACGAGATGCATGCAATGTATTATATTAAGTCACTATTAATAACATCACTAAAAAGAGAAAAATAAAAATAATTTTTATAAAAAAAATAAAACCGACTTCAAAAAAATTAATTTCAACAAATAAAATAATAATAACTTAAAAATAAAATAAAATACACTAAAAGGTATAAAATAATTATCTTATTTAGTTACAAATAAATGACGAAATATTAACATGAAATTACTTTTTGAAGTCGGTGCCAAAAATATACATTTTATGAATCGCACTCGACGGATCTTATTTAGTACATTTAGCGGGAGCGCTCGCTTATATAGTTTGTTTGGCACCGACTTCAAAAAGTAATTTCATGTTAATATTTCATCCTTTAGTTGTAACTAAATTATATAATTGTTTTATACCTTTTAGTGTATTTTATTTGATTTTTAAGTTATTATTATTTTATTTGTTACATTTAATTTTTTTGAAGTCGGTTTTATTTTTAATTATAAAAATTATTTTTTGTTTCAAAACGCAATAAAAAGTAGAAAATAATTTTTTATTTAGTTTCCAAAAATTTATTATACTCACATGACTACAAATAAGACCGAAGGCGCTACTATGAATTAAATTTCAAGTTAAAAGCGCCAATTTTATCTATTTCTAATTAAAATCCAGAGGGGCCGATAGAGCAGGCGATTGCTTGATTTTAAATGGAGTTTACTCGAGTTCGAATCTCGCCTTAGAACAAATTTCAATTTTGTCAAAAATGCAAGGCGTCTCACTAAATCAAGGGGAAACCACCCCTGTGAAAAATTTCTCCAGAAAAATTACAATTGAGAGGATATTCTCCATAGTTATCGGCGATGCTCGGATTCGAGTATGGCGCTTGAAAAAGCAGAAGAATTAAAATTTGTTTAGTCTTTAAAATGTCTCAATCATTTTTGATAAATTCTTAAATATTAATAAATAAATATTTTATTTTTTTATTTTTAAAATATTAATCTTTGGTCATTTGATAATGTCCTAAACGTTTTTGTATAAACTTTAAACTAGTATTTATATTAAACCAAACGAAATATATGTAATAATTTCCAAGTTTATGATTTCATGATGATCTCTATTGTGTATTTGTCTAGCTATATTGATAAAGGTTTTAAAATAAAGCCGAAAGCTATAAAAATGTTTTGAGTATTTTATTCAATCTGGCCTCACCTCTGATGCCTGGGCTTTTTAATCACGTAAGTATGGAAATGTTTTATGAATTATGTGTTTTCTACATTTTAGTGTGTTTTGAAATATTTTTTTTATTTAATATACGGTTTAGTTTGAAATTTTAATTGGGTCAAACACGTGAAAGACTCCAAAGTTGCCATTGGATGATTTTTGCACATGTCAAAGTTCAGAAATGGCTTAACTTAAAATTATGAAAAAATTATAAAAATTCATTAATTTTCTCTTTATCAACTTAAAATACAAATAAATTAGATAGCTCAACAATTATGGAAGTTAAAAGGGTTGAAACTCTCAGTATACGGCTCAAATTGTAGTTCATCAGATTATACTATGTCAGTCATTATGTATGTCTTAATTCTGATATCCATTATAATCAATAATAGGGATATACATATATTTTTCATTTTTTTCTCGGCAAAGTTTATATTACCAAAATTAAAAACTGATTTCCGATTTCTTTTCAAAATTTTAGAAAATAAGAAAAACATCAAATTGACTTTTAAAGAACTGAAATTAGGTAGAGATATTTCTATTAATAAACTACACCCCTGTCCCAAGGTTCAATTTTTTAACTCAAGCGCTTAGCTGACGAATAATTTTACCTGCAGCAAACCGAGTTTTTTTCATCCCTTTTGCTGAAATTATATATCTGACCAAGTTAATGAAAAATTCATCATATCCGGGATATTTTTTATTTTTTTGCAATGATATTGAATACTCCAACTAGTTGAGTGATAAATCAGATCATTTTACAGATTCCGATAAGAAAATGATGTCAATTCTATAAATAATGAGATTATGTTTGATCTGCCCGATGCTGTTTATTCCTCCTCTAGCAGACGCTCTTAGTCACCTTCTGCTATAAATAATGAATGTAACGTCTGCTCTCAAGAGCATAGCGGATGCATGCATCTTGTTATATGGCCAATAAGTTGCATGCCGACATGTAACTAGAGATTGCACTTTGATATCGACGCAATGCAATCGGCACATCTCTCGCTGATTGGAAAAACAATTATAAAAAAATAAGTAAATAAAAATAAAACGCTAATTACATTCAATAGAGAATTAAGTAAGCCAGTGGATGAATAACTATCGATAAGGACAGTAAAAACAGTCAAGGATTAATAAATATTAAAGATTACATCTTTTAAAGTTGAACATTTTCATTTATTATTATGATTTTTATATTGTGCGAAAAGATCAATGTTTACATTTTAATTTGATCTAAAAATTGATTCATTGTTAAATTACCACTATTTGAGGCAACCGGCTAAAATTTGATCCCTAGATAGAAGACAAAATTTAAAAATATAATAGTATCGTAAATTGCATGATGGCTAGAAAGGCCGAAAAGCCAAAAAAAGCACTATTTGATAATAGATAAATAAACGTTAATTGAAGATTAGAAACACATTGGATTTTTATATTTTTATCATAAAAAACAAAAATTTTACTCACTTTTTTCAATTAAATTGTAATAATTTAAAACATTTGAGTGTTTTATAATTTTTATTTTTCTGATAAATAGATGGAATTTTTAAAAGATTGTAAAAACAACCCGGGATGACTCCTTATCGCCACAATTTTTTTATTTAAATAATGAAAGGGTTATAGTTCTCAGTAGATAAGTTTAAATTAAATATCAGAAAAGGTTTCGCTCTAACAGGAATCGAATCAGAAGGCCGATCCTATCTGGGCACATTGATTAACCCTGTAGGGATGTTTTGGAGGGTGTAGCTTAGCGAAACCGGATCGGAGCCGGAGTTTCGATATATATATGCGATATACGTATATATATGCGAGGGGGCAAAAACTTCTGATATATAATTTAAAAATAGCGTCCAAGATCTATGATTTGACCTTTCAATTCAATGTTAAAATTTTTTTCAATCGAAACGAAATGTGAAGCTAAGTGGGTCGTGTGTCGTCATCGTTGTACACTTCCCTCAAAGGACATAAGTACCTATACCAAAACTCTAATTAAATAGTTTAAAATACATATATTATTATATTTCAATCAATGCACGTATCGATTAAAATAAAATGATAAATAACCAATAAGTATTAAAGATAACATCAAACATTTTCATTAGTCATTATTCTTAGGTACATTGGGCGAACAATCAATGTAAGTATAGGTACATACTTTTTGATCCAGAAATGAATTTATTTTAATAAATTAACCAAGTGAACAAAGGTCAATTATTTCTAGTCCTAGTCGTATCATTTTCGCCTTCAAATATGTGTAAAAAAGTGGCCAGTTGCATGCCGTAACACATACCCAGGTTCTGTACCTTATATTTCCCAAAATACTTGCGATAGTTAAGCCACTTTCAAAAGTCGATAGGCACCCAAATCAGTTAAAAATGGCCACCTTGAGGCTCTCTCCCAGCTTTATTTTAAAGTGAATTAAATATAAAAACCTTAGCCTAATTCTACTTAAAAATACTTTTACAGGATTCTACACATTTCATGATAAAAATTATTTTTTATTTTGGATCCCACAATAAATTCGATCATACTCAAAATAATTATTCGATTAAATTTATAATACAACTTTATATTTCTGGGAAAAATAATACATATAACCAGTGCATTTTAATAAAGAGAAATCTATGAGGTTGTCCTCTGTTTGATGAGAATTAGTTTGTTGAGTGATCGATCAGCTTACTATTATCTACAACAAATTGAATTTACCTAGGTACATCCAATCGAGTGTTTCAACCCATGAGAAATAACAGATAGAATATTTCTAATTAAAAAGACTGATTATGAAAGTCTTCGAAGATGTATCCCCACTAATAGGATCCCCATTTTACGTTTGAAGGAAACACGTTTCTTAACCCTCTATCTTATGAGTCGCGTCAATAAATTTATACTCTTGGTTCAGACTTTAATGGCTTCATCGCTTTGTTAAATTCAATGAAAAAAAAATATGTAATTTAGTTATGACGTCAACGTTGAACACTTCATCCAAATGCTGCTACTAGTATAGAACTCAAATTAAATAATTCAAAATGTTATTTATTATTTATATTGTATACCACCATTTAAATCCATTTATTGAAGTTTGACCGATGAATTAAATATTATTGATCATTAGAGATCTAGAGGTTAGCTAAAAATCAAATTTTTAGAATAAATTGTGTAGATACACATAATTAAGGTAAAAAAATATGCCAAGGATTGTTTAACTTTAATAAAATAAAAGGAATTAATTAAAACCAAACTTAGCTGGGTTTTATATTAAAAAATCTCTGCTTTTGTAAATAATTAAATAAAACTTATTAAATTTTTTTTCTTTTATTTTTCTTACTTCATTTCTCATTTATATATACATATTTTCGAAAATTAAAATTATAAAGAAACTCGGCTAATGTTTGTGAAAGACAATAGAAATGGAAGACCGTGGAATATAGAGGAACTTAACTAATTTGAAGAACAAAGAACGGAATAAAACTTGTCGGGAAGTCGGACGACAATAGCAATGACATAAATTCCGATTCGTGTCGGAAATTATTGTTGGAGATAAAGAAAATTAACTTTATTTTTAACTAGTGTGGATTCTTATTTATTTTCGTTAAATTCTAAAAAGAATAAAAGTTTCCTAAACTATCTGCTATTTGTCAATTGTCTTTCAAACTCCCTCAAATTCTCTATCATTAAATGACCAAAAGTTCGGGTTTAAACATTCCTCGCATTGTGTTGGAAATTTACCACATTTTAAATAATGCTACATTTCCGGGAATGGAAATACAATGCTATGTTATACTACAGAATAGTACTAGGCTTAATTCTAGTCAAACTTGAAGTAAAATAGAATTTAAGAATCAATTGACTTAGAAATCTTTTTTTCACATTTTTTCATCCAGCAAATCGATTTTTTAAAGTATGTAAAAATATTTAATCAAAATAAATGAATTTTACTAACTTTTTTATAATACTAGAAAGAAGAAAGTTTGAGTTATGATGAAAATAAAAATATTCTAAAGTGTTTAATACACTTCACACGATTTTAATTTACTCGTAAATAACAAACAAACAATATAATTAAAAGAATTTCTTGAAGTTAAAAGTCATAAGTTTATAGATTTATTTGGATTTATACAAGATGTGTATTTAAAAAAATACGATGTCCTATTCCATATCCTTTTTTTACCTTTAAACAACTAATAATTAAATATAGAATACAGATAAAGTATTTTTTCAAAAATGTGAGAATTTAAAATAATAATTTTTAAATTGTTTTATTGTTTGATTTTATATGAAAATAATTTTTCTTAGAAAAAAAATGAGGTGTAATAGTTAAAATAATGATGAATAAAATAATAAAATTCTTCCCCTTGGTTTAAATGCAGTCATGGCATGCATCCATGTATGCACCGTTGCATGCAAGCTTCTCACTAATTAAGAATGCCTATTTCTAGCAAGGCGTGTAAACACAAACAAGCAAATATCAAAATACCGTAGTTCATCACGGTGGAAGGAAAAAGACAAATCATTTATCCGCTTAAATATATAATCGGCTTTTTTTAAACAATAATGATAATACTTTTTAGATTTTTTCCTAAAGAGATTATTTTAATAAATAAAATAAAATTTTTATTTTTTTAATATATTAAAGAGGTAAGGATTTGTGTTGAAATGTTAAAGTGACAAGAGGGGTTTAAGTTCATGGGATGTCCAACAGAATATTGTTCCAACTCACCAAGTAAAATACAAAAATTGAAATAAATTAGTAGTTATAAATAATTCTTATGTATTTTATCTAAATTAAAAGCTGGTGCCCTATATCAGAACAATAGGAGAATTAGCGCAGAGCCACCCGATTTTCCCTTTTCAATTTTTTTTTTTTTTTTTAATGCAATCGAATGCAAGAAGGGGTGCGCCAGTAAAGATGCAGCTCCTATGGATCTCGAAAGACCCTTGCATTACCGAAGAGAAGGGAAAGTTGATTAAGTGAGAGGGTGTAGACGTAGGTGTCTATGCACCCCGGTTTTGAAGGTTTGAAGATTATAGGTGCTGGGAAAGACGGAGGCTGGGAGAGAGTTCCAGTTCCTTGAAGTCATGGGGATATATGTATTGGCGAATGAAGTGGTCCGGCACTTTTCCAGTTTGACCGCGAAAGAGTGTTGGGAGTCGGCAAAACGCGTGCTACGTGCAAAGCATGCTTTGGGGGAATTATTGATCTTATCTCATCAGAGCACCTGCCGTGATAGTATCTATAGAAAAGGGAAAGGGCAGAGACATCTCTTCGATGAGCCAGCGAGTCGAGGGAGTCGGTGAGGGTAGAATCGTTAATTAGCCTGACGGCTCGTTTCTGAATTGCATCCAGGGTAGCAAGAGAATATTTTGAGGCTCCTCTCCACAGGTGAGAGCCGTATTCGAGACAGGGGCGGATTTGGGCCTTGTAGATGGTGAGAAGTTGTGGGGGTTTGTAAAATCGCTTGGACCTGAATAAGAAGCCAATCTTCCTTGCTGCAGATTTCGCCACAGAGGAGATGTGTTCATTCCAAGACAGGTCAGATGTGACTGAGACGCCCAACATGGATAGGCTGTCACACATTTTTAGGGTATTCGAATCGAAGTGAATATCAGGAAATCTTTATTTTCGCGCCTAGAAATTAGACAACATTGAGTCTTGTTTGAATTAAAGTTAACTAAATTTTGAGAGCCCCATTTATTCAGTTTGTCTAGGTCGAGAGTAATTGAGGAGGCAACATTGATTCGATTATTCGGGAGTGAGGGTTTGCTGTTTAGAGTGCTATCGTCGGCGTAACAATGAGTGGGGTTTGAGGTTTGATCGATAACGTCGTTTATATAAATTAGGAAGAGTGTGGAGGAGATTACAGAGCCTTGGGGAACACCAGCGTTTGTGGAGAACGATTCAGATGATGTTCCATCCACCACAACTTTTATACTTCGGTTTGTCAGAAAGCTTAAATTAGTCAACTGGAAATCAGAAACCCCAAAATTAAATTTAATTTAATTTCGTTGATTTGATACTTATTTTTGTTGATCCCAGGGAGACACAGGTTGCAGAAACACACAGTCAAACTCTGAAAATAAATTTTTAGGCATTTTTTGAAATTTAGAGACCTTAGGATTTTTCTGTTATTAAAAGCTTTGGTGTACATTCACCAATAATGATTGATAAAATTAAAGTAAATATTATAACTTTTGAAATATAATATCTCAAGAGAAAAATGCAATATTTACTTACCCATTTATATATATTTATTGTTGCACCGGAGTCTGGAGATTCTCGCGTACGCTAGGCTTATTGCTGTTGATGTTATAATCCTTTATTTAAATTATTTTATTTATTTATTTATTATATTATACAATTCTACATTTAAATGTTTTAAATTTTAATAAGTTAAAAGATAGTTCAATAGTGTCAAGTGAAAAGACTTGATGAATCCAAATTAATAATGTGTCCCTAATGTCAAGAGACGTGACAACTAAGGTTTCGATAAAATAATTAATTAAAGCGATATTATTTTATCAATTTCATCTATCTGGAGGTTCACAGTACTATTCTAATATAATAATATAGCATTTTGATTAAGAATCTTGCAGTTTAATAGAAATTTTATGAACATATTCAATTTCTTCTCTCAGGGAGCAAATTAACTAGAAATGCCAAAAAGTTTTATTTTTTTACTCATCACATATGCAATCAAATGTATTGATATATCATATCTATCGAATATTTTCTTGTATCTTTTTATATAAAATAATTATTATTCGAAAATTTTTGTTTTTAAGGGTAGTTTATTTGAAGTCCAATTTGAAAAACTCTAATAGCTCCGTTGAAAATTTTTTAAAAAATATAAAATTAATATATATTATAAAACAATTAATTATTAATAATTTTATTTAATTTGTGACGAAATTGATCAAGTACTTTTTTGAGAAAATGGTCAAAAACCATCTGAACCGTCAAAAAACGATGTTTTTTGAAAGCACGAGATGCCTTTGAAAAAAGTTTAAAAAGTCATATGAAACAAAACATTGACTTGTGACATGGAGGTGAATTTTAAAAATGTTTCTAAAACGGCCTTTCATAGACGGTTTTCGGGGTTTTTGACTATTTTCTCAAAAAGTACTTAATCGATTTCGTTCAAAATTAAAGTAAATTATTAATAATTAATTGTTTTATAATATCTATTAATTTGATATTTTTAAAAAAATTTCAACGGAATTATTAGCGTTTTTTCAAATTGGACTTCAAATAAACTACCCTTTAAAATTCAAATTTCCTATTACTAATCATTTTATTTAAAAGATAAATGAAAATAACACACAGATATGAAATTTCAATAGATTTGAATAAATTTCTAATGAGAAAAAAAAATAAAACTCTAGTTGATTCGCTCCCGGAGAGGAGAAATTGAATCTTTTCATACAATTTCTTTTAAACTACAAACTTCTTAATCAAAATGATATTTTTTATATTAAAAAGTTACTGTGAACCTCAAGATAGATTAAATAGATAAAATAAGATCGATTTCTTTCTGATTTATAATACTTTTGGTCTGTTATTTCGAGACGTTGTGTCGAGATCAGAGACCCATTATTTGTTATTGATTCATAAAGTCCATCACTCACTGCATAATTGGAATATCTTTTAACTCGTAAACTATTGATTTTAGACATTTCTCTCTTATTAAATTTTCTGTTGGAAATTAAATCTTCTTTAATAAAAGTCCTTATATGAACTTATTTACTTTAAAGGGTTAGGCAAGAATGGTTAAATTTATGTGGAAAGTTGGATAAATATTGCAAGGTCTTAGATATTCTACATATAAAAAAAAATTCCCTAGGCACTATTTCTAATAATAATAGCTTGTGAAATTGATAGATTATTAATATTAAGAGAATTTTAATTAAACCAGCATATTCTATTTATTTTATGTACTATAGTATTATACTAAAGGTGTTTTAATAGAGTTCTACTTTACTTAGTTTCTACTCAATCTAGTAGATCTGCTATACTATGTGTATTAAAGTTTATGTAAACTTAAATGCTCTTGCAAACTAATGATTAAGCAAATAGTCGCATATTGACTTGAATCAAAATTAATTATACATATAAATACAACTATTAATTGGAGAAAAAATTTCACATTTTTTAAGACTCCGTATTCCGTCTGCAAACATTAGTGAATAGGGAATTCCCTTCAGAGGAAAATAAAGTTAGGAATTATAAAATTTAAGTGAGCATGATACATTAGCGTTAACGATTTTTAATTATAAAATGGCTCAGTTTAATTTGAAATGTTTCTAAATAAGAAAATTACAAAATTTGTGCAAATTCTGATCAGAATACTTTAATTATTTTTTTTGTCAAAAAATAGGTTATTTTTATTCAGCAACTTATAAAAAGCAAATTATTAAATTTGAAAGAATTCAAGTCAAGTGTGCCAAAAAGACTTTACTATATTATTTTATTGTTTGAAATATCAATTTAATTTGATTCGAAACGTTGTAAAAACTAAAAATCTTAATATATATAAATCTCGTGTCACAATGTATGTTCTCAATGGACTCCTAAACCACTGAACCGATTATAATAAAATTCGCACACCATGTGCAGTTCGATCCAACTTGAGAAATAGGATAGTTTAAATCTCAAATTATAGTCGCAATTTTAATTTATTGCTAATTATTTGTCTGTTATTATTTGACAGTCATTTGACTCCAAATGATTCTAACAGATGTCGATACCTTTCGACTGGGTTGAGTAAGTAATCAATAGATGGCGCTGCTATGGTAAATCTACGAACGTGTCATATAAGCTACATTTTAACAGCATAATTACCACGTGTTGTTGACGCTATAAAATTAATTAAATTTATTTTGTAGTGAACGAAATACCGTATAATTCAATTATTTCCACTTTTTAAATTTTTGGTGTTAGCATAGCCGGCCACGTGTTACTTAGACTGAAGTGTAAATTGCATTCATATTATAATGAAGATAATACAGTTAAATTAAACCTGTTTTTTACTTATTTGTGCTTCATTGATCAAAACTTTATAATTTAATAATTATTTGAATCATGAATGGCTCAGTCAACGGGCGATTTTGGCAGCCAAAAACGTTGATGTTGACGAAATTAACTTCCAGATACAACAGTTGTTACCAGGCGATCTGATGTCTTTTAAATCAATCGATACTGTTGTTGATGAAAATGAAAGTATAAATTTTCCGATTGAATTTTTAAATTCATTAGATATCCCTGGAATGCCACCACATAATCTTCGATTAAAGATTGGTTCCCCTATTATTCTCCTCCGTAATTTGAATCCACCTCAATTATGTAACGGTACGCGTTTGGTCATCAAAAAGATCACCGGAAACATTCTTGAAGCAACCATTTTGGCTGGGAAGTTTAAAGGAAAAATGGTCCTGCTGCCACGTATTCCGATGATACCATCAGATTCTACCATACCCTTCAAAAGGCTACAGTTTCCAATTCGTTTAGCTTTCGCCATGTCTATAAATAAATCTCAAGGTCAAACAATGTCCATTTGTGGTTTAGATTTGGAAAATACATGTTTTTCTCATGGGCAACTATATGTTGCGTGTTCACGTGTTGGGAAACCGTCGAATCTATTTGTGTTAGCTAAAGACAGGTTAACCAAAAACATTGTGCACCGATTGGTGTTAAATTAAATTGAAATTGAAAGTATTTATAATTCAAAAAATAGATATCAATGTTTAAAAGTTTAAGACTGTCTGCCTTGCCTACCTCATTTATGAGTTTAAGCGTCACATGTTATTTACTGTATTATACTGTAATATACTTATTTGTTATAAAATTAAATGGAAATAATAAATCTGATAAATTTTTATTTTGTATTGATTTCTGCTTAATATCAAGTGTAAGAACATTTTAATTAATTGTGTTCAACGTACTTCCCCTTCAAATCTCAATCCAGTGAATTTGTATACCAACATCAACATTTTCGTCTTTGTTCGTAAATAATTTCATTGTACTAAAGGGTTATAGTAGTAGAAAGTCAAATAAGGAGATCACCATATTTTTTTACAAATACTATCTGTGTGAAAAAGCATAGTGGACTCCGTGACTGATGTTCTCTTATCGTTCCTCTTAGATTGTTTACTATAATGTAATATAACAAAAACTTTAGCCACAGCAACGCGTGGCCGGGTCAGCTATATATATATAAAAAAAAAAAAAAAAAAAACAATTTACATAAAAGGTAATCAATTTTGGACACCTCATACTTTCATTCCGAGACGCCGCCCGCCAGGGCAACCCGCCCGGAGGGCCTAGCTGGGACAGGCGTGCCGGAGGCACGCCGGGTATCAGCTAGTATTATATAAAATTTAAACAAATTCTGTTTAGGTTGGACAGAAAGACGCTTACGATATTTAGCAAATTTCAGTCCTGAAAAATAGGTTAATTTCTAAATTATTATTATTATTTATTTATCGGCGCGTCGACTACTATGGTCATTTGCGCTATAATTAATTAAAATCAAGAAATTAATATAATATGTCAATTTATTTGGATAATACTATCGATGTTGACATTGCGAAAGTCCTACATGAAATTTCTTCGTTGGCCAATGCAATTTGACTATATAAAAAGTGAATAAGGAAAATAAAGGGACATATATTTGTGACTAAAAATACTAAAATTCAATTTGCTTTGGACAAAAGTGCCGTTATTAATAATACAAAGGTGTATGCCAAATCAAAGCCAAATAACAGCTAAAAATCGGTATCTAAATAAAAGAATCTATAATTTATAAAGAGTTAGGTGTCGGTTCAAGGTGAAACATTTTTTAAATAATCACTTAGTAAAATTTCAAGGTAGATTTCACAAAATAAAACAAATATATGATTTGAGTTTTTATCTCGATAAATATATTGTACGATTATTTTTTTATCATATAATATAAATAACAATTTTTTTTCCATTTTCAGATATTTCACTTTAATATTAATTAACCAATATATTTTTCCATGTTTCTTTCTATTCATTTATAAGTCCAGGTAGATTTCCAAACTCCCGATAAACCTTTTTCAATAAACAAAAATTCTTACCCACCTCTTCTTTTCCCAAATAAATTTTTCCCTGTAGGTACACATGTTTCTAATTTTGTATTCAGTTTTCTATGTTAACTCCTGTTGATGGGCTCAAAACCAAAAATATATATATGTATCTAGATAAAAACTCAAAACATAAATTTATAAAAATGTTTCATTTTTTGGAAGACAAAACAAAAGAGATTACGTTAATTCTTGTGTATCCATTAGAATGTTTTAAAAACAAAGAAAAAATAATATAATTTCATATTAAATATATTATTTTATTTATAAAGTCTTCACCATAAAAATCTTATTTACCCGCCCTATATATGTTTTATTTTGTGAAACCTACCTTGAAATTTTACTAAGTGATTATTTTAAAAAATCTATCCAATCACAATATTTATACAGGTTGAAATTAAAAAAAATCCACTTTTTAATTAATTTCACATTCCTATAATATAGTCAAAAATTAAAATTCTGATATTTTATTTTTTTGCCGATAATTGAGATGATAAAAAAAATACATAAGTATTGAATATTAAATTTTTATTTGAACTATTTATTGAACACAACAATGAATAATTAAAAATAACAACGTCGATAGCTTAATATACATACTATTATAGAATTAAGTACCTATTAGTATTAAACGAAGGGTGAACTGCGGCCTAATATGCTGTACACCTACTTCCAATTGTACTTCCAAATATTTCCAAGTACTTTCAAATGTTTCCAAGAAGTTCCAAATATTTCCAAGTACTTCCAAAATATTTCCAAAGAGGTCTACAGCTACTTCCAATCCCGGATCACCCCCGGTATTAACTAATAACATCCCCATTTTTATACAGGTTGAAATTTTTTCCTACTTGTTAATTCATTTCGCATCCCTACTCCTATAATATTACCCAAAAAGTAAAATTTTAGTATTTTATTTTTTACCGATAATAGAGATGATTAAAAAAACAAAATAAATAAAACATTAGTATTGAAGGTTAAATTTGTATTATATAACTATTTATTGAACACAACAATAAATAATTAAATTTAACTACGAAGATAGCTTAATATACGATTATAGAAGTAGCTATTAATACAGACTCGAATAAAGGAAACTCCCTCTCTAAAGATTTTTTATTCATCAAATAGTTTGTATCCCACTCCTTTGTTTTATTATTATTCATGATAATCTTGTCTCTGCGTTTTGTCAATTTTTAGTCCTAATACGAAAATTGAACCAAGAATGATCTCTTTCCAGCGGTTCTGTTCCAAAAGGGTTGTTCTTACCTCTTTCTAACCTTCTGTTGATTCACCTTGAAAAAGAACGTAGAGCGGGGCGGAAACTTAACTTTTGGATCTTGTTGCTTTTCCTTTTCTCATCATTCCTAATTATCCCGAGTCGAGGTTTTAACAAACTGCGTTCAGCAGTTTCTTAACAAATTCTTCATGTCGGAGACACTTGTTAGCAACTTCATTATTATTCTTTCCCTTTAGTAAATGTAATTTTACATTTACTTGTTTTTCATTTATTTATTCTTTTTGTTTTAACTTCTTAACGAGTATATTTTTTCTCTTTGAAATAATATCAAATGACATCTCTCACTGTATTGAATGTCAATTTATATAATGGCAAATACCTAGGTTTGTTAAGAATATATAAGAAAATCTTAATAAGTTATCATCTTTTATATTCTGGATGAAATCGATTATTTTCAATTATATGTCCTTATATTGGCTACCCTGTGAGGTGAGCTCTTCTGACATACATATAATTCAAAATAATCATTTGGATCTGGCATTTAATAGATGACAACTTGTGATTTTTTTAGAATTTAAAATCTACTTCTATCCGCAACTTGAACTATTAGTATTTAACTATATTTAAAGAATCATAAGTTTCCTATATTTGATTCAATCCCGAATCAAATGCTGATGATTTTTGTCAAATATTAAGTGAAAATAAAATCCGAATTTATATATTTCTAACTGTGAAATAGTGAAGTTAATTTTCTCATTAATGAGAAAATTAACTTCACTATATTTGAAGAAGAAAAAATTTGTTTTCGTTAAAATCTATTATTTATTATTTATTATTTCTTTGCAGTAAAAATGCGTTTTTTAGTCAGAACGGGTTCATACTAGTCAAAACGCGTTTCACCGAATACCTTTGAGGCAACTATATTAGAATTGACTGATGTTGGTTTAGTTTAGTTCAAAGGTCTAGAATCTTCATTTTTGACTTTCCGCCTCATTTTGGGTGTTTAATTTCAAACATTTTTAAACTAAAATGTTAAAAATTACATCCTCTACAACTTAGCTTCTAATTTTTGACAATTTTGTTTAAAATTTTTTGAAAATAAACACCCAAAATGAGGCGGAAGGTCAAAAATGAAGATTCTAGTCCTTTGAACCAAACTTAACCATCATTAATAAATTTTAGTTGCCACAAAGGTATTAAGTGAAACGCTTTTTGACTAGTAAGAACCCAATCTAACATATAGATTATATTAATTTTGCTACTAGAGAAGCCACTCGAGTATAGCTACGATAGAAACTAGTAATAATGCTTGGCTCTGAATTACAGCTAGGGTGGCAAGAGGTTACTTTCCAGTTTTCACTGATACAATCCATATTAGAGACAGTCAAATTTGATTAAAATAATAATACTAATATTCCTAATATATTTATGAATATTTTTGGTCTCGGGTAATAATGTCCATTTAGCCAAATGTGTAGCGATTGGAATATAGGGCATCGATTTTTGCATAGACCGAAATTTGAACTAGGGCCTCCTGCTCAGGAAGCAGAAGCTGTTGTACTCTCGGCTAACCCGACCTCCAAATTATTATAACAATAAGTGATATAAGGAATAAAAACAAATTTAAAATTGTCAATATTATTTTTAATTTATACGTTCCTCCAGTTGCTTGAATCCCACTCGAAGAGATATGTGCTAAATATAACCGGTAGCAAAAGCCATTTCCATTCACCCTTGTAAATTTTTTTATTATTATTGGATTCGGTTTGTCAATAAAAATAGCTACAAAGAAAAAGAGACCAGAACGATAACGATATCAAAGTCAGTCAGAAAAGGGTAAAAGGGACGTGAGGTTAGAATGCATAAACATCTAAAAGCCGCCCAGAGGGACAGAGTTAAATCTATTAGTGAAAAACCTTTTTGAATGTCGCTGACAAGAAGAAAAACAGGCTTTATGATTCTCCAAATGTTTAAGGATTCTAAAGGCTTGTACACAACGTTAACCGGCTAGCCAACGCACCAACTCAACTCTTTATTAAAAGGAAAACCAGTTAAAATGCTCTCATTATTAATTTAGGCAAAATATTTAGAGCAAACGCGAAATGGAAAATTTTTGATGAAAATAGGAATCTATTTTTAGAGAATTTTGAAATATGTTTTTTTTTTTTGAATTTATTTTTATTCAATAATTAAGATCATAAAAAAGAATGTTAAAAGTTTTAAAATTTATTGTCTTTTTTATGTTCCTTTAAACTTGTGTACTTTGTGTCTTGATCCCTAAGGATTATTCGTTTAAGGTAGTTCTCTTTCACAAATGCAAAAATTCAAGAAGTCTTTGAAACTTGGAATATAAGTCATTAAAAGCATAATACACATACTGTTAAAATTTGAAGACGATTTACCACACCAAACATGAAATAATTGCAATTAAAAATGACATTTTTAACATAGAGTAGATAGAGAAAGGGCGGGGATATGATCATTATTTTATTTTTTTTCATTGAAGGACTTTCACCATATTGATGAAAAACTAATATTATTTGTTAGGATAATATATTCGGAGTAACTTAGAAAAAAAATTGAAATTATTTACCACGTAGTTTTGATAAAAAACAAAAAAACATATTTGGGCGATTATTTTTAATGGAGCGGATTTAAGCACAATGGCTTGGAAACGGTCCGGCAAGTATGTGTCTGTCCATATAGAGATTTCGTAGTGTGAGTGGACAGTCACGTTAAAAAAACATATCCTAAAATCTTAGTTCCGTTCATATTTATAGAGTGGTTACGAGGCTAAAACTTTTTGTGTGGATTGTCGCGAAAGAACCTCTTTAATATTGACTAGTTTATGCCTCTACAAGTAATAAAATTTAACTTTTTTATTGTTTTTTTTTATGTTTCAGATTAAGTTTAAAAGGTATATTAAACAGCAAAAAGTATTTTAATCGATCATTTAAAAATTGAAAATTCAATGGCTTATTTTATTTGAAAAGTATTTCAAATGTAGTGAAAATGGTATGTTTGTTATGAGGTAACTATGAATACTATCGGACGAAATTATTTTAGATTAATTTAAAATAATAAATTCATTTTTTTAATTCAACTAAACTAAACAACATTTAAATAATCAAAGTATAATTCGTTTTGAAGAAAATGAATTCTTTATTTCCTTGAATATATAACGAGAGATTTTGGTGTTCAAATTATATATTTAATATATAATAAAAAAAATATATAATATAATTATACTTGCTTGATTTAATTTTTTCATTACAAAATGATAGCTGAGCTTTAATCAATTTTTGATGGATTAGCTAATGAGCAAAGAATTTTTAACACAACAAAAGTAAACAAGAGCCAGAAAAAATCTTAATTAAAGAAATGAACCTGTAAATTGTTTATATTTTGATTAACCTAATGCCCAAATTACTTATGAATTCTTCAATATAATTCTAAAAAGTTGTACACTGATAATGAACTTAATTATTAGCACTCCTTGAGGTAAGCAAATGATACATTACACTGTCCTTTTGGTTGCATATATAACAGGGGCTTGACATATTAGAAAATAAATCTAGTTATGAATATTTTACTTATAAAATAAATCCTAATAGGTCTAGTGAAGAATCTTATATTCTCTTTCAAAAATTTTGAAAAAAGTAAAATTTACAAAACTAAAAATATTTATTAATTATTTTTTGTGAAAATTAAATTAACTTCAAATTTTTTATTTTTCTATTTGGAGAATTGATGGAAGGCAGCACAAAGATAATGCAACATGAAATTACAAATAAAAGAAATTTATTTTTCATTGATCCATCAATTCTCAATTGAAATTCTACCAGGCCCCCTCTTCAAAAATAAAATATTTCTAATTTGTTATTTTAAATATTCCTTATACAAAAATATAAAATTTATTTTTAGTTAACATTAGCGAATAATTTGGACAACTAAAAGTTACATTAAAGAGCCTCATGGGCATTAAAAATTTAAACAATTTTAATCTCTATAGTAGGTTTATTAATATATTAGAAATGATCTCCTAAGCCCATAACTGTTAAATCATTGATTGTAGAAACTCTAATCTAACTTTTTTTTTTTTTTTTTTTTAGAAAATTAAATTCACTTCAAGGATATTGTTTTAATTATTTTTTTACACTATGTATACATATTTATGTTATCGTTACAATTCCTATTTATATTGATGACATGTGTTTACGCAAATTGGCAGAGATTCGCAAATGTCGAACGGTCGTTGGCCTAGGTAGTGTATTTCTTACAATTCTCTACCGAAATAGATCTGCTTCACTGACCTAGATTAAGTACTAAACTATATTCTATCGTGAAAGCAAACAGGTGAATTTTTATTTCTTTCGTGATGAATAGACCGATAAATATTTATTATACAATTTTGATTTATTTTATTATTTCAAAAGAATACATTTCCTTATTTCCATTAATAAATCATTCTAGATATTTCAAATGCACTTCCTTGATTGAATTTGACACATGTGAAATTACATTAAAACAAAAACGGCCAAACAATACGATCAAAAGTGAGTGGGACTCACGATGTTTTTCCATCTGTCATCTAATCTCATTATATAACTACCAAAATAAATTATATATTCTAATCGCCGATAGAAACAAGCATTTTATTTCTAAAAAAATAATTTACTAAATCCGAGTTGCAATGGATAATTTTTTATTACAAATGAAGTTAAATGTTTTTTAAGGGAAATATTTAGCCCGATACCTATGTTAAATGAATCCTCTTTATAACGTAGCCGATTGGGATTCCTTTTTTGGCACTCGGGTTTGATTCCCAAGGGGATTAACACAGCCCTTCTGACCATAAACAAAATTATTCATGAGAACTCAGATTAACTAAATGGATGACACGTTGTCATGATTTCTTTCAAGTAAATTTCATATAAAAAACGCACACTAATCTACTTTAACTAATTTTTACATAGTTTTAGATCCAAGGGTTAGACAATTAGATACTACAAGTCAGGTTGTTAGCTCATAGCGTCCGATTGAAGCGTCAAAATAAAATTACTAAAAGAGATATTAATAAGTATTTTTAAAGACTTGTTCTGGGGAGTCGGGTTAGCTCAGTCAACGCACTGGCCTCGCTTCGGCATCCATCGATTATGACGATGTTGGAGTGGAAGGTCGGGGTTCGATCCTGGCTGGCAATTAAAAATTTATACCATCTGAAAACTCGGCTCCCTCACTAACCCTACTAACACTTTACTTATGTACTGTCTAAATGGGCTTTGTTCCCGGTGAAATTAAATAAATAAAAAAAAAGACTTGTTCTATTGAACCGCATTCGGTGAGTTTTATTGGGACTAATTTCGTAATTTTATTGCCTTAGAATTTTTCGAAATTTTTTTATAAATATTTGCAATTTTTTTTTCAAAATTTGAAAAACCTATTTTTATTTAAACTATTTGATATGACTATATGTTTAAGTCTTGTATAATTCGTCAGCGAAGATCTTTGACAGAAATTTAGTTACTGGTTTAGTATGACAAACAGATTCGTTTCCAAACATTGACAATATCCGGATAGATTATTTAGCACTTGAGTTTGATTCAAGAAAAGAAGACAGCCCTTCTTAATCTAATTTTTCTAAAACTGAAATATTAGTTAATGGAATCTACAACAATTGTTTTTATAAATACTTTAACACTTTTATTCTGCGACGTTTCTTCTTCAATTGATGCTCCCTCAGGCTCTAATCTAGACAAGGTATGAATGAAACAAGTCTTGTATTATAAGTTGATTAGAATACTTAATGGCTAGATCAGAACCTGAGAATTGGAGGTGAAAATATATCAGGGTTATAAGTTTTGATTAAATACCCGGAATTCCAATATTTCAATTTCATCATGGAACAAAACACAATACCTAATTAATTCATCAATAGCATTTTCGGTTAAGCAAAGAGTATCTCAATGATTTCCCTAATAAATTGTTTATTTATTTATTATTTATTTATTTATTATTTATCAATAGCATCATAGAATGTCATTAATTAATAAATAACATATCAATTTTCAATTTACAAGTATTAAGAATTAACAATATTTTATATGTAAATACACACATATATATGTATACCAACTTAAGCCTAATAATAAAATTCAAATCTCTAGAAGAATTATCTTGAGTCGAGGATTACATTTCAGTAAAAAAATATAATATTATAAACAATTATATGTTTCATAATTTTATAGTATAATTTCCTTTCGGTTTCATTACACTATCCTTTCAACATAATTTATATAATTAAAAAAGAAAATTTGATTAAATTTTTTCCAACGAAATTTTCTCTGGAGAGAGACGGACTGGTAGAAATTTAAATTGAATGTAATGGAAGCAGAACTGTGGAGAGAAGAACGAAACATTTTATTTGTTTCATTCAGAAACCCTGAAGAAGGAGTGAAAAATCCTCCGAAACGTCGGTATGAAAGGAAAGGAGGAAGGATTCCAATAAATTACACCTTATTTGATATGTGTTAATTTTTTCTTTCCTCACTACCCATGGGCTGCCTTCCATTACATTCAATATCATTAAATATTTCACATTTTAGAAAAATATACATATTTCAATTTTTTTAAGTTTTTTTTTTTTTTTTTTTTTATAAATTTTATTAAACCAATTATTTTACATTAATTAATGTATACCTTGTATTTTAGCTTCGATTTCGGAGATTGCTTCTCCACCATCGAGTGTCCTTATTCATATTTAGTCCTTGTTTTTAATAAGAGGAAAAATCTAATTAGATAAAAACCTCTTTTCCAATAATTATTTCAATTCCATTATTCCCCAATCAAGTCGATTGGTTCCATCTCCCTCTCTCTCCTCCTCTCTCTGTCATTTTTTTAAGTTTCATTTTCGATTTGTTTTCATTTGTCAGCATAGTAAAAAAATAGAGGGATTTAAGCCTTAGTTTAATTCAAGGCGATAACTCTCTACTGATTAGTTTTTAAGTGAATTCATCTAAAAACATAGCGAATTTAATGAAATTTTATTATTATTATCGTGGGTATAATTACAACCAAAAATAATTTTAAAATTAGCAAAACAAGAGGTATCAAAATGTCGTTTGAACAATTGCATTTTTCGCTGGTCTAAGCAGATTACGGGATGCCTGGTCAAGTATCTAGAAGCAAAGTAATTTCATGGAGTTAAAGGGATCAGATCATGGGAGTGGATGGCTTAAAGGTTCATGGAACGAATAGTCGATTTCAAAAGTGATGATGACTAAATCTACTCTTTAAAGAACTTTTTTATGGTAGGATATAATTTGTAGGATATATCTTGTTAAGGGTAGTCATTCAAAAAATAATTATTCCATCTATGCTATATTATGGTAAACATTACGGAAGTTTTCAAACTTATTTTATTTTTACCTACTATTAGAGGGCTCCTATTTCTTTCATAAAATAAACTGCAACGCGAGAGTTTATCTAAATTAATTTCAAATATTAATATCTTTTATATCGGCCAAACAAAACGCCACACTGGTGAGAGATTACGTGAACATGAGCTTTCGGTTTCAAAAACTATTAAAAACAACACGGCTTTAGCAATTCATGCCCAGGAAAAAAAGCATAATTTTAACTTTAACAATTGTAACATTATATTCCAAGAGAATAATTATTTTAAAAGAAAAATCCTGGAAATGATAGCTATAAAAAATCTCTTGCCACGTGCCGTAAATTACAGAACGGACATAATAGACCTGAGTATTTGTTGGGACGGCATAATTGCTGATCTAAAACTTGTATAATTAAAATATAACAATGTAAATAGATAATATGTAAATAATTGTAAATAGTAAATTCGTAATTTTATTTTAAACACTTGACAAACCTTTTTAAGATTTATGAGGGGAGAAAAAAAATAATGAAATAAGATAAATAAATGAATGATTTATAAAAAGTTTGTATAAATATATGTAAAGTATAATTTAAAGTAAAATACATATTGTGGTACTATATAAATAAATAATTATGCGCACAACTGCTTTGCGCAGGGTTTATCTGAGAGGGGATTGTGGCTAATGATATGCACTTATATTAAAAAAAATATTTCCAAATCATTATTACATTATAATTCTGCTGAGAATGAAATACAAGATATTATTGTTACTGCCACTGAAAGAGGAGACAGAGGGGAATGCCGCATTGGATTTCCTTCACTGACTTTTCAAAGTGAGTAGAATATTATTGATTAAAAAAATTGTATTCCATATAATTATATATTAATTGTATTTATATAAAAAAATAATTTGTAATGATGGCCAAATCCCATTTTAATTAATTACAGACCCTGAAGAAGGAGGGAATAGCCTCCGAAACGTCGGTTTTATGAATAAAAGATAGTGTAAATTATCTTCTTCTTTTTTTGGACTGCCTCATCAATATCCACTTAATTAATATCTTTATTCCTTTATTATTAATCAGATAACACTGGCTATTCGAAGTCCATGTTGACTTTTCTAATAGGAACTAAAAAATAACCACATTACATTACATGTTGGATGTATGTTAAACCGATCAAATGAATACATTTTAAAGAATTAATAAATAAAGGAATAAAAAAGTACTATCTTACTCTAGGGTAAATTATAATTGAAAAGGTCAAGTCATTGACGTACGTTGGTATACAAATAACTTTTCATCAACGTCTAGAGACAGTAAGTAAAAAAACAAACTATTAAAGCCCTAAGGATATCATGTTGTCTTAATAGCACAAACTGGTTGAATAAGTTTTTAAGAATAGAAGTCAAGGGCAAAACTAGGCAGATTTTGGAAACGGCAGAGATGAAGAAGCTTAGAAGAATTCTTGACTTATCGATGTTTTATAAATAAAGAAGTGAAGAGATCAGGGAAAAATGTGGAATCCAAAAGATTAATGACTGGATCAAATGTAGAAGAGAAAATTGGTACGCACACGTGGAAATAATGAGCGAAGACCAAATTCTCAAGAAAATTTTAATGAACAAGCCAGCAGAAAAAAGAAGCAGAGGTCGACCTAAAAAACGCTGGCAGGACGAGTTTGATTAAACAACCATAAGTCTATTAAGAAGAAATAAGAAGAAGAAGAAGTAAAAATTATCCTTTCATACATACTTGATGTCTTACTTTCCATAAGCTCTGGAGCATTGCATCAACGACTGGACGCGCCTAGCTCTTACGCAGCTTTCATTCTGTTTCGCGCAATTCGTTGCCTAAAATCAGGCGCTCACCATCGTCATAAATAAAGTTCAAATTCAGGCTACATTTTGAGGATTTTAATTAGTACAGTTTTTTATTTATATTTTATAATTCAATATTTTTCTTATAGGTATAAAAAAAATTGAATCAGGTAACAACCTCTGAATGAACAAATAATTCAAATTTAAGTTCGATTTCATACAATAAGAGTTTCAATATTCAATTATTTATTCACTCGTGATTTTAAAAGATAAAAGAATTGACTATTGGCTAATAAAATGAAATGAAAAATTATTACTTTTTACGCTGACCAATGGGTGAAGTTCTCCAGGCGGCCGGAATATTGAATTTACTCAAAAATAGTAAATATTTTTCTTATTCTTATTATCTATTGTTTATACCAGAGATTCTCAACCACTGTGCCGCGAAATTCTTGAAATGTGCCGCCAAATTTTAGAAATGCACTAATGCAATACTAATGCAACAATAAAAATTATTTTGTATGTAATTTTGTCTAATGAGTTATTATTTTTTCCAGTTTAGCCATTCAGATCACATAATTTAATGTAAAGCTAAATAAATAAGTTTAAAAAATATATACATTTTAATAAGATTGGAGTAATTTTTGGAGACGGACTGATAAATAAATTAAGTGGATATCGATGAGGCAGTCTAAAAAAATTACTACATTATAATTCTGCTGAGAATGAAATACAAGATATTATTGTTACTGCCTCTGAAAGAGGAGACAGAGGGGAATGTCGCATTGGATTTCCTTCACTTTTCAAAACCCTGAAGAAGGAGGGAATAGCCTCCGAAACGTCGGTTTTATGAATAAAAAGATAGTGTAAATTATCTTCTTCTTTTTTTGGACTGCCTCATCGATATCCACTTAATATACATTTTATATATATCGGCTTAGCGATTAAAAAAAAACGACATTGAATGCTCGCTTAGGGGTTGGCTCGATTTAGCTGCACTCGAAATTAGTTCAGTTTGCTATTTACTTGCTTGCTGTATGGTTGAATTTATATATTTGCTATGCAGTATTGTGTTCTCAAACTTAAATAAAATGAATTCAAATGTAATATATAGTTCGTCTTTTTTAATAATATTTTTTTTGACAAAATTGTTTTTATTTTAAAATCTTATTGTTAGTGTGTCGCCAAATTTTGAAATTGTTAAAAGTGTGCTGCAACAAAAAAAGATCAAGAATCACTGATTTATACTATCCAAGTTAAAAGAAGCCAAAGTTAAGCTATTTCCTCATGTGGATGGCCACACCAGCTTATGAGTTAGTATGTCAGTGTTGCAGGAAATAGCAGATTTAATGTTTTAATGGTTGAGTTGATTATCGAAAGAGACAACCACTACAATGACACAATATATAGCTGGTTTAAACCAAAAACATTTCGTTTAATAAATTATATATAATAATATACAAGATTAATCAAATGTAAATTATTAGATTTATTTTTAAATATAGTATTAATATTTAAAATAACATTTATATAAAAAAGAGTGTGTTTACCTTGAGTATTTGAAGGGCTTAATAATCCTAAATATAATCCATTAACAAAAACAGCAACAAAACAGAGGACTGAACCACAATAGATAATAATCACGAACTGGAGAACTTGATGCTTTTGAGTCTCGAAAGAAATGAATTTGAAATAAATATAAAAGCCTTGCAAGTGAAAAGAGTACCGTTACTTTGGATTAGATTAAAAACATCGAAAATAATTATACAGAAAAATGGATTTATCAAATTCTTAGGAAAAAAAGACGCTTTGAAAAAGATATCGATATATTTTATACTATTATCTGTTTTGGCGGATTATAGGGTAGATAGAAGTGAATTGCATATATGTATAAAAAAATGTGTATATCTCACAAGATTTTCACTTATCTTTTAAATTTAAAATTTTTTTAACTAAATTTTTTTTTTATTAAATAATTATATTTTTTAGAATTTGTATATTTGAATTTTATTTAAATTTAATATATTTATTTATTTTTTATTTTAATTTTACTTTCATATACGGGATATGATATAGTATTCTAATATCTTAAAAGAGACAATAAAAGAGTGTGTCTTCTGCTGGAATTATAAATTTTATTTATTTATAACGTCGTTATAAATCGTTATAAATAAATAAAATTTATAATTCCAGCAGAAGACACACACTCTTTTATTGTTTCCTTTAATATATAAAAATTCTGCTACTCTCGGCACAAAAACTTTCAATTTAATTATTCTAATATCATTGATGTTTGTATTTTTTTTTTAATTTACCATACAGGGTTAAGTATCGTAATCGTACATGAAAAAAGTGGGGGTTTTTGATTCGTTTTTTAGAAATATTTCAAAAACGGCTGAAAATATTTTGTTAAAAAAAAAATTAGCTAAACCATGGCATTTTGGTCTACAAAAAACCCTTAATGTTTTACCAAGAGATTTAATTTAATTTTCACTTCAGAAAGAAGACGATTACAAATCTCTGGCTGAGTTCTGGTTTAGTATGAAGTTTTCTTTTTTTATTTAAAATTAAAATTAAAAAACATGGGATCTTGATGTTTTTTAAGATAAAAAAAATGTATAATTTAGTATAACCGTATTCAAGTTTTTGTGAAACATTAAAAAAGGGAGAGTGGAAGAGAAGGTACTGCTGTTGCTGCTGTTCTTCTCGCTCTTTTCCTCGGAACGATATATCAGATAAATATAGAAGGAGAAAAAGCCCAAGCTTCGCTGATAATCCAGAAAGCAATAGCAGTGGATGTGTAACGTGATCCTAACCAAATCGTCTGTTTCTATCTGTTGGTAGAAGAAGCCGTAAACAGGAGGCCATTTTTGCGCCCCAGCCTCTTGCAGGGTGGAATATGGATTTTTACTATGCGATAAACGACCGGCGTCGATTATTTTATATTCCTTCTTATTAAAAATGAAATGGGCTCCAAAACAGATCACGTTCTCGTTCAGGTCGATTTCCATGCTCAGTAGGCAACCGGGAAATAACCGAATGGAAACAGCAGGCCGGCAAGTTAATAAAATATATATTGATTTCAAATTGCATTTTTTTGTGCGTGTGTTATTTATTTTGTTTTGTTTTGGGGGTGGTTATTTTTTATTTTAATTGATTTTTTTTTTATTTCCACGCCTAATATTAAAATCAAACGATTTTATCGTGATTATTTTTATAATAATCGAAATTTACATTTATAAAAACAATATTGGCGAAAATCAGAGGGAGGTGCTAGTTAAAGGGGAAGTAATTGTATGGAAGATTAGATTTAGTTTCATTGATAACTTTCTGCCAATAGTTGTCAAGAGGGGTGAATTTGTTATTAGCGAAAATCAGAGTAGGGGGGACATCACTTCGAGTTATATACAATTAATAATTACATTTAAAATCAAATGAATTCACCCCTTCTGGCATATGGTGGAAGAAATTTATCTGAGAAACAATTTCTATTCTTCCATAACAACAATACATACATACACTTTCCCGTTAATTATCGGATTTGAATTTGGCTAATTAAATTACATGTAATTAGTATTAATTTTATATATCAGAGAAAAATGCCCCATCTTTTGCGAGTTTCGCCAAAATATAATCCACTTTATGGTAATTTTGAACAGAGAGAGAGGGATAAAACATATTCACGTCGTTGTAAATATAATTACTTAACTATATTACTAATTCATGGCTAGATAAAATTTTATTTATATCGTTATTAGTACTTTTCAGATTTGTTAAATCTATTATTTTAAACAAGAGATGCCTCAGAAGAGATCCGAGGCTTATATTTATTATATAGACAGATTTAAGTACAAAATAGAGTTTGGATAAAATTTGTTGTATTTATTTCAAAGTTACGGAGTTATACAACATAGAACATACCCATTAGTAAGAAAAATAAATTAAAAAAATAAAATTATTATTCTAAGTAGGTAGTCAAATAAAGTACCTACACAACATTTCAATTTTTTGTTACAATTACAAAAATTCATTTTCGAGTATTGGTCGTGCAATTAATGATTATTTAAAAAAAAATTATATACAATTTATCTATAATTAAATTAGCTTTGAAGGAAATCACTTCAAGAATTGTTAAAAAGAATTTCAAGCTTCTAAATTTCACTGAAAATAGCTAACATGTTTTTCTTACAGAAAAATATAATCTCAACGAAAACATTATATGAAAAACAGGTCAAGTTCGAAATAGTAGTGAAATCTAGTGAGTAGCCAAATTAAATTCGCCAAGAATAATTAAGTTGAGAGATCTACTATTTTCTCAATTTAATTATTCTTGAGCTACACTAGATTTCACTACTTTTTCGAACTTTTTTTTTTTACAGAATGTTTTGGTTGAGATCTCTTCTTTTTGTAAGCTATGAGGAAGCCTTTTGGTCCAAAGGGCTAGAATTTTTATTTCTCACTCGCCCCCTCATTTTGAGAGGTTAGTTTTTGCATTTTTAGCCTTCAGGGGGCCCACAGAATATGTTAACAAAATTTGGGTGACTTTGGTCCAACGGGCTAGAATTTTTATTTTTGACCCCCCCCCATTTCGAGTGGTTGGTTTTTGTATTTCTAGCCTTCAAGGGGCCCACAGAATATGTATACAAAATTTGGTTTAGTTTGGTCCAACAGGCTAGAATTTTTATTTTTGACATTCCTCCCAATTTTAAAGCGGTTGAAAGATAGAAAGTTTGGATTTTTGGAATTTTTCCTTTGTTTGTGTCCCAAACTCTACTAGCAGGCAAAATTTCATGATGCTGGAATGATTAGAAGTACCATATAGGTTTTGGTGACCTGTCAGTGAGTGAGTCAGTGAGTGCCAAAATTAGCTATTTTCTCATTATTCAGTTAGTGTTATAGAAAAAGAATTTTTAAATTGGAAAAATAACTGATTTTTTTACACACTATTGTAAGTAATCATTTTCAAAATGGGATTAATTTAATTAATTTTTTCGTTAAATTGAAGGGTTGGTTTTGTCACAAATATAATAAAACAATAATTTTAATAACTATTTGTATTATTTAATTGATAACTATACAAAACCAACCCTTCAATTTAACGAAAAATTTAAATCAAGTCACTTAAGTTCTGGAAGAAATTTAATAATTTAATTAAATTTCAAAATTAAAACTAGTTCAAATATTTATGTTTCATCTGTTGTGTAACAAATAATTAAATTCGTAGTAATTCATCAATTTCACAAAAAGAGTCAAAAATCTTTTGGCGAAAATAACAATAGTTGTGCCATTTATTCAATATTTATAGAATTAATAAGGAAAAAAATTAATAATCAAAAGCAAATTTTATATTTCGATATTATATATTAATAGCTGATTATACTCAAAATTAATAAGGGGAATGGGTTAAAAATTGGGAGTGGGTAAGGCGGACAGGTGTATGATAAAGTCATGAGATGGCCACATCACATATTTTTATTTTAATTAGGCATTAAAATAAAATATGGTTAATTTTAATAAAGAATTTTATAATTTAAGCATGAAGGTGTACAAAATCAAGAAACACTCTTGTAAAATATTGATCATCATTTATTATGCGCCTTGTATTTGAAGATTTTCTTATAGATGGTAAAAAAATAGCTAGTGTTTAATGGTGAACAGAAATTAAATATAAATCCCTCTCTGAATATAAAACAAAGGCAGTAATAGCGAAACAGACGAGTTCAAAACATACGGGAATACTATGAAAATTTTTCGATATTTCATGATCATCATTTAACAGCAGAAATCGATTTCAATTTAAGCCCTATCTGTATGCTATATCAAAGATTTTCTGATCATTTTTTAAGAAGTGAAATATAATATAATAATATAATATATACATAAGTTAAAAAGTTTTACAATCTTTTTATCGTAATCATATTTTTTTCTCTATAAAAATTTAATAGCTATTGCATTATCTTTGATCAAATTAAAGTCAGAAATGAACTTGCTTTGCTATGCAGTTCCAAAATAGCTTTATAAAAAAAATAACATATCTTATAAAATAAAAAAAATGTAATAAGAATAAAATTTAACGATATACGTGTATTTATTATGTATATTTTTTGCGCTTGTGTATTTTCACGAATAATAAGCTGTTAGTGTAGATCTAAGGTATACCACTGATAACTATCCAGAAATATTTTTCAAAAATTAAAAGAAAACAATCAGAATTTTATAAAAAATAATGTAGCTAATTTTATTATTATAAAAATAATGCAATAAAAGTAAAAGGTTTGAAATGACAAATTTCCCGAACCAGAATACCAAATCGCAAAGTATTTCGGACTAAAAAAAAAAAAATATATAGAATTTTATTTTGAACGAATATAAAAAAAACTTACACAGTTTTTTTCTCTAGTTACTTTAATAAATCAGAGTAAATATTACTTTGCCATCCAGGGTATGCTCAAGTATTGTAATCGTGCATGAAATAAAGTGGATTTTTCCTTCGTCTTTTCGAAATATCTCAAAAACGGCTGAAACTAGTTTGATTAAAAAAATTGAGCAAAACCATTGCACTTCGGTGTAGAAAAAAACCATAATAAGTGAACATCGAAAAAACTATATTTTTTGAGATAATAATTGTTTTGTCAAAATGTTTGTTAGTTAGTCTGGTTGTCTGTCTGTTAGTATGTGCGTTACCAAATTTTTGTGGACGAGCTAAAAAACTAGTGTGAATATCGAAACCAAATTTCACACGTAGTTTTGATCCATTGAGATTAAGAGCTGATTAGATTTTGGTCCATATCGACCCAAAATTAAAGGGGGAGGGGGGTTAAAAATAAAAGTCTTGGCCATTTACCATACTCAACCAAATTTTGTATACATAATCAGGGGACCCCAGAAGTCTAAAAATGCAAAAACTAACCTCCCAAAATTGGGGGGGGTGTAGGATCAAAAAATGCAAATCTTAAGCTCTTATACCAAACTCAACCAAATTTTGTATACATAATCAGTGGGCCCCCAGTAGTCTAAAAATGCAAAAACTAACCACGCTCCCCTACATGATTATAAATAATTTTATTAAATATTAAATATAAGTGAGGGGACAGGTTGTATGGTAAAGTCAAGTGGATGGCCACATCAGAACACGTCAGCTTATTTTTAATTTGAAACAATATTTATTTATGTATTGATTTGTTTATTATTATTCATCTACCATTATACAAACTCATTAAAAATTTAATAATTAAAAAACAATTCAATTCACAATTATTAAAATTTAACAATATTTCATGCGAGTGTGGGTCAGTGGCTAGAGTGTCGGGTCGTTGACTCGAAGTACGATGGTTCAAGACCGAGTCTCGGCAGATATTTTCAGTCCCCTCCTTTTGAAAAGCAATGGCAACCTACCAACAGTATAATTGCCTAGTAAACCTCTCCAAACTAGCCGTTCGGAACCGGCGTTAAAAAGAAGGCCCCGTATATCTGTGTAAAATAACTAAACACACTCAGCACAGGTATATGTGGAGAGGCGCCGACGCCTGTTTCGGGTATGGCACTCTAAGAAGTATATTTCATATGTAAATCCATTCATGCACATGCACTCATTTTCATGGACTAAATGAAAAAATCCCACTTTTTGGCCTCTGGACGAGCCCCCATGTAATTTTTGACAAAGCCGTCACGGGCTAACATTTAGCCTGAATGAATACTACAAGTTGTAACTTTGTTTGAGACCATGGGTTTCGTAGTCTTTACCTGAGGACCCTTTGAAGCCGCGTTTGGCTCGCGACCGATTACAATACTTTTACATTTGCTTCGCTATGGATAAAGTAAAAAATTATAGTGAATATAGAATCTTAAAACTTGGTATTTATTAAATTGTTTATATATCAATAATTGTTATTTTTATCAAATTATATTTTATTCAATACAACGTCAGGCATTTTATTGTGAACAAAATGACACCTTAATTTTGAAAATCGGTTCAAAATTAATCGAGTTATGATGGTATTTGTATTTTCATTAATAGGTTAGTCATTCTTAATTGAATGAGATGAAATCAGCTATCATCAAAATCCCATGAGAAATTTGAGATTTTAAATATTTGAATTTGCACTTGATTAGTTTTCCACTACTGCCACCTTACATCGATTTGTTCAACTCTATTGTCTAATTAACTATGAATATTTAAACATTTGAATCCAGTGGCGGATTTACGATTTTGCCGCCTATTCTCAGGGGGGATTTAAACTCTTTTAGGCAAAATCTTCATTTCTGGCCCCTACGTAAAAACATAAAATATATTTAATGCATGTATGTAAATAGTTCAAATCAATTGCCCCTTTAGCTTAGGCCACAGACCGCCCCTGCCTATTCTTGTCAGAAGGGTAAGATTTTTGCACATTTTTTAGCCTCTCTAGAAGCCGTGTACTTTGTAATTATCCTGTTACCTACTAATATTTACTAAGGTAAAGCATCGGAAATAAATGTAAAATTGGATACAAAACACAGCAAATAGAAAGTAAACAAATTAAACTTTATTAAAATTATAAAAGACAATAACATATGAAACAAAAATAGGATTTATATGTATGAGAGTATATCAATGAAATCTAATTAAATCAAAGCTAGCAATAATAGCAATAAATAAAAATAACACATTTTAATTAAATTAAATAGAATTTTTCATACATCATTCAGAGGTACTTAAAAATATTGCCGTCTCTACATTTTTTTCCTAGAAAGTCTTTAAAGACAGTCTCAAATGAAATTGCTTCTAAAGTATCGGATTCTATTGACAAAATAGAAACTAGGGTGAGATTGAAGGCCTAATTTTTTTAATGGAGAGTTAAAAAAGACCATATTTGTAAAATTCAAGAAAATTGCTTGTGTATGATCTCAAAAAAAAGTAATGAAAAAAATTTGGCTTGTTTAACATATTTCTCAAATTTTGATCTTGGCTTAAAAAGGTTAGCCTAATTCTACTTAAGGAGGTCCCGAATCATTAAATCACTTTTCCGACATTGTTGATCTTAAATAATTTTTTATTCTTTTGAGACATGAAAAATATCTTTCGGAAGACGCATTAGTGATTGCCATGGTTTTAATAATTCTTAAAGCTATATCTATATTCGGAAATATACCATAAGTTATGGTATGGAATCATAGAATTTTATTTTAAATCAAAGTATCGCACCCGCAACATGGGTGGTCCATGAGAACATGTGCACACGTGCGCGTGTAAACAGCCGAGAGAAATAAAGTTTTAGGTATCCTTCGAAAATTTGCCGCCGTAGGCTTCAGCCTACTTAGCTTAATAGGAAATCCACCACTACACCTGACCCCTCTCTCCTTTTTTGAACCCCTTCTCTTCTGAGCCATTATCAATTTCACATAATGAGACATTTCATGAGGTCTTATAGGGCGAATAGGACCAGCTAGAAACGTAGTCGAATTAAAACACAAACTTCAAAATATTTGGAATACTTTCACTCAAGATGAGTGTCAAAACTTAATAAGTACGTTGCCCAAAAGAATTCAAGTCGTAATTAAAAATAAAGGCGACGTCACACAGTGGTAAAGGTTTTGGATTTTGTATGTTTTCCTTGTTTTTAACAATTAAAAAATAATTTTAAGTTAAATCTTACAATAAAATGTTTTAAATTGTTAAAAATGTTGTTCCAAATGATAATAAAAATAAATATTTAAATTAAATTTACTGTGAATTAGCATAATTTTATTTAAAAAGAAAAAATATTGGGGAGCCAATTGAGATGGGACGGGGCTCGTATATTACAATATTTACAAATCTTAATACTAAAGTTATAATATTTCTCAATATTTCTCAATAGAGTTCAACTGTCCCTCTTAATATGAAAGATATTAATTTGCCGATGGTAATAGATTCAAATTTACTAGAAAATCATAAGATGGTGTGGTGTCATCTATTAAATCCGATGGAATGAAATATTTTTAATTATATGTCAGAGGGGATGTTGGTCACCCCCTATGTCAGAGAGGTTCGGATCCCGCAGGTGAGCCAAATTCCCGGATTGCTGTTACTGGCACTCGGGTTCGATTCCCGGGGGGTGAAAAACAACCCCTCTGACATATAATTAAAAATATTCCATTCGATCGGATTTAATAGATGACACCATCTTATGATTTACTGTCCCTTTTAAGATATATCCTCACTTGGTTCATAAATTGAATCAGACTTGAGGCATTTCTCACTTCAGCTGGTAAAGAATTAAATTCCTCAAGTCCTCTAAAATATAATGAATTTCTTCTTCCTCTTTCCTCACCCTCTCAATAAATATAATTCGGGTCTCATGGTCCAATCCCAATGTGAAATTCAGATAGGCTGGCAGCTGCCTATGATATAATTTATATATAAAACACATTGTAAAAATAAGAATTGCTTCACATTCATTAGTCCTAAACATTCCAGCATACTACTTATTGATGTATATTTGTCACATTTTAATATAAATCTCATGCATCTATTTTGTAAGAGTTGCAGCTTATCAATATTCTCCTGAGTACCAAAATATAAAATTGTAGGACAGTAAGAGAAACTAGGACTAATTATAGTTCTATACAAATTAAATTGTGTCTCAAGCTCACCATAAAACAAACCAAAAAATTTATAAATTAGAAAGTAAACGATCTTTTATTATCGATTTTATCTATATGAAGGTACACGTAATCATTCTAATATAAGAAAATAGCATTTCAATTAAGAATTTTCTAGTTTAAATGAAATCTTAAGAAAACATTCAGTTTCTTCACTGGGGCAGCGGGTCGACTTGAAATGGTAAAAGGGTTTAATTTTTTTTTCATCACATATTCATTTAAATCTATTGAAATTTAATATCTATGAAATATTTTCTTTTATCTTTTATACCAAATAGTTTTTATAGAATAATTGCATTTTAAAAAATAGTTTATTTGAAGTCTAATATAAAAAAGCGCTAATTACTACTTTGAAATAATTTTTAAAAATATAAAATTAATAAATATTGTAAAACAATCTATTATTGATAATTATATTCAATTTGGAAAGAAATTAATTGATTAGTTTTTAAGAAAATGGTAAAAAGCCAGAAAACCGAAACAGATGACTCGGGAACCAGCCTAAAACAAGACCCAAAGAATTATAAATGAGAAAGAAAACGATCTTATTTTATCAATTTTTTATCCATCTGAAGATTCACAGTATGTCTATTATATAAGAAAATAGCATTATGATTAAGAATTTTGTAGTTTAAAAGAAATTGTATGGAATTATTAAATTTCTTCTGTCCGGGAGCGAATCAACTAGAAATGACCTAAAGTTTTATTTTTTTCTCTTATTAGATAGTCATTTAAATCTATTGAAATTTCATATCTCTCTGTTATTTTTATTTATCTTTTATATAAAATAATTATCATTAAGAAATTTGCATTTTTAAAGGGCAGTTTATTTGAAGTCCAATTAAAAAAACTCTAATAGCTCAGTTGAAAATTTTTTAAAAAATATGAAATTAATATATTTTATAAAACAATTAATTATTAATAATTTACTTTAATTTTGAACGAAATCGATTCAGTACTTTTTGAGAAAATGGTCAAAAACCATCTGAACCGTCAAAAAACGATGTTTTTTGAAAGCAAAAGATGCCTTTGAAAAAGTTTAAAAAGTCATATGAAACGAAACATTGACTTGTGGCATGGAGGTGAATTTTAAAATATTTCTAAAACGGCCTTTCATAAACGGTTTTTGGGGTTTTTGGCGATTTCGCCATGTTTTCAACACAGGTTCAATACTGATTTTTAGACAGTCACCCGAAATTACGAAAATCTATGCACTTTGCATACCCATCTCACACTCACAGTAAAATAAATATAAACTGCAACGGATCTTTGCTAGACTTTAACTATAGCCATTTGAAATATTAACATGTTAATTCCTTAATTAATTTTGATATATTTATAATCATTAGTTTAATGTAAATAAGCTCATTACTATTTTCTTTAATTTTATTTTATGTAATTATGCAATTTATTTAAAAAAATTCCAAAACTTTTGAAATTACCATATTATTATTTTTTTAATGAATGTGTGTTATTATTATTTTGTCTCGATCACTTCAAATTATAAAACTGTTTACTTTTTTGAAAAGTTTTTCTGGCAGAGATCAGCAGAGTTGTTGATTTTGAGAGGTAAGTTCACTTTTGTTATTATAATGATAAATAATAGATATTAATTTATTCCAGATTGTTCTTATTTAGTGTAAAACTTTATTTATTATTATATCATTAAAAATGCTATGTCGTTCAGCGGTTCGTGAACTAAAAAGTTTAGGAACCGCTAGATGGTTTCGGCGGGAGTCATGGGGCCTTAGAGCCCACTACCTTTGTCCTTGCTTCCTATTCTAGTATAAGCAATTTTAATACACTAGAGAATTAAGTAATATCGAGTAAAAAGAAGCTCTTTTTTTACTACTTAAATTATTTATACCTACCTCTAATTAAAATACTTTTTTCTGATAAATATTATCGATTTATCAAATTATTAGTCGTCAGATTTCAAATGACTCGTATTTTTAAATTCAATATAATCCTTTAGTTGATTAGTTTTGGAGAAGTATGAGCTCACGTATAGGCACAGTCAATAAACCGTCAACTAATCCTAAACCCACTAATTCCCTAAAATTGGAAATCAATACCTTTTTCTTTCTCAAATAGCCAATTAGCTAAAGATAAATGGGGAGAGGGGGAATTAAAATTGGAGTAAAAAGTTACCATCAAAGCATCAAATCTACGATTACAGACACGTTTATAACTTATATACGTTTATAATTACTACTAAACTATATTCAATATAGTATATAAGAACGTATATAACTCCCGAAATATTCAACATAATATAAAATAAATTTTATAATTAGACCACGAGTATACAACTAAATTTGCACTTTGCATGTTACTCAGAGCTCAAATAGTACTCCAAAAGACATTAGCATGTCTCTGTTTATTTTTATGATAAGGCAAAAATGGCAGATAAATCTCAAGAATATGAAATAAAGACGTATTCCTACTCTAAGGCTTTGTTAAAAAAAACATTTAGTTAAAGATACCTTCCGAAACGGTAATGTGAGGTTCTATTATCATATTATAAAAACAGCCTTCAGAGAAGCATGTATTTTTCATTAAAACAACCAGTCCTTATCTTTTAAATAAATCAGGTGTTTGTGAATTAAAAAAAAAATTAAATTAAAAACAAGTTAAAAAGCAATTGTGCCTTTTTTCCTTCACGCCCCTATCATTGTACAATTAACCTCCCTGTCAACAGTTCCACTTACTTTGCTTTTAATTCATCAGATAGAAGCCTTCATGTTTTATGCATAAATGCACAGTGATATGTACACACACACTATCTCACATATACACAAACATTACGCTTATATAAATAATTACATTAGATTGTCATTTATTGTCGGCAGTCGGACAAATAGCAGCAGCTACCCCTGCCCATTTTACCCCGTCAGCCCCATATGGCCCCACCCTCCTCACGCATGGGAATATTAATGGAGTTTTATTTTAATACATTTTTCCCCACATATACAACATATATTTGTAAAATTATGCTAATTAATGATCGATAATAAATGTAAAGCAACAGATCAACATGCATCTAATCCAAATAAACATTATATATACTCGAATATCATTTAGATAATTATAATTATGTTAAAATAGAAATGTATTAGTCTTTTCGATCCAGGATTTCAAATTTGATGGAATACTAGTATATCAGATTATAATTACCTACAATTGATTTCCATTCTCTTTCTATTATATATTCAAAATTGGAGGGATATTTTTTCGAAAACCAGTAATTTTTTTTACCAAATTTTAGTGAATTGGCAATTTTATTAGCAGCCAACTCTTTAAGCTAGAAAGCTGAAACATAGGAGAGAACGTTGAAGTTTATTTTAATATAATCTTCGGCTCATTACCTCCATCCGCAAAATAGCTCTTTTAATAAATTTCGATTTTCTCTGATTTTGCATTTTATACTAAAACTACTCTCCTTGCCCCCCCCCTCCTTAACTATACCCATGCTTAATAATAAGCTCATGCTGTCAGAGATTTGCTTAATAATAAGCTCATGCTATCAGGGATTTTCTATCATGGCCCAGGTCAAATTTGGAGCAGATTTGCAGGAAATTCAAATGCGGATCGGGGCTGAAAAACCGGGACCAATCAAGATTTTGCCTTATGTATGGTATAAGGAGGCATAAAATTTGCAGCAACAATGAAACAGTGGAAGGTTTATTAGTAGAGTTAGTAAAATAAAGGGCATAAAGAGAAACAAAGAGGCTGGCCTCTACTTGATGTAAATAAACATAGACACTCATATATATATATTAGATATATATGTAAGTTCGAAACACCCACACATGAAGACGAGTGGAAGGAGAAGACAAGGACAAGCGATCGCCATAATAGATTGACACGTCAAGCAATAGAGAGATAGTTAAAAACGCTCAAGTTAAATACAGTTGTTAATACACAATTTAATTATTATATATTATATAAAATCACTTATAGATTAATATCATTGTTAAAACTAAGTAAAGGACCTGAAATTTCGAGTTTCACATTTCAGGTAATTAATATAAAACTTATTGTAAATAACTGAATATATTAATAAACATTTCACATTTCAGCGGAACACGATTTTTATCTACCTCGCACCCATCCCACTTATAACTCGAAATTTCAAGTCCTTGTCTTCCCCTTCCACTCTTCTTCATGTGTGGGTGTTTCGAACTTACATATATATCTAATATATTAACTGGTATATGTATATATATTATTTATTTGTTTGAGACTAGCTATCGCGTGGATATTGACCCCATGAAAAATAATTTTTATAATTAAAAAACACTGATGATGAAGGCCAAGACTTCGAAATTATAGTCTCAAACAAATAAATAATATATATACATATACCATATATATTTGATATATATATGTGTGTGTATGTTTATTTGAATCAAGCAGAGAACAACCTTTTTGTTTGTCTTTATGAATCAACAACTCTGCTACTCTCGACAAAATAAATACTTTTCAATTAAAATAAAGGACCGTTGTTTAGGTATAGTTCATCTTTATTTAATGATCGAATTGCAAATTAAATTTCCGCAAGCGGGGCGCTTTTTTCAGAAACGGGGTGAACAGAGTGTCCGATCCGCACTCTGCAGACTTGCCAGCACTTCCGACAGATGGAGACAGACGAATAAATAGGAGGGTTTCTTTCGGATTTATCATGTCGTCTTCTTTTCTTCTCGTTGTTTCTATCTTTTCTTTTCAAGTCTAATGACTCTTTGAATTTTTTTTACTTGGTAGGCCGGGGACAAAAGACATTTCAAAAAAAAAATCAGTTTGTATAATTATTATTATGCGAGCTTTTCGTGCGTGCCTTCGGGACGCCCTCAAAGCTCGGCCCTCCAGGCTGGTGCCCTGGCAGGCAGCGTCTCGGTCCAAAAATGTTATTCCTCTTTAAAAAAACCACACTCCAAATGTATACCTGTAAACTCCCGAAAATACATAGTTCATTAAAAGTTTCGCCTCATTTTTGTCCTGACACAGCTACAGAAATGAGGCTCTAGATATGAATCTGGAAGTATTTTTTTTTCTATAATCTACAGCATTGTGATATTTTTGTGTGGAAATAGATTTATTTAAATAAGTGGAATCGTGTGAAGAGGAGAATTATATTATATCATTTTTTTTAAATCCGATAATCGATATAAGACTCCAAATATTTAAAAGAGATCAGATGTTGTTTGTATGACAGCCTGCTCCCTCCAGTATTGCCATGAGAAACTCGGGCATGCGTGTCAAATTTTGTAAAAATCAAAAAAATTAAATTAACAAAATTTAGATTTTTAAAAAATTATAAAAAAGTGGCAAATTATTAAAAAATAAATAAATAATATATTTTATTTTTTATTTTATTCGATATACGGGAGTTATCCCAGTTACAATATACATTTTTATACAATAAATCAACAATTTAACAAAACTAAAATACTAATTTATAGTCTTAATTATTTTTATAGAGAAAAGCTTGCGTAATTTAACACAATGTAATGCATTTATTTTTATTATAATTATATTATTTCATTTAAATTGAGTAGGTAACAATTATTTTAATAGATAAATTTAACAGAACAAAAGTCACATTAATAGATAGATAAATAGTACACAGATAGATACATACAGTGAAGCTAATATAAAGCATGTAATAATAAAATAATATAATACAATCTATTAGACAATTAATCGTAGTGTGAGCAATATCTTTTGATATCCCTCACACCACATGAAAAGAAGTCCAATTGTGAGGAGTTTGCCTTTAGCATCACTCTATTCAGCCCTGTATTTTTTGAATAATTAGTATTACAAATGGGGATAAAAAAGGTTTCGACAATGCGACTGTAATATTGAGGTACTTTGAAATTAATATATTGGAGAATTTCACAACAATCAATCAGACCATTCAACAGTTTTCGAAGGAATATCAAGTCATTTTGTAGTCTACGGGATGACAAACTTTGGATATTTAGTTCGGTTCTTAAGAGTCTAGAAGAGGGATAGTTATATGGGGTAAGAGAGTTATTAGTTGATGAGAATTTATATGATATAATTTTTAAAAATTTATTTTGCACTCTTTCAATTTGGTCAATTTGATGTTGGACATGCGGTGACCAAATTAAACTGCAGTATTCCAGCTTGCTTCTTACTAGGGAGTTAAATAGTATTTTTAGGCAGTTGGAATTTTTGAAATTTTTTGTATTTCTATATATAAATCCCAGAAGTTTAAAAGACTGACCACAAATATTTTCTATATGAAGACAAAAAGAGAGAGAAGACTCGAAGGTAACTCCCAAATCGCATATGTGATCAACCTGAGAAAGAAAGCTACCGCCTATTGAATATGATAGTATAGGTCGAATTTTATGTCTGTGAAAAGATACAACATAGCACTTATCAATGTTAAGCTCCATGCCATTATTCTCACACCATTCATATAGTCTATTAAGATTTGATTGTAGACAAGTAGTATCAATATTATTGCTTATTCTTTTATATATTTTTAGATCATCCGCAAACAGAAGAAATTCAACATCAGTAAACACTGAAAATATATCGTTGATATATAGTAGAAATAAGAGAGGCCCCAAATGAGAGCCCTGGGGGACTCCTGAAGGAACATCAATCACTTCAGAGGTGGAGTCATTAATTTTGACGGTTTGCTTTCGATCCAGTAAATAGGTTTTAAACCAATTTATTAATTTACCTGTAACTCCATATTTTTCTATTTTGTGAAGTAATAAGTTGATATTAACTCTGTCAAATGCTTTACTAAAATCAGTATAGATGACATCGACACGGGATGACTGTGTAAGAGCATTTAGTAAATATTGTTCTAATAAAAGAAGGTTTGTTGTTGTTGATTTGCCAGTAACAAATCCATGTTGCTGAGGGATAATATACTTAGTTATTGTCAATAGTTTATCACGGATTATACTTTCAAATAATTTTGGAATAGTTGATTGAATACATATAGGTCGGTAGTTAGTTATTAGGGAGGGGTTTCCCTTTTTAAAATTGGTCTTAAGTAGCTGATCTTCCAGCAAGCGGGAAAGATTCCTGAAGTTAGAGATAGGTCAAATAGATTTAATAGAGGTATACATATTGATGGGCAGTTCTTCAGGATAATGGGAGGAATATTATCAGGTCCTGATCCTTTATGAATATCAAGAGTTTTTATTTTGGAGTTGATATCGTCTAATGATATATTTAGGTAGGGGATGGAGAGGTTAGTTGGAATATGGATTTCAGATAAGGGTATAGATTTTAAGGAGTATGATTGAGAAAAGTAATCTGCAAACAATTCTGCAGTACTTGCATCTGAGTTAGCGACACTGTCATTGAGATACATTTGCTGGGGGATAGAAGGTTTTGATTTTAGAGCATTGATATAAGACCAAAATGGCTTGATATTATTCGCTATCGAATTCTCAATATTTCTAATATAATTGGAGTAGCACTCTACAGACAATTTTTTACATTGTGCTCTTAACATGGAAAATTTTTGGTAAATACTATATAAGCCAGTCGATTTGTATTCACGATGTAAATATTTTTTAGTAGAAATAATTTCTTTGAGTTCATTGGTGAACCATTTGGGAAATGTTCTAGTATGAGATTTAGTTATTGGTACATACTCATTGATACAGGTCTGAAGAACATCGTAAAATTTACAAGTAGACACTTCTATATCGCCGTCACCAAATAGCATTTCCCAATTGATTGAATTTATATAATCGTTCATTAAGTCAAAATTACATTTATTAAAGTTTGGTTTATATTGTGTATAATTATTACAACTGGTATCTGAGACAACTGTGAATTCTATGCTTAATGGAGGATGAAGCGGATCAGGAGATTTTGTGGCACCATGGGAAAAAGGGAGAGTAATGATGTTATCTATGTTTGATAGAACCAAATCGAGAATGTTCTCAGAGCAATTGGGGACGTTATTATGTTGTGAGAGTTCATGGAACTTGAGGAATTCCACAAAACTTATGTGTTCATTAGGTCTAGTTGGATTAATCTTTAGTGGTAGTGTTTTACATAGCCAGTTTATTTCTGGTAGATTATAATCGCCCAGGAATATATATTTATAGTTAGAATATTTTGACATTAATATTTCAATTACTTCTAAGTGACTATTGTAAGTATCATTTTTAGAACTGGGAGGAATATATGCACAACCAACAATAATTTTTATATTATTTATAATTATTCGGACAAAGAGATGTTCTATATTATTAATACTGATTTTAATTTGTTGAGCTGCAAAATTCTTCTTCACTGCAATGAGTACACCTCCTCCTCTTGAGAATTGACTAGTGTTGGGGGTCCTATCACATCGGAATATTGAGTAGTTATTTAATCCAAGTTCTGCCGATGATATATCTTCTGTTAGCCATGTTTCACTCATATATAAAATATAAATCAAATAAGATGTGATTAATTTATTTTTTTGTGCGCAAAGAAAAGCGAATTGAATATTTAATTTTTGAGTGGTGAGGCGGGGCAGGAATAATTATCAATATATTTAATTTACATGGTTAATTAAATCGAAAAATAAATTTTGAATAGTTTCTTATATTTAAGTTTATTATACGAGCAAAATTAGAAGAATGCGTACCGTCTTAAAAGTTTTATTTTTTTCTCTAATTTTCTTATATATATAATATTTAATATACATGTCTGCACCAATGGCGGGCGGTCCATGGAAGCTGTGGATTAGGCGCATCCCTAAAATTTCAAACATTTAGAGTGATATTTTCATAAATATATAAAGGTCAACTTCAAAATTTCATCTTTAAATTTTAAAATTTTTATTTCAAATATTTCTATAAAAACATTTTTTGTTTTGAAAATTATATTGGATCTCGAAATGAAATCAAATTGATGAATAGTTTCAATGGGCAATTAAAATCAATGATTTTTCCGAAAAGGGTGCGGTTAGAAGGTATGAAGTCCACTCCTGGTTATCTTGCAGTTCAAGCATATCAGAGACAAGTCCAGACGAGTTTTAGTAGAATAAAAATTGTTCTCGCTGAGGAACGATTAAAATAGAAATAATACAAAAAAGGAATAAATAAAGATGATTCGGGAATTTTTGAACTAATTCATTTCTAATAACTCAATATATAAATTCGGAAATATCTAAGCAGTGCTTTAGACCAGGGCTTCTTAAACTTTTTTAATTGGCGACCCAATTTTGAATGAGAAGTCATTGTTGCCCTATGTTTCGCTATACCAAAATTCAGTTTCGCGACCCCAATTGTTTAACCCATAGTTTAAGAAAGCCTGCATTAGACAAATCATAGCTTGCTTATAGCTGTAGCGGCCCGCGGCCCGCTCCTGCTCATGGCGACGAGCCCCGAGCCACGGCCGCTAGATGACTCAGTCGGATCGTTGAGTCGCTCTTGCATGAGTGAAATATATTCACCCATGCTATAATCAAAGCGGCTCGATTCGACTGAGGTAGCGAACGGATTCTATACCACCTATATTACTAGGGCTTAGAACCGCCATAAGACCGGAAAAAACCATTCAATAGCAGAGTTCGTTTACGGAACGACATTAACAATTCCAGGCGATCTGCTATTGAAAAATAATACAAAATGGAGGTCATTACAAAAATATCAATTGAACAAATTTTTAACGATATAAAAACGACAAAATTTAGTAATCGAAAAATTGAAATTAAACAAAATATTGAAGAAGAAATTAGATTTGCAAAAAATGTGTTTTCTACTGTTGATTTTCATAGATTAGCTAGGTTTTTACATTTTTTAATCCAAGAAGGACAAGAATTCCTCAACGTTTTAAAAATACATAAAATAAATCTAGTGAATATGTCGGGTATTTTGAGGGGATGTCGATCTAAAGCTGAGAAAGCTTTCAAGGATTTTAATCACGTCGGGCGGTCACCAGTTAGTGTTAGGTGTGGTGCGGGGGAGGGGCTGCTGGTTGGCATTTGGCCCCTCTAGATTCGCGTGTCCGAATCCGTTCGCTACCTCAGTCGAATCGAGCCGCTTTAATTATAGCATGGGTGAATATATTTCACTCATGCAAAAGCGACTCAACGATCCGACTGAGTCATCTAGCGGCCGTGGCTCAAGGCTCGTCGCCATGAGCAAGAGCGGGCCGCGGGCCGCTACACCACACCCTTTGTTTCTTGTGTGATTGCCGATTACCGACTAAGTCAGCCGGGCAAGGCTCTATCCACCAAGCTGGCGGGTCAAGAGGCTGCTTGCTTTGCAATCACGTCGGGCGGTCACCAGTTATTGTTAGGTGTGGTGCGGGGGAGGGGCTGCTGGTTGGCATTTGGCCCCTCCAGATTCGATCAATCTTATTTTATTTAAAATCAGTGAGTGAAAATTTTTTAAAAAAATCATTAAATTTAAATTCAGTGAATTTCCACCCAGCCTCCTCTTACCCAATCTACGATGGACGACGAGTTTATCAAGTCGGTTGCAGTAAAAATTCCTCCCTTCTGGCGCGACAACCCAGAGCTATGGTTTCAACAAATAGAAGCTCAATTTAAACTCAAGAAGCTTTCTAAAGATGAAACCAAGTTTACGTACTTAATCAGTAACCTAGATCCAGAATATATCTGCCTCCTCTCAGACATTCTATCAAGAGAAGATGAAGACAGATACGCGCAAGCAAAAAAAGTACTACTAGCCAAATTTAAACTTAGCGATGAGGCTAAAATAAAAAAATTACTAACAGGTATAGACCTAGGAGATTTGTCCCCCAGCCAGCTCTTACACAAACTAAAGAGCTTGGCGGTGGCAAATACCCCTGAGATCTTCCTAAAAACAATTTGGTTAGAGAAACTACCAGAAAATATTCAAAATATTTTAGTCGCATCCAAAGAAGGAATTAATGAATTAGCAGAGATGGCTGACAGGATCCATGAACTCAACCATGGCCGATTAAACACAATCAATAATAACGGAAATACAATAAAGGAATTACTACAAAGAATAGACACTCTTGAGAAAAAATTAGACGCGAATAAGTACACTCGAAGCCCGAATAACAACCCGAGCTCTCGAGGCACTTATTCCCGATCTACGAACCATCAAAATAATTCAAACAATAAAAGAGATTTCACACACCCTATATGAACAACGCAACCTACAACCTGCACTCAACAGATTGTTAGGACCCCATCGACTTGATGGGGGGCGCACAAAGCACCACAAAGCACTCACCTCACGAGAGACCTAACAATAGAATTAGGAGAAATTTAAGATTTTCTTATAGGACAGGCAGATACATTGTGGAGGATTGTCGATTTCCATCTCAGGGACCTTGGAATTTAAGTCACATGATTTAATTTCTGACTTCTACCCTCACCTACACAAAGCAGTATCCGTTTGGTGCGAAGTTCCCAAAATATATTTTTAAAAAATCTAATGTTAAATTTGAAAAATAACGAAAATGATCCCGTTCGATGAATTTTGCAAAAAAAAGCGAAGATTAAAATACAATTTCAAAAAATGAAGGGTACTTTTTTGGACAGCATAGCTTGGTTGAAAAGTCACCAACCGGCACTGGCCTGCACATATATTAGCCCATGTTGCAAATAGTCTTGACAAGCAGCAGCCAACACCTGTTGCTGAGGAAGGTTTCGATCGAAACATTCCCTGTACCCCCGTCTCATATTCCCGATTAACCACTCTAATTCTAGATTTATTTCCTTTCCGATAACAAATATTGTTCAGTTTTCGGATCTTAAGCAGAATATCGGTTATATTTAGCCTGATAATTAGATAGTTTTTTTCCATAAGATTTATAAATAAAAGTTAATTGTTTATTTCATTAAAGTTCTATCCCGAGTTCGAATCCGACTCGAGGCATCCGGCTAAAATCTGACCCCGAGGTAGAGAAAAATTTAAAAATAAAATAATTAGTATCGTAAATGGCTTATGGCTAGAAAGGCCGAAAAGCCAAAAAAAAAAAAAAAAAATTAAAGTTCTATAAAATAAGTCGATCAATATTTTTGATACAGAAATAACGAATTATTATCAACGAATATCTGTATTGGGAAAAACTTTTTGAAATTTTTCACCCTCCATTCATTTTGCGTGACTGTCATATGCGTTTCTAATATTCTAAACGTTCAAAGTTTTAAGTGTACAAAATTTGGTTTAGTTTTTGAATTTCGAGTACTCTAGGATTCAAGTGTAGAAAATTTGTTTCAGGTAGGTTAAAAGGCTTATAATTTTCATTTTTGACCTCACCCCCCTCCATTTCGGTCAGTTTGTTTTTGAATTTCTAGTTTTCTAGAGACCCATTTAGTAAGTCTACAAAATTTGGTTCATGTAGGTGTAAGGGGTTTGAATTTTTATTATTGATCTTTCCCTCCATTTTGGGTGGCTGGTTTTTAGATTTCTAGGGGTTCACAGAATAAAATGACATAATTTAGTTCAGGTAGGTCTAGAGCAGTGGTGCCCAACCCTTTTTTGTCTGCGGGCCGGATTCAACATGACATATGATCTCGCGGGCCTGATTCTTTATAATTGTATATCTTAGCGGCACCTTTAATTAAAAAAACGCAACATTTTCAATGAATTCATGAATATTTTTGTGCTGATTCATTTTTTTTTCAAAATATTTGTAAATTTAATGAAAATATTACGTTTTTAAATTAATGGTGCGGCTAAAATATACAATCCTTTTTATTAGGATATTATTAAGATATCTAGTTGTTTTTTAATCAACTTGTAATTTGAATACATTTAAAAGATTGCTGATAACTGAATTAAACGAAATCATAAATTTGGGTTAAGAATAAAAAAAAGACAAAATCTGTAGTCACGATTTATTATATTAATGTGAAGTCTGATGTTGCTTTTCAGAAACTAATTTTTGAATATTTGGTTCAAGTTGGGTAACGTTTCTCCTTAATATGAAGGTGATCATCTGAAAGCCGAAGGCGAGACGCTGGTTTAGCTCTTTTTAAAGTAGAAAATGTTTGTTCACAAATATATGTACTTGCAAACGCCGTCGTCATTTTCATTCCAAATTTCCTCAAATTAGGATAAGAGTGTAACGCTGCATAAAAATCTGGTAAAGATTTCTCGCGAAAAAGATCTTGTAATGGCGTTTGACATTGTAATTTTATTAATTCTAGTTGTAAATCATCTGGCGCCGTAGAAACGCCCACTGAAAAAGGATTTTCAAACAAGCGTATTTCATTTTTAATCCGGTGAAAATCTGTAAATGTATCTTCGAAATTTTTGCTAAGTAATTGGTAATTTTTTCTTTTGGAAAACGATATGATTTATAATTTTTTTAGATATTTTACAAAAAATACATATTTAGTGTCAACTCGCTCGGGGACCGGATCGAGCCACTTCGCGGGCCGTAGTTTGGGCACCGCTGGTCTAGAGGATTAAAATTTGCATTTCTGCTCTCCTCTCCATTTTGGTTTGTTGGTTTTTGTATCACATTGTATTGTATCGGGAACTAAATAAGTATGGAAAATTTCAGCTCGATCGGATAATAAAAAATGAGTTAAAATTCGGAAAGGAACCAGAAAAACATTATACGAACTTAAATAAAACCTTGTAAATAAAAAAGTATTAATAAATAATAACTAAGTAACCAAAGATAAAGGCTGGTCGAAAATAGGGACATGAACATAAAAAACTGATTCCCATTAAATTTTTAATAATAAAAAATAATATAACTTTTATGCTGACTTTCTTCTCTATAAAAGAAAAATAAGCCGACGTGTTCTGATGTGGCCACCCACTTGACTTTACCATACAACCTGGCCCCATATAATAATCCTTAACAAATCGGAGGGGACTGACTCTGATCCCGAAAAACATCTCTCAAAATAGAATTATAAATCAGAAAGAAAGACATCGATTTTATCAATTTTATTTATATGCAAGTGTGAATACCTACCTTGCTTTTATAATAAAATAATAAATAATTTTTATTAAAAGTTTTAATTATTTAATACTAAAATTATTTATTTAAAAATAATAAAACGATAATAGCTTTGCTCTGCCCACTGAGTCTTGGATCCGTTGTTTCCAGCCCAAGGATTTTGTAGGCTTGCGACCCAGGCTCTTTATAAAAAAGACCAAAAAAATTATAAATGAAAAAGAAAACAAACTTATTTTTCGATTTCATCTATTGGAAGATTCACAGTATCTATCTAATATAAGAAAATAGCATTTCAATTAATAATTTCAAAATTTAAATGAAATGTTAAGAAAACATTAACTTTCTTCTCCCGGGCAGCGATACGCTGAGTAACATCAAAGGTTTTATTTTTTTCCTCATCACATATCGAATTAAATGTATTGAAATTTCATATCTATGGAATATTGTCATTTATCTTTTATATCAAATAATTATTATTCGGAAATTTTCATTTTTAAGGGTAATTTATTTGAAGTCCAATTTCAAAAACTTTAATAACTCCGTTGAAATTTTTTTTAAAAATATAAAATTAATAGATATTATAAAACAATTAACCATTAATAATTTAATTCAAATTTGAACGAAATCGATTGAGTACTTTTTGATAAAATCATCAAAAACCCCGAAAACCGTCTATGAAAGGCCGTTTTAGAAACATTTTAAAATTCACCTCCATGTCATAAGTCAATCTTTCGTTTCATATGACTTTTTAAACTTTTTTTCAAAGGCATCCCGTGTTTTAAAAAACATCGTTTTTTAGACGGTCCAGATGGTTTTTGACAATTTTTTCAAAAAGTACTGCATCGATTTTTGATTCAAAATTGGATGAAATTATTAATAATTAATTAATTTATAATATATATTAATTTCATATTTTTCAAAATATTTCAACGGAGTTATTAGAGTTTTTCAAAATTGGACTTCAATAAACTACCCTTTAAAATTCAAATTTACTAATAATAATTATTTTATATAATAAATAATAAATGAAAATAACACATGGATATGAAATTTCAATAGATTTGAATAAATATCTAAAAAGAAAAAAAAGAAAACTTTTGTCATTTCTAGTTGATTCACTTCCGGAGAGAAGAAATTGAATCTTTTCATACAATTTCTTTTAAACTACAAAATTCTTAATCAAAATGCCATTTTTTTATATAAGAGACATAGTTTGAACCTTCAGATAAATGAAATCGATAAAATAAGACTGTTTTCTTTCTTAGTTATGATTCTTTTGCTTTGTTTTATCAAGAGGCTTGGGTCGCAAGTCAGCCGGCATCAGCGAGTCATTTGTTATTGTTTTATAGCTTTTTACCATTTTCTTAAAAACTAATCTATCAATTTCGTTCAAAATTAAATCCAACTATTAATAATTGATTGTTTTATAATATTTATTAATTTCAAATTTTTTAAAATTATTTCAAATGAGTAATGAACGTTTTTTTCAAATTAGACTTCAAATAAACTACCCTTAAAAATAAAAATTTTCGAATAATAATTATTTGCATTAAAAGATAAAAGAAAATATTAGATAGATATGAAATTTCAAAACATTTAATTGCATATGTGATGAAGAACAAATACAAAACTTTTTGACAACCTAAATATTTCCAAGGGCTGCACACAAATAAGATAATAATAATTATTTTTAAATTATTTTCGAGATCTACTTTTACATGGATTTCGTATTTAGTGATTTTTATTGTAAATGAATGTAAAAGTACACTGAAAGTGTTCAATCAGTGTAAATGCTAAAGAAAAATAATACTAGTACAACCAGATACGAATAGAAAACATGCATTGAATGACCTAACAACAAAATGTACGTATTTATATGGCAATGTGGAGTCGGGTTAGCTGAGCGGGCTAACGCGCTAGCCCCGCTTTGGCATCGATGATGACGATGTAGGAGCTGAAGGCCGGGGTTCGATCCTGGCTGGCATATAAAATTTCTACCGGCTAAAACTCGGCTCCCTCACTAACCCTACTAACACTTTACTGAAGTGCTGTCTAAATGGGCTTTGTTCTCGGTGACAATAAATAAATTTAAAAAAAAATATGGCAATAAACATAATTAATAAAAAATTGTTTTAACTATCAAAATAATTACTTTTTTATTTTATTTTATTTTTTTGTTTTATTTTAGTGATATTTAAATTTAATCATATTTAACCCCTAATGATGCAACCCGCAATTGGGAGCGTTCGATTTGAATGCAAAACCTAGAACACATGGGCGAAGCTCTGTCTTTCTAATCTCACCCCCTCCCCTCTTTTTGGTCACTATCAATTTCACACAGTGAGCCATTTTAAGTTAAAAATGAACCCGTTTTTATACAAGCACGCGGTTATAAAGAGCAAACACCGAGGACCCTTCGCCCTCGTTATAAGCGGATTCCACTGTTATTAGAAAATTACTAAAAGATACTGCTATTGGAAAATATTCCAAATCAGTTGAACCGAATTAAATTTCATAATTTTAATAGTGATTTTCAAATTCTATTCTAGGAATAAAATTCACTCTTATCCGAGATGTTTTAATATTTATATTTTATTTTTTCATATTAGAAGGTTTCGACCCTTAGGAGTCGAAAAGTGGCAAAAACCAGCTTAGAAGTTTGTTTAAAATTTAAAATAATTCCATCAATTTCATAAAACATAAATTGTAAAACTCTCACTATGTTAAATTAATTTTTACTTTTTTTTGCTCTTTGTTTTACAAGAGAATAATAATCTAAGGTCTAGGTTTCTTACTTATTATTATTATTTTTTTTAGTCTCTTTCTTCTATCTACCATAGTGATTAAAGTTTCACTTCAAAAACTCTATTATATTTCTTAGATTTATTATATATAAAAACGCTTTCTAGAAAGAACAAATTGAAAGGTTTGTATTGATGAAACATTTCTTATTTAACTCTGTTTAAAAGAAAACAATCTAAAAGGACCTCAGAGAAATGCTTTCCCTCAGGACCATTAAAAAAAAGAGAGGAAAAAAATAAAAAGTTAAAATTGAAAAGGCTTAAGAAAAATGAAAAGGCATATACAGCACAAAGCATTATATTTTTATTAATAATAAATAACAATTAATTGGCAATGTATTTTGATTATTTTAATAATATGAATGCATATCAATTCATACTAGAACTTTTTATATATTTATTTATTTACTCGTTTGAATAATCATTTATGTCTTTTCAGTCCAATCTAATGGAGATTTAATTCCTATTTGAAATTTATATCATCTATTATTTTCACTATGCATTATATTTGCTTTTACGATGATTATATTTTATATTCATTTAAAAAGTAAATCCTTATTTTGAGCATCACCTGGATAAATATTTTAGTAAAATGCTATTCTAAATATTGAAATAAAACTATTTCTTTTCTTAAAAATTTATTATTAATTATGTTGTAATATTATACATTAATTATTATAAAAAGGGGGGTCAGATAGGCTAGGCGGTAGCGTGACAGCGAGCTAACCAGGAGACCCGGGTTCGAATCCGACTCGAGGCAACCAGCTAAAATCTGACCCCGGGGGTAGAGACAAATTTTCAAAAAACTATAACTAAGTAACTAGTATCGTAATTAGGCTTATGGCTAGAAAGGCCGAAAAGCCAAAAAAAAAAAAAAAATTATTATAAAAGTTTACAATGTAATAAAATATTTTCGAAACATTAAAGGCCTTCGGAACAATCTTGGGGTTTAGCTACCCACTGAGGGGTTAGGATAAGGATAAGGATATAATCCTAAGAGTAGGAAACATGACCTCCCTGATGTCCAGATTGAAATCTAAAACAATGTCTTAAAATTACTTTGAGAAAAAAGTTGAAAATTTCGCATGAAACCAAACAATGACTTTTAATATGGAGACTTAATATTCGACATTAAAAATATGATCTCAAGATTTCTGTTGGAAGTCATTTTGAGTGGTTTCTTTCTGTTTTCGTTCTTTAGATATTAAAATGTTTTTATTTATTTAAGTTTAATTTACAATATTTACTACATCTTCTATACCTATATTTTTATTGATTTTAATAATATTCTCATTGTGACATCTCTGTATCTGAATAATGAATATGAATGATTATTAATTAATATCGAATATATTTCTTTTTATTTTATAAATTAATTATTTTAATTTAAAACTTATTATTTACAATTTATTAAGAATTTAATTAATTAACTCTCCATTGATTCTTCCGACGAAACCGAGTAAGGCCAAAGGTAGTAGGTGATTAGTCCCTTTAAGGATAGTTTACACGGGTTTAGTACTTCCCATTAGAACTATTCCATTTACTAAGCCCCAAGCCCGTGGAGAGCTCTTATGGGCCCTGTGGCAAAATCAAACCAGCGGGTCCCTCAATGCTGATACAAATAAAAGTACTACATTTTTCAATTTGTAAAATATTTTATTATTTGACAAATAAATAAATCCGTAGCTTAATATGCTTTGTTATTTAGTTTTGCTATTTTATATTTTTATTTATAATAAGTTAATAACTAATTGATTTTAGTAGTACAAAAATTTATTTAACAGTGGTGGTGCCGGGCCCGGGGATAACTACCCTCCCTGCGCCCCTTCACGTCGGGCCTGCTAAGAACTTAACAGACTAACTGGTTAGTAGTGGTTCACACGTCTCTTCTAACCACTGTAATTAGTGTATAGTGAAAATTGCAAGATGGCAATTCGAGTTGTCAATATATGTGTTAGAGGAAACTACTTGCCATTAGTAAATAGAAACCATTTCTATTCTCTCGCACTTGGCACTCTAGTAGAGCCGTGGCGTGGGTGGTGCGAGCGGTGCCACGCCACCAGGCGCCGAATGATAAAGACGCCGAACGATAAAGATATGCCTCACGATAAAGGTGCCGAACGATAAATGTGGCGAAAAATAGAGATGCAGTTTTAAACTTGAAAAAAATTTTAGTAATGCATTTAATTTTGTATAATTATATAATTTTCCAATATATTTCTAAGATGATTTTTCAGTTGAGCCTAGTACTCATATCTATCAGTAGAGTCACACACATGAGATTACAAGTGTGTTACATTTTACATTCCTTTTTTGAGAATATTCAAGTGTGTGTAAGTTAGAGTCAGTTAAAGTGTAAAAGTAAAATATTCGTAGTTGTATAAAAATATATATCTACATTTATTTCAAGTAAGTATCATTCAATTTATTTAAATAATTTTTTTTATTGTAATAAAAATTATATGACGCTACGCCTCTTCACTCTACTAATACTAACCACTTATATTGTGTGTTTACACGACACAGAATTAGTGCGAGTGGTTAATACTAAGCCTAGTAATTAGCCTTTAAGTAAAAGAGAACCAATTCTTTTAAAATATGATTAGAAATGATATTAGTTTATTAAAACGAAGTTCAGTTAAATATTTACAAATTAAAACTTGACTAATCTGTTTATAATTTTTTCAAACGCTAGCGCCTTTTATAAACGAAGAAAGAGAGTCAGCCTTCACTCCAAGTCAGTTCATTTCAAATCTTTTGACATATCTAATGTCATACTTAATTTCTGTTATAAGGAAATGTTATTTCAGATTAAATATAATTAAATAAATATATAATACTCCTATTGTATTATCATGTAATAAGTTACATGGTAGTCTTGGGGTCTTCTTATCTACAGTTAAGTATATTTTAATGAACCCAAATTAATTAATTTTTAATTTTTTTCAGATTTACTCATTAAAAAAACAAATCTTATGAATATAATCTATTTATTCTTAGGGCAATGGCTGAAATTATAAAATGGACAATCTATTGAAAGGACAAATCATTACGTCATCTTGAAAGGTGTGAATATTTTTATTAAGGTAAGACTTATTCCAATTAGAGACAGGTTGTTTGACAAAATGTCTTTTTACATAATATTAGAAATCTTTTCTTTGGGACATGCTGGTAAATCCAAGTGAATATTGGATGAAGGATAATGAAAAATACAAATTTCGAATAAAATAATTTATTGAAACCTTAACCTTTTAAAAAATGACGTTTTTTAATTCTTATTGAGGCCTTTGTTTTTAAATTGGGCTTCTTATATACTAGTATATCGGGCCATTTATAAAACGTTCGCAACCAGGGGGTGGGGATTTCTTAGCGTGATGATATGTGACAGGGGAGGAGGGAGTCTATTAAAGCCCCGTGTCCTGTATTAATACATTATGTCCCGGCAGGGGTGTAGCCACGGGGGGGGGGAGCCCCCAAGGACAGGGCTCACGGCAACGACAAACCGTTTCTTATGGCAAATTAACCGTAATTAAATATATTTCATATTATTAAATTTGATATCGGGAAATAAGGACTAAGTATATTTTTTATGCAAATAATTTATATTTTATTGCCAACGTTTCATCCACTTTGTTGACTTCTTCAGGGCTCAAATAGTTATCCTCCTTGCATATTTGTCATTTTATTTTATAATTCTTTCTTAGTAAACATAGCAAGGCAAGTCATTATGAAATTATAAAATGGACAATCTATTGAAAGGACAAATCATTACGTCATCTTGAAAGGTGTGAATATTTTTATTAAGGTAAGACTTATTCCAATTAGAGACAGGTTGTTTGACAAAATGTCTTTTTACATAATATTAGAAATCTTTTCTTTGGGACATGCTGGTAAATCCAAGTGAATATTGGATGAAGGATAATGAAAAATACAAATTTCGAATAAAAATTTTTATTGAAACCTTAACCTTTTAAAAAATGACGTTTTTTTAATTCTTATCGGGGCCTTTGTTTTTAAATTGGGCTTCCTATATACTAGTATATCGGGCCATTTATAAAACGTTCGCAACCAGGGGAGTCAATTCAAGAAAGAATTATAAAATAAAATGTTGGTTATAAAATATAAGTAAATTATTTGCATAAAAAATTATAGTCCTTATTTCTCGATATCAACTTTAATAATTTAATCGATGGACATAATTAATCAAAATATATTTCATATGTTTAATCAAGAATTATGTTCTTTTTTTTTATTAAGGAATCGGATTAGCCGAGAGCTTAAAGACACTAGCCTTCATAAGCAGGAGTCCCGGGTTCGAGTCCGAGTCCCTGCATTGATATTTGACCGGCTATAATCTGATTCCTAGTCACCAATCCGTCTGGCAAGCGTGGTGACTTAATGCCAACCCCAAGAGGCCTATATTCAGCAGTGGATTGTCGCTATCGACAGGCTGATGATGATGATGATGTTCTTTTTAATTTCTTGAAGTACCTATTTGCATTAATAAAAAAAAATTCGACTAAATATTTTGCTTTGTTGATTGACTCCCCCCACCCCCATAAAAATTTTCTGGCTACCCCAATGAAAATATCCCGAATTAGATAATTCATCATCTCATGTGAATATTATAATATTCGATTATATTTTAATCACGCGTCTCTACGTACATGACTATATGAACGCATTATTTAAACTTTAAATAATTTTTTTTACTGTATTTTCATGTTTCATTTTATTTATTTATTTTTTTTTAATATTTTTTGTAAAAAAAATTATTTTTAATGAGCTGGGGGGGGGGGGGGGTCAATGTACAGGTTTGGCGCGCGGAAAAATGGTTACCTTGGTCTAAGGAAATGTGACGTTGGCACTTAATCAATTTATTTTAATTTTTTCTTAACTTGTCAGCAACAAATCGTTTATAGATGGAGGGTTTACCTTTGGTAACATTATATTTTTTAGGGGTCCCAGAAAATGTGACCAAGGGGCGGTCTAAAAAGGCGAAATTTTGCGTGGCGTATGTTATTAATGGCCCCTATATTGTATTCAATAAATATTAATAAAACAAGTAGTGTATGTAATGCTTTCTCTAAACTCTCTGGCAGGGCTTCTTAAGCTTTTTTATTAGCGACCCTATTTTGACTGAGAAGTCATTGTTGCCCTATGTTTCGCTACACCAAAATTCAGTTTCGCGACCCACAATTTAAGAAACCCTGCTCTATCGTAATGCAAAGGTCTTCAAGATCTATAAGAGCTGCCCTTATCCGGACTTTGGGGGTGGCGCAGGTGGGCGCCGCCTAGGGCCGCCTAATGTATTAGGGCGCCAAAGCCAATAGCTTTATTCGTTTTGGATGCCTTGGGCGCCCTTATGTCAGCCTCAAGTCACTAACCCATATTCGTTTAGGAAAACGAAGGGGGGAGAATAGGGAAACGAATAGGGCTGGGGCACACCAAGTCGGTTGGTATTCCTAAACGAATATGGGTTAGTGACTTGAGGCTGACATAAGGGCGCCCAAGGCATCCAAAACGAATAAAGCTAATATTTCTTTTTATTACATTCATTAAACAAACTGCAGTTTATCGAAATACTCACTCCTTAAAAGGGGCGCCACGCAAAATTCGCCCAAGTGTGCTAGAGGCTGTTTCTCAACCTTTTTTGGTTGACGGCACACTAAAAATGTCTGGAATCATTTGCACCACACCTGAATATAAAAAAAATGTAAAAGTTGAATGATAGAAAAAAAAAGTAATTACAAATATCTACTATTTCAAAGTTAGAAAACCCATGCAATTTTAATTATTTGTCAAAAACCCTTGCGGCACACAGGTTGAGAAACACTGGGCTAGAGGATGTAAGACTGGCGCTGGAGCTGCTTATTTTTAGTGCAAGACGCATTAACTCGTAAAAAAATTTGATTTTTTTGTAAGGATTTAATTTTCATATATTAATAGTTGTTATTGTTCAGTAATTTAATGTTTTATTTATTTTATTTTTTTACTATGCATTTTTTTAATCTCTGGTGCTTTTTCAGGGTCGCCTACATCCTGGCAACCTGTCATTTATAAATCTAAAAGCGAAAACAGTCTCAGTAAGTTCAAAATATCAACTCCCAAAGGATCAACAAAGTTAAACAACATATGGGAGGAATGCTTTGAATCGGATGACCCTCATCAGGCATAATATATACCTTCGATTTTTACAGCCATTTCAGGCGTGTTGCATGTATCCACTCCCAGTGGAAATAGCTGAGAATACATAAAGCAGGGGTGTTCAACATTTTGGTTTACTTGGTCCAAATTTTAAGAAAACAATTTATTTTATAAATAAATATCATATATTATAACATATTCCAATGGTCTTCAAACTGTGTTCCGCGGGGGCTCCACGAGTCAAAATAAAAATTCGAAAACAAAATTAAAAACACTCACACTAGTTGACTAGTGTTTATTAACTAAAATATACAAAGATATATTTAGATATATTTGAAAATTAATCAGATTCGTGTGGGGTATGCCGATTCGTTCACAGCGGTGCATGCGTTAATGCTATTAATGAGTAATTACATTAATTTTATATAAAAATACTATTATATATAAAAATACAATACTTTTGGGTAGTTGGGTGCACGCGCGCGCTAGACCCCTTCTGCATTGTTGTCTTCGTTTGGGCCTTGCTCGCGTAAAAAATTCGACTAGCTAAAACTCGGCTCGCTCACTAACCCTACTAACTAACCCATGATAAAAACTTAAAGAGTATCCGAAGCCAACCAAATAAAAAAATTTAAAAAAAAGAAACGATACTTTTCTTTAATTGTCTTTACATCGAGTTCTAATAACATATTGATTTACTTTAAATATTTTTCTAAGGCTGGAATGGGATTCCTCGAAAAACCTTATAGTTCTTAGGGTTCCGTGACTCTACAAAGTTTGAAGATCACTATACTAATTCTAACGATGTCTGTTAATCAGAAAAGGTAGTAAATATTGTACAATAATGCTATCCACCATGTCAAATAATCAAAAATGTCTTAGCCTAATAATTTTTTACTTCTTTTTGTTGCGAATTTTTTTTGAAACCCCAAACCAGATCAAAAAGATTTTATCACTTTCACAGGGTGTTTCTAAATTGATGCGAAATATTTTAAAGGGTTATTTTTCAGCAAAAACTAAGGGGGTTCTTTCATATAATTTTTTGTTCAAAACTCCTTATCTTCCAAGTTACAGCCCTCTAAAGTTAGGGGGGAATTGTTTTTATTTAATTTATCCACTATGGAAGAATTTACAAGAATGACATTTGGCAGATAACCAGGCCTTGCTCGCTAATAAATGCTAATAAAATAGTATTTTTTTGATAATTTTTGTAGCCCTAAAATGATATGACAAGGGGATGAAAAAATCAACCCCCTATAACAATTTTTTTAACAAATAATAATCAATCTGTGAATTTATATATTATTTTATTTTTTTGTGATCAAACAAACAATTTTATGAGAAAAAGTCAAGACATAAAAAAGTTGCAAATTGAATAATCCGTCTTTTTAAATCAAGTTTTTAAATAGGAAATTGTAGACGCATTAAAAAGTTTTGATGCAAACTATTATTATTTTTTCACCCCCTTGTGATAACATTTTGTGATAACATTTTAGGGTTACAAAAAACGTCAAAAACTGCCATTTTATTAGCATCAGTTATCTGCCAAATTTCATTCTTCTAAATTCTTCCATATTTCCTATGAAATAAAAACCATTTCCCCCCTTAACTTTAGATTGCTGCAACTTGGAGGGGAAGGGGTTTTGTACAAAAAAAAAATATATGAAAGCCCCCCATTAATTTTTGCAGAAAAATCACCCTTTAAAATATTTCACCTCAATTTAGAAACTTCCTGTATTAGTAATATTTTATAAAATGGAAATGGAAAATGTAGATAGATTTTTAATTAATAAAAACTTCATTAACTTCTTCATTATTTTTATCTGATATTGTACTTCTACTCCAACTTTTCGGGAATTTGATTCTTAAAAATAGCTGCTTGCATTCTTACATAAATACTTCCAAAAGTGATATCATGAATATTTTGAAGCAAGGGAAATTTTTTTCTAGATAGATAATTCTTATAAAATACTAATAAATAGACATTATTAATTGAAAGTGCCTGTCATCTGATTGGCCATCCCATTGTCTCCATTTACCATCTACCGTTTGTTAGTGGTAAAAAGCATTTACTTTGCGACATACAACTGGCCCTTAGAATATCTATTTCGAACTTGTTGCCTTTATCGTCCGAAACATTGCATTTGTACAGATCGCTTTTTAGATATGTCAAAGTACTCATCATTGATGAAATAAGTATGATTAGTGCGGAACTTTTATGTAAAATTGATTTGCGATTAAAACAAATTACTGGAAACCACTCTGCAGATTTCGGAAACGTAGATATTATTTTGATAGGAGATTTGCGACAATTGCCACCTGTAAGATCTACACCAATTTATAAGCCGGTTAGAACCCGCTTAGTTGGGCCACATTTATGGAGAAAATTAAAACATCTACAACTAAATATGGAACCACCATTGATGCAGTTTTTTCAAGATATTCACAAAATATTGAATCTCAAATTTACGTGTCTTATTTCACTTATCACAAACCTATAGTTTCTATGATACAAACACAATAGATCTCAATTGTTTACATATTTTTCAATACATATTCTGTAAATTTTTTATAATTTATTTATAAATTTATTATTTGCAATAAGGGGCCAAGATAGATTGAATAATGGAATTGAAATAATTATCGGAAAAAAAAAAGGTTTTTTTATTTAATTAGTTTTTTCTTCTTATTAAAAACAAGGACTAAAAGATGATCAAGGAGATTCGATGGTGGAGAAGTAATCTCCGGAGTCGAAGCTCAAAAACAATGTATGCATAAATTCATGTAAAATAAATGGTTTAATAAAATTTATAAAAAAAAATATTTGCAATAAATTTATTATTTGAAAAAAATTCTGTTTCCGACATCTTATTTCATTATTATAATTGATTTTTTTTCAATATTTTTTATTTTTATTATTTTATTATTTGTAATCAATGGACAATGCATATCAACGACGAAGAGGCAAAGCTTCTACCGACAGTCCCACGACTGTCTGTATTTTTTTATTAATTATTACTTTTTGTATTTAGAGAGTTATGTTATTGTTTATACTTTTTTCTAAATTTGTCCAAGATGCTCAATGAAATCAAATAAAAGACCTTAGAACAAAAATACAGCTAACTATTGACCTAACTTCAGAGACTATAAATTAATACTAACTGGATTGGTCATCAATAAAAAAAAACTAACTTTTTATTATTAGTTATTTGATGTTAACCTGGCTCCCTGACTGTACAAATTCTCATTGATGGCCAATCTCGTTTCTTTTAATTTATAGACATTGGCCAGAGAGGGAAGATAGTCTGTATTTATCACTTTTTGAAAGTTAATAATTTATTTCATTTATAAATTGTTCGTTTTATTATACCAACTGCCTCATAATCAAAGCAACCATCCCGCCTTTAAAAAATACTTCTAATTTATTAAAATTTGAAATTATATCTTAAAGATCCGTAAAAAACTGCAAAATATTTTTCACGCTTATAAACATAAGGTATAGTAATAAAGAAAACAATGAGATAATATTAAATACAGGAATTATTTGACGGATTATAGTGGTGTTTCACAAAGTGGAAATAAAATTAAAAAATTTAAAAGATAATTAATTATTTAACCATTATTAATTGATAATTAAGTTGAATAATTGTTAAAAATAATTATTAAGATTTTTTTGAGATCTAATTGATTTAATATTTTTTTATTTGATGTCTTATAAAAAAATAGTTCTAATAAAAGTTGTTCAGTTTTTTGTGTAGATTCAGAATATGTACAGAAACATATATGTTTCTATTTAAAAAACAGAAGTTGACCTCAAAATACCCTTGAAAGCTTGTTCTAGATCGACAAACATTAGCGTAGCTTAGTTTCCCCTCATATAAATAAACTTTTATTTGAAACTTTTTTCATATAATGCACTGTTTTTAAGTTATAGGACTGTCTCAAGATAAAAAACTCACCCGGTATATTTTTTTTTTAGGCCATGACCCATGAAAAAAGTGTAGATACAATTCAAGAAAGAAAATGTAACCGTGTCTTAAATCGATTCAATTGAAGATATTTTTTTTAACATTATTATTTATTAAATTAAAAAATGAAACATTTCATTCCCGTAGTATTATCTTGTTCTATGCGCAAAATTATGAATTGTGTGAATTGAATTTTAAGGTTTAAAGATAAAATGTTTGGATTTTTAATTAAACAGAATATTTTACTCTTCTTCTATGACTAATAATAAAATAAAATAAGACAAATCCCGAGGGTGTCTTTACTGAATCCGTGTTGTCGTGAATATTTTCTATTATATGCTAGAAGAGATGTTTTTACCTCCTTGGGAATTGAACCCAAATGCCAAAAAGATATCCTATGAAATGACTGCCTTTCTTCTGGCAAATATTTATATCAGACATGTAATAAATGAATGGGCTAAGTGCGATTCGAACTCGCACATTGAGGTTTCTTTATATTATAACATCAAAATACTTGAGATCCATACTTATTTATCGTTGACAAAGAGTGAAAAAGAAGTTTGTGGAATTCTTTCACATTTTTATATTTAGCCACTTGATCGCTGCTAAAAATTGCCACTTTGGGACTCGATCTCACCGCCATTTAAAATAAGACCTAACTACTCAAAGTTATCTTTACAGGGATACCTCACAAATTATGATAAGAAAAATTTATTTTCAACTCCACAAAAACTAGACCCTCCCCAAATAATCATCCAGGTATAATTTTAACACGAATTTCAATTTTAAGGAAAATAAATAGGTGTTCATAACTGGTAAATTTTAAGTTTGTATCTTATTTAGTTTGCAAGCCACGATCCTCTGACAGACAGACACACAGGCATTCTATTGTCAAATTAGGGCCCGGTTTTACTTGTGAACGAAACCCTAAAAATATTCATAAACAACCCAGATTTAATAGAAGACACACTCGTGATTTTTTTAATGAAATTCAATTCTAAACAATCAGCAAAATGAAATTTTTAAACTAATTTTAATTATTCTCTAATAAGTTTATCCTTCTGCTTCTTTTAAAAGGTAGTATTTTTTACAATTTCTGATAAATCAAAGGGAGTTAGAAGTTAGAACTATTTTATGATATGGATAAAGAACAAAATAATATTTTGGACTAACTAACCACATTTCTAATTAGTCATTTTTAGGCATACCTACAAGCGAGGGGTGAACCGCGATTGGAATTAGGTGTACACGTCTTTGGAATTATGTGGAATTATTTTGCAATTCATTAGATAATGCCCATTCGTCTATTGTCTTCTACTTGGAATGAAAGTGGAAGTGGAAGTAGGTGTACAGGATATTAGATCGCGGTTCACCACTCGCCTACAATTAAAAAAAAATTAGTGGATTCAATCATACAGGAGACGTCCCCATTCTATATAAAATTATTATTAAACTCAAATTTTTTCAGGTTTTAACAAACTTATGTTAAAATCCTTATTGAAAATATTTTTTATAATTCTAATGATAATATTTAAAAATGGGAGGCTATATAGAACAATATAATTTGTATCCAAAATTAATATTCTGAATATATAGCCCACCACTTTACAGAAAATTCACGTAAATAGATCAAAATCATTCTATTCCGTTAGAGAATATAGAACAAGCTATTTTTTCACAAAATCCTAAAAAATAGACCTAGAACAAGATAATTATTAATTCAGTGATACTATGTAATTACATGTTTAGTTTATAAATGCATATGTGACTTGAATATTCAAGAAATAAACAAGGTTGAAATGAATTACGAATTACCTATATAAATGAAGAAATCTGATGGAAAATCAAAAAAAAAACTATAATGACACACAAAAAAAGACAGCTCAAGCTTCGAAAATAATTCTGTTGAAACCTCCTAGATTCGCATTTAAAAAAAACACATAAAAATAAACGAGGTTTCGACACCTTTTATTGGAGTTAATTTCGAGTGTTGTAGGAAAGTATATTGAAAAAGTGAAAACTGGAAACTTGAAAAGCCTTCAGTCGATCATTAATTAGACTTCACCTCAGCACTTGAAAAGAACTCATGAAAAGTATGTGATGAAACGTCGTGAATTGTGATGACTTTCTCATTAAAAATGTTTTTAGCTTAGTCGATGTATAATCTAAATATTTCTTTTGTATTGTTAATTATTTAAATAATCTAATATAATTAGAAAATCGATATATTAATAATTATCGGAAAAGAGGTTTTTTTATCTAATTAGATTTTTCCTCTTATTAAAAACAAGGACTAAAGATGAATAAGGACACTCGATGGTGGAGAAGTTATCTCCGAAATCGAAGCAAAAAATACAATGTATACATTAATTAATGTAAAATAATTGGTTTAATAAAATTTATAAAAAAAAATTTTAGAAAATCATAAAATGTTGTCATCTATTAAATCCGATGGAATGGATTATTTTTAATTATATGTCAGAAGGGTTGTTTTTGGCAAATTGAAATCTCTCTTATTCAATTAGGAAAAGACATTCCATTGCCCTTCGAATTTTGAATGTCTTTAAAATTCGAAACACTTAACGACTTTTATTTAAATTGACATGGCTATATGTTTAAATTTAAAATCACTAGATCGCGAAATTTTACAAATTAAGATAACAATCTTTGAGTAAAATATTTAACGCGTTTACATATTTCAGAGAGGTTCGCACCTCACAGGTTAGCCAGATGGCCCGGATTGCTCAGGTTCGATTCCCGAGGGGGTGAAAAACAAAATTAAAAATAATCCTCTCCAATAGATTTAATAGATGACACCATCTTATGATTTTCTAAGAAACTGGAATCTATTACCATCGGCAAATTGAAATCTTTCATAATCTAATATAAAGTAATATTAAAATAAACAAGATTTGAAGTCGAAATAATCAAAGTTGTCAACTTTATAAGAAAAAATCAAAGAATGTGTCCTCTGCCTGATGTAATCAATATACAATCAAAGCAAAAAAAGATTTTCAATAAAAATAAATGGATTATAAACATTTTTTAAAGAACTTTGGTGTTGGGGGTCCGGGTAGGCTAGGCGGTAGCATGTCAGCCAGCTAACCAAGAGGACCCGAGTTCGAATCCGGCTCGAGGCATCCGGCTAAAAATCTGACCCCCGAGGTAGAGACAAATTTAAAAATAAAAATAAATAGTATCGTAAATGGCTTATGGCTACCATGGCCGAAAAGCCAAAAAAAAAAAAAAAAAAAAAAAAAAAAAAACTTTGGTGTTTTTATTTTGAATCTATGTTTATTTACCTCTGTGTTTCGAGCTTAATCAGGAAGATAGACAATGCACGGTTCCCGACCTATGCACTTATGGCTAGTTCAATCGCAGTAGTCGGGTTAACCACTCTAGAATCTAATGAATGAACACGATTCTTTAAGAACAAAATTCTTATCCTAGATTTCAAAGTGAATTAAAATAAAGTACTTACTCGTGAAACAAAAAATTGTATTTTCACATCCTAAAGTTACAACATTGAAATCTTATCTCATGTGCTTTTGAAATTCTCAAAAAAGTTAATGCGAAATTTTACAAGCCGCTTGTATCACTGTTTGAACAATGGCAGACATCATTTGGCCGATATTATTTTCAAAAACAAATGAGATAAATCTTACATGTTGTATACTTAAGATGTTAATAATTAAATTTTGCTGAATTTTTATTTTAAAGTGTCCACTTGACATTTTCGCAAAGAGACCTGAGTTGATCCCCTATTTTTTCTGATTCTCTGAATTTTTTAATGACAAGCTAGAAATCCCAAAATAACTTCTTTGGTTTGAAAATACAAGTTAATTCTATGGAACCAGAACGAACATGCTATGACTTTCAGTTCTTAGTTATCCTGGGCATGAGCCTCTTAATTATTAATGGGCCCCGGGGTTTACTAAATAAAACTGCGAGGGGTTGTTTTCCGCATAAAGGGTCGTGACAGGGCCTGAGTACCATCGTTTTTAATATATTTTAACAAATATTTAATAAGATGGGAGGCGAGAGGGGAGGTGAAAGTTCCTACCCCGGAATAAGCTCTCGGCGTCCTCTGACATGACGGAGCGTATGGAATCCAGACAGAACAAAATTATTTTTGAAAATAAAATTTTCTCAACGTTTAAGATTATAAGCAAACAAAATAAACTGCAACGGATCGTTGCTAAACTTTATCCAAATTCATTTGAAATATTAATATGTTTGTTTCTTTATTATTAATCAGATATCACTTGAAATTTGTAGTTCATATTGAAATTAATTCAAAAATAATTCTCATTTAAGAGTCGAGGAATAACCATTCTACATTGGATTTTTGACGTTTCGGTTTTTATTGGTAACCATTGCTGAAGACATGGAGGAAACGACTTAAAATCAAAAATAACGATCGATTCTTATCTAATACTAGAGGAATAACCTTATTGAATTCCATTTTTGATGTTTTGACTATTAATGGAAACCTCTACTGAAAATGTAGAAGAATCGACTTAAAATCAAAAAGACTAAATTCTTTTATGGCAAACAACTCAAGCTTGAGTTGTTTACCAAAAAAGAATTTAGTCTTTTTGATTTTAAGTCGATTCTTCTACATTTTCAGTAGAGGTTTCCATTAATAGTCAAAACATCAAAAATGGAATGCAATAAGGTTATTCCTCTAGTATTAGATAAGAATTGATCGTTATTTTTGATTTTAAGTCGATTCCTCCATGTCTTCAGCAATGGTTACCAATAATAATCGAAACGTCAAAAACCTAATTTAGAATTGTTATTCCTCAAGTATTAGATGAGAATCAATCGCTATTTTTGATTTTAAGTCGATTCCTCTATGTCTTCAGCTATGGTTACCAATAAAAACCGAAACGTCAAAAATCCAATATAGAATGATTATTCCTCAAGTACTAGATGAGAATCAATCGCTATTTTTGGTTTAAAGTCGATTTCTCTATGTCTTCAGCAATGGTTACTAATAAAAACCGAAACGTCAAAAATCCAATATAGAATGATTATTCCTCAAGTACTAGATGAGAATCAATCGCTATTTTTGGTTTAAAGTCGATTTCTCTATGTCTTCAGCAATGGTTACTAATAAAAACCGAAACGTCAAAAATCCAATATAGAATGATTATTCCTCAAGTACTAGATGAGAATCAATCGCTATTTTTGGTTTAAAGTCGATTTCTCTATGTCTTCAGCAATGGTTACTAATAAAAACCGAAACGTCAAAAATCCAATATAGAATGATTATTCCTCAAGTACTAGATGAGAATCAATCGCTATTTTTGGTTTAAAGTCGATTTCTCTATGTCTTCAGCAATGGTTACTAATAAAAACCGAAACGTCAAAAATCCAATATAGAATGATTATTCCTCAAGTACTAGATGAGAATCAATCTCTATTTTTGGTTTAAAGTCGATTTCTCTATGTCTTCAGCAATGGTTACTAATAAAAACCGAAACGTCAAAAATCAAATATAGAATGATTATTGCTCAAGAACTAGATGAGAATCAATCGCTATTTTTGGTTTAAAGTCGATTTCTCTATATCTTCAGCAATGGTTACTAATAAAAACCGAAACGTCAAAAATCCAATATAGAATGATTATTCCTCAAGTACTAGATGAGAATCAATCGCTATTTTTGGTTTAAAGTCGATTTCTCTATGTCTTCAGCAATGGTTACTAATAAAAACCGAAACGTCAAAAATCCAATATAGAATGATTATTCCTCAAGTACTAGATGAGAATCAATCTCTATTTTTGGTTTAAAGTCGATTTCTCTATGTCTTCAGCAATGGTTACTAATAAAAACCGAAACGTCAAAAATCAAATATAGAATGATTATTGCTCAAGAACTAGATGAGAATCAATCGCTATTTTTGGTTTAAAATCGATTTCTCTGTCTTCAGCAAAGGTAACGGATAAGAAAACAACGCAGTTGCTATGGTTACTCATAAAAATTCCTCCCAAATTTTTAGCATTTCACAGAGAGAAGCCTATCCATTCTTACTTAAGCAAGGCTAAATGAGCTATATTAAAACTTTCAAATGAATAAATTTTAAAGAATTTAAAAAATTAAAAAAGTACCATCTTACTCTAGAGTAAAGTACTTTAAAATATAATTTTACTAAAAACTTTATTTAACCTTTTTTGTGGTCCCCAAGGTATTTAATTAGGATATTAAATTTCATCAAAATTGGTTAAGTCATTTTCAAGATATTTAGAAAAAACTAAAAAAGTACCGAAATAAAGTACTAATATTTGTGGGCCGATATGTACCAAAAACTAATCAGCGCTTCATTTTGTTAAACTAATGGTAGGTTTTCAATTTCATTTCAATCGGTGCAACGGTGTGGAAAAAATCGTGGGCCAAAAAAGCGATAACATACATACATACATCCATACATACATCCATACGCACGCACTAAATGAAAAAATCGCACTTTTTGGCCTCTCGACGAGACCCCATGTAATTTTTGGCAAAACCGTCACGTGCTAATATTCAACCTAATTGAATACTACAATTTGTGACTTTAATTGAGTCCATGGGTTCCGTAGTCTTTACCTGAGGACCCTTTGAAGCCACGCTTGCCCCGAGAGCGATTACAATACTTTACCCATGCTTTGCATTGGATAAAGTAAAAAAATTAATAAGCCCAATATCTTGAACGCCCGACTAGCTAAACCCGCCTACCGTATCAAATGATTAGTTTATATAACAAATTGAATAAATGCGGGAACCTCATTGGGTGTGTTCTTTTTTTTTACCAAGTACTGGGACTTGGCAACACAGCTATTGGCCATATATTTCAGAAACCCAGCAGAATTGCTATCGCTGGTTAGGGATTTTCAGGCCGCTTCTCGTTCTTTGTCAGTGATGAAGTTAGTACGTAGATAGAAGCAAGCGCCAAATTGACGCCGGAGCAAAGTAAGTACTTTTTCGATATTAACTTTTTTTTCTATATATATTATACAAGGTCGAATACCTATAAGTTAAGATTGACTCTTGTATCTTAGAAAAAGAAGGGGGTGGTTTATTAAAAAGTTATTTCGTTTTGTTATTAAAGATAAAGATATAATAAGGTATATTAGTTAAAATAGTGCAACACCAATAATCTAGTGTTGACTCGCTTGATAGAATAAGAGAGGGAAATTTCACAGTGTGGGTTAAAACCCCTATAATCTTGTATCATAAAAAGAAGTGAATAATTTTTATGATGCAACACCTATAATCTTTTTATGTTAAAAAAGGGAAATTTCGTGGTATAATATCAACTATGTAACTTTCTTAGATGAAATTTAAGGCACAACACTTAATCTTTTATGATAGAAAAAAGAAGATAAATCTCATAGTGCAACATCTATAATCCTTTATGACAGAAAGAAGGAAGAAAAATGGAACTCTTGAAACTGGTTGAAAATAGAGAAAGTCAGATAAAATCGAATTTTTAAATGGCAAGATTTTGAACAGTTTTACTGATAAGGTAAAACTTGATGCAAAATTTATGTCAAGTTTCACCTTTCCAACTCACAACGTTGGTTGACGAAAAGATTTTCACGTGGTTCTCCATTTATTTTATATTTTTTGCTTATCCGACCATTAGGCCCGGTGCAAATTGAACCCAATCCACGCACAGTCCACGCAAATAAAATAATAATAATAATAATTTTGAGCTCTTTATATGGAAAGTGTAGATATGGCGTGGGTGTGGGCTGGGTTCAATATGCGTAACTGCGTGGATGGGATGGGTCTTGACCACAAGTGGGCTGTGCGTGGGCTATTTTGTAAAACAAGGTTTGAAACGGAGTGGCGCATATTGAACCCAATCCACGGCCAGCCCACGTTCCGTGGATCATGGTGTGCTAGCAACAAGTTTTCGTGGGCCCTGGGTATGTACCTAGACAACTTAATAAATTCTTATTTAATTAAAAAAATAAAATACTAATAGATAATAATAATTTTGAGCTCTTTATATGGAAAGTGTAGACATGACGTGGGTGTGTGCTGGGTTCAATGTACACTACTGCGTGGATGGGATTGGTCTTGACCACACTTGGGCTGTTTTGTAAAACAAAGTTTGAGACGGAGTGGCGCAAATTGAACCCAATCCACCCCCAGACTACGTTTATTCTCTCTCTATACTTGACCATGCGTGGGCTGTGAGTGGATTGGGTTCAATTTGCCCCGGGCCTAACTCATCCAAATCTCGTTTCTTATAATTATTATCAAGTGGCTGACCAATTATTTGATTTATAATTAGCGAAAATCACGATAGGAGTGATATCTATTTAATATGTATAGAATGAATAATTCAATGCAAATTCACCTGCTAACATCTATTTACATTTGCTTGGGGCAACGATGATTACAAACATTCATATCGAGGGGGGACAGGCGATTGGAATTAGGTGGACACCGTCTTTGGAACTATTTTGGAATTCATTAGATAATCTATTGTATTCTATTGTCTTCTACTTGGAAATGAAAGTGAAAGTAGTTGTACACGATTTTAGGTCGCGGTTCACCCCTCGATTCATATGGAGAGAAACGTTGTTCACCGTTGGCAAAGCCCTCACAAGCTGTTTATCTTTACAAATCGATTAATTTTTAATTTTATTTGTAACTTTTTAAACAATGATACAGTAGTTGGGCATCAATAGCCCAATCTTATGAATAAATAAATAAAATTTGACAGCTTTCTCCATGGCTTATCTAATATATCTTTTGTTAACATTTTTTCAATAGCTACTCTTGTGATATTTCAAAATTATTTAGATTTATTGTTATTAAACTGAGACTGACAAATTTTTCGAGGTCACAAGATATACTTAAACGCATTTTAAATGCATTGGACAGCTCACTCTATCTTTGTTGTAGATGACTTAGGAAGGAGGAAAGTAGAGTGGAGAATTTCTTTCTCCCCGGAACACGTAAACTCATAAATGGTTAACTACATGTGTGGCCATCGCAGCAACTAATGGGAAGCCCTAGGGAAATAAAGGATGTGCAAAGGAAAGCCCTAAATGGGGTATATGACCTGGAAGTGGACCCAGTAGCCATTTCAATTCAGGGAGGAAATAAGCTACCCCAATTTGCCTACCAAATCTAACGATCCGAGAAGATCAATTGAAAAATCTGTTAAAACACTTAAGAGAAGGATTCGTGAATTTTTTAAGATTTATATCTAGAGAAAAAAATCAATGGTAAAGGTATCAAAGAATAGCTCTGTTTTCAATGATAAAAAAATCATTTAAGGTAGTTGTTTCACCATATGGGGTTTCTTAGGATTTTTTTGAAATTTAGACAGATTATTATTTAAATACTTCTGCATCGATTGGTGGCAAAACGAAATTTATGAACAATATAGTTCCGGGGATATTAAATAGAGTTTTTCGGACCCTTATACTTTGCACTATACACGGGGTTTCGGGAACTTTACATACATACTTAATTATAATTAAGAAACTCTTCTTACCATTGTTATAAAAAACTAAACCAACCTTAAACTAAACTAATACATTTTTTAAGAAAATTTCAATTCATAATTGCAACACGTTTCTGAGATAATTTATAAATAATGAAAAATTTACACTACAAACTAGCTGGCAACAACGCATTTATTTAACCTAAAAAGTGGATTAACTTTAGTACTTTTTACTTTATCCAATGCGAAGCATGGGAGAAAGTATTGGAATCGCTCTCGCGGCAAGCAAAGGGTCCTCAGGTAAAGACTACGGAACCCATAGACTCAATTAAGGTCACAAATTGAAGTATTCAATGAGATTGAATTTTAGCACGTGACGGTTTTGCCAAAAATTACCTGGAATCTCGTTGAGAGGCCAAAAAGTGCCATTTTTTTTGGAAGTGCGTGGGGATGGGTGTATGTATGTATGTGTGTTATCGTTTTTTTCGTCCACGATTTTTTCCACACCTTTGCGCTGATTGAAATGAAATTGAAAACCTACCATTAGTTTAACAAAATGAAGCGCTGATTAGTTTTTGGTACATATCGGTCCACAAATATTAGTACTTTATTTCAGTACTTTTTTAGTTTTTTCTAAATATCTTGAAAATGACTTAACCAATTTTGTTGAAATTTAATATCCTAATTAAGTACCTTGGGGACCACAAAAAAGGTTAAATAAAGTTTTTAGTAAAATCATATTTTAAAGTACTTTACTCTATAGTAAAATATTACTTTTTAATTCTTTAAAATTTATTCATTTGATCGTTTTAATATAGCTCATTTAACCTAACTTAAGTAAGAATGGTTAGCCTTCTCGCTGTGAAATGGTAAAAATTTAGGAGGAAATTTTATAAGTAACCATAGCAACCGCGTTGTTTTCTTATCCGTTACCATTGCTGACGACATGGAGGAATCGACTTAAAATCAAAAATAGCTATTGATTCCCATCTAGTACTTGAGGAATAACCATTCTATGGTATATTGGATTTTTGACGTTTCGGTTTTAATTGGTAACCATTGCTGAAGACATAGAGGAATCGAGTTAAAATCAAAAATAGCGATTGATTCTCATCTAGTACTTGAGTAATAACCATTCTATATTGGATTTTTGACGTTTCGGTTTTTATTGGCAACCATTGCTGAAAACATAGAGGAATCGAGTTAAAATCAAAAATAGCGATTGATTCTCATCTAGAACTTGAGGAATAACCATTCGAGCTTGAGTTGTTTGCCATAAAAGAATTTAGTCTTTTTGATTTTAAGTCGATTCTTCCACGTTTTCAGTGGAGGTTGCCATTAATAGTCAAAACATCAAAAATGAAATGCAATAAGGTTATTCCTCTAGTATTAGATAAGAATCGATCGTTATTTTTGATTTTAAGTCGATTCCTCCATGACTTCAGCAATGGTTACCAATAATAATCGAAGGGTCAAAAATCTAAGGTAGAATTATTATTCCTCAAGTATTAGATGAGAATCAATCGCTATTTTAGATTTTAAGTTGATTCCTTCATGTCTTAAGCAATTATTACCAATAATAACCGAAATGTCAAAAATCCAATGTAGAATTGTTATTCCTCGACTGTTAAATGAGAATCGATCATTATTTTTGAATTAAAGTCAACATGAACTGCAAATTGCAAGTGATATCTAATTTAATTTATATAAAGGAATAAACATATTAATATTTCAAATGAATTTGGATAAAGTTTAGCAACGATCCGTTGCAGTTTATTTTACGTATTTTTGGCAAATGGGGAGGAAAGCTTATAAGTAACCATAGCAACTGCGTTCTTTTCTTATCCGTTACCTTTATAGAGGAATCGACTTAAAACCAAAAATAGCGATTGATTCTCATCTAGTATTTGAGGAATAACCCTTCTATATTGGATTTTTGACGTTTCAGTTTTTATTGGTAACCATTGCTGATGACAGAGGAATCGACTTAAAATCAAAAATAGCGATTGATTCTCATTTAGTACTTGAGGAATAACCATTCTATATTGGAATTTTTACGTTTCGGTTTTAATTGGTAACCATTGCTGTAGACATAGAGGAATCGATTTAAAATCAAAAACAGCTATTGATTCTCATCTAGTACTTGAGGAATAACTATTCTATATTGAATTTTTGACATTTCGGTTTTTATTGGTAACCATTGCTGAAGACATAGAGGAATCGACATAAAATCAAAAATAGCGATTGATTCTCATCTAGTACCTACTTGAGGAATAACCATTTTATATTGGATTTTTGACATTTCGGTTATTATTAGTAACCATTGCTGTAGACATGGAGAAATCGACTTAAAATCAAAAATAGCCATCGATTCTCATATAATACTCGAGGAATAACAATTTTACATTAGATTTTTGACGCTTCGATTATTATTGGTAACCATTGCTGAAGACATGGAGGAATCGGCTTAAAATCAAAAATAACGATCGATTCTTATCTAATACTAGAGGAATAACCTTATTGCATTCCATTTTTGATGTTTTGACTATTAATGGCAACCTCTACTGAAAACGTGGAAGAATCGACCGAAAGTTATAAAGCTAAAATATTAATAAATGTTTAACTCAATACGAGGAGGTGTCTATAAAGATTTAACCAAAAACCAAATTGTTCCTAATTCATCAACCAACGAACCAGTTTATATCTATATATTGTTTATATCTATCTTATTGAAGGAGGCCAAAATAAAATAATTTTTATTAATTTATTTAATATTTTGAATAGATGATTATAAATTACTGAATTATTCACCTTTTAGTTTGTTTTGGTTATCAAAATCCACGACTTTATTTACACGATTTTCTGAGTAAACTATCGTCAGTGAAAATCGGACGATAGGTTTATTTGATTATACCTATATATCTAGGTATCTTATTGAAGGAAGCCAAAATAAAATAATTTTTATTAATTTATTTAATATTTTGAATAGATGATTATGAAAATTTTCTAATTATGCCATTGCGGAGTACTTCAAATAAATTTATGTTCTTCAAATGTTTACTTTATAATTTTAGATGATACTTTTGTTTATTTTAGGAAGATTCCAGTTGGCCTTTCAATTGATCTTAGCCACCCTCACCACCAACGCCCATGGCCTTGGGCTCCAACTCAAATATAGTTAATCAAAATTGTTAATAATTTTTGTATAATTGTTGATTTCTTAATGTAATTTCTTTATTCATAAAGAGAAAGCAATGAGGTTGTCCTCCGCTTGATGCAAACACATATAATATAACGTGTATAAATATGAGACTATATTTTCGAAGGTCTGACCATCATCAGTCCCTACATTAGAAACATTTTATATGTTATTTCTCATGGTTTCAAATACTTATCCGATTGAATGTAGGTAAATTCACTTTGTCGAAATAGAAAGCAGATAACACAACAAATGAATGGCTGTTTATTTGCATCAAGCGAAGGACAACCTTTATTTTTATGAATCAACAACTCTGCTACTCTCGGCAAGCCAAAATCTTTTCAATTTCTTTCTTTATTAATCAATTCTTTTTGTGTTGTATTACAAGATTACAGCTGATTCTGTTTACAAAGCTCTATTCAAATGAAGGTTCATAAAAGAAAGAGCAGCCACGTTAAATCCCGGGCACATAATCACAACCTGTCTCCATCAATTGTGATTTGATTGAGTCGAGCTAAAGAAAATCACCCATAAATCTCAGTTACCGCCTTGCCCTCTCTGATCAATGGAAAAAAAGAATTGAAACTTTTCTATTATCCTAAGGTTGCATTGAGATGGATATCCCGTTCTCTATATTTTAGTATTAGACAAGATGTTTGAAAATCGACAGCCAAATGGACAGATTGACTTTCGAGAAAACTCGCAATAGGCTATAAATTGTCATTGATAGGGAATCGTTTCCACTCCGTTACTTGTAATTTATACGAAAGTGGGAATTATTATCATCCAGTTCCGAATTCCATTTTACATATGCACAATGAGAAAATAATGGTCGATTTCAAGATGCATTAATAAGCGATTGAATAAAGAGAAACAGAGATCGTGGTGGAAAAAATAGTAATAAAAAACAGAGCTAACAAAAACATTACAACAATAAATATCTTTTAAGAATTTCTGGATTATATCACATAAAAAACAGGTGTTCTTGGGCGTCAGCAAAGGAAGGGCGGGCATTTGCACTCCCTTTGATTTATTATTATTTATTTATTAAGAATTGTTTTCGGAACCTATCATTTTTATTGTTTCGTACGAACGTAAAAGACAATCCATTTTTAGAGCAATTTTTCTACCTACCTAAATGGATTTTTAAATCATTGAACATGAAATTTTGAAAAATTCTATAATTCCACTTAACACCAGCAAATAAGAACAAACTTGATATCTTAAGTTTTTGGAAGATATAAAATAAGTTAAAAGGTTTTTCTTTGGAGACGGACTGATAGATTTATAGCTGAGGATTGGATGGGAAGGTAGTTCAGAAAGAAATAAAAAGATTATTCCAATAAAGGAGTATTAATTGTAAAGTTTTCCCTTTACCATTTTTTGAAACCGTCGACGTTTCGGAGGATATTTCCTCCTTCATTAGGGTTCGAAAGGGTCAATGAAGGAAGAAAAAATTCCATATGATTCCTTCAGTGGCCCTTTTGAACCCTGAAGAAGGAGGAAAGATCCTCCGAAACGTCGCTTTTATAACATCGTAAAATCTTCAACTATAAAATAAGGATTCCACGATATATATATATATATATATATATATATTTCTTTCTTTTTAGGGTTCCATTCAAAAATAAAAAAATAGATGTGTGGCACTCGGGGACTGCCGCGGTAAAGCTATTGCATAGCATTTTTTATCAACTTATGCAATTATAATATTTATGCAATATTTTTTCACAAACAGCTGCTTACGTATTCGTCCGATTTCGGAACAGCTCGTCTTGATCCGTGCGAGCTTCGTACAGTCTACACGCATACGTCTAGTCGCACGCACACAAACACCGTGTCGAAGTCTGCCGAACTGAAACGACGTTAGACGATGCTTTCAACGCCGCACCGCTGTGCCGGTCGGAGTGGGGGGTGTTAGGTTTATTTTCGTTACGGAATTTCTTGATTCGGTCGCCGAGCTCAAAGCCCGCCATAAAAGCTATGCAATAGCTTAATAATTATTTTTGTTTAATCCTATTTATTTTAATAGCATAATGCATGGGAAATACAAATAATAATAATAATCCCTCGGTGTTGTCTCATGTCCGTCTGAAAAAAATTTAAAATAAATGTTAATAAAAAAAAAAAAAATATTCTATATTGTTTTTTACTTTAAAATGCAATTTAAAATATATTTTTTCCTTTTAAAGATGTACCGGCTGTCCACTGTTCTTCTCCAGAAAATTATTTATTATTCATTTATATTATTTACTATTATAGTTTAATTGTATTTTATAATTTAAATGTATTGTAAAAAAAATAAGATAATTAATAAATTATAATTTTGTAAAAGAAACCCCCCTTTAATTTCAAAATCCCCTCCATAACAGGATCTTTGAAAGCCCCCTCCCCACCTCTTAAATCCACCGGTCGGCTGTCAGTCGAGTCGCTCGAGTCTCGTGTAGGAGTGGTGGGCGGCGGCGGGGAGGGACATCTCCCCCGCTCGAGCCGCCTCTCCGCCAAGAGTCGGGCGACTCCGCTGGCTTTCGGCTGGCCGCTTGGAGAGGATTGTTAGGTTATTTTCGTTACAGAATTTCTCGATTCGGTCGGCGCGCTCAAAGCCCGCGATAAAAGCTATGCAATAGCTTAAAAATTTATTCTAAGTAACTGAATTTGTTCACGTTGACATAATTGTATTCATCCCTTGTATGGGAACCATTTTTTTTATTTTATGAAAAGAAATAAGAGTGAATGTCGTGTGGTGAGTACACCAGTTTCTTTCCATATTATTAATTGAAATTTCCTCAGCCGAGATCCGTTTAAGTATATTTACAAATCCATCCTCTACGGTAGTTAAAAGTTGGCAAGTTAATAGGCCTCTCCTGGCATAAAGGTAAACCTCGAGCGGCTGCTTTTCCTTTCATATAAGTAACACCCACTAAAATAGAGCCCGTTCACGAACACCATTTAAATAAGCAACTCATTAACCTGGCCAACCCCTTTACTCCATACGAAGGAATCTCTCATTAACGACTTGAAATGCTGTCGAGGCCATATTGCTCCCGGAATCTCGCGTTTAGAAGCTCTTCTTTAAAATAAACTTAGTAGTCTTAAGGTAGTTGTTTCACCATATGGGTTTTCTTAGGATTTTTTTGAAATTTAGACAGATTATTATTTAAACACTTCTGTATCGATTGGTGGCAAAACAAATTTATGAACAATATAGTTCCGGTGATATTAAATTCCAAAGATAGAGTTTTTCAGACTCCTATACATTGCACTATACGGGATATCGAAAAGTTTACATACATTTTTAATTATAATTAAGAAACTCTTCTTACCATTGTTATAAAAAAAAGTAAACCAACATTAGACAATAAGTAATACATTTTTTTAGACAATTTTAATATATAGTTATACACAGTTTCTGAGATAATAATTAATAAATAATTAAAAATGTATAATGAAAAATTTACACTAAAAACAAGCTGTCAACAACGCATGTAATTAACCTAAAAAGTGTGTTAACTTTAGTACTTTTTTGACGCTTTTTCGCTTCAGCCATTGTCGCAACAGCTTTCAATCGCTTATTAAGAATTTTTGTTTTATAAATCGACCTTTATAATGTATTTTATCTGCCATTTCTATGATAAAAAAATTTAAGCTCGGACACTGTTGCCAGATTTGTCAAACGAGCACGGGATTGGCTAGTAGTGGTACAAAAACAGCAAAAAGTTTTGGGCTTATGAATTATAAATCCTTATTGTGCAATAATTTTTGCTAGTATTGTCGCGAAACAACTACCTTAAGCTTAATCTTCTTAACCTTCTTATTTTTTAATATATAATGTAGTATAGACTGTAGGACTCTAGAAAACCTATAATGCAAAAATCAACCACCCCAAATAGGGGATGAGCAGTGCGAGTCTTAGACCCTCTAGAGCCCTTGGGCGAATATTATGTGACGTCTCTTGTAATGATTGATTATTTCGATAAACTGAATTTTGGTTCATTAATGTAATAGAAAAAAAATTGGCTTGGGCGCCCCCGGACGCCCCCCCCCTCCCTCCCCAAAGATCTAAACCTAAACGTTAAACGTAATTTACTGACTATTATAACCTGCCAAGTTATAAATTCAATATCAAAGAACGTAATAAATTTTCTTTCAAATCATTTGAAGAACGTTGTACATCCCTATAGCTATGATTTAAGCAACTGCTATGGAACTTGGTACCCGTTTAGATCTCAACTCTTTTGTCGGCGAAGCCGTATGCACCGAACTTGGGCCCCTTTTTCACATATATGTTTTTGATCAGGTATCATTAATTTTTGAAAAGTTTTATCCTTTAATTTATCTAAATAATTACATCTAAACATTTATATTAATAATTATTAAATATTTCTCATAAAATATTTGTTAAAAACCCGGTCAGTTTTTCATAAATTTCACCCCTTCATTTCGGGCCCCGAAGAAGGGAAAGTTTCGGTTTTTCAATATCCTCCTTTATTAATGTGCCAAGCTTTGCCAGTAAGCCAAATTTCAGCATTCTAGCTTGATTGTATTTTCACTATATGTTAATTAAGCCTATAATAAATTTCACCCCTTCATTTTAGGTCCTGAAAAAGAGAAAATTTCACTTTTTCGATTTTCCCTTTAACTCTACCACTATGCTTAATTTCAGCATTCTAGGACCAGCGGAAGTACTCTAGGTTTTTAATATAGGGAGAGAGTCAGTGTTAAAAATGGCCCTTTTCAGAGCTTAATAACTTAAGAACTATAATAGATTTATTCATATTCATGAAATTTGGGATTCTAGGTGTTCCAGTGGACCTTTTAAACATGAAAAATTTAAAGTGAGTAGGTCTAATAGTTGTTGAGTTATGGGCGGGGGGTCGAAAGTAGCTTGAAATGGTTCGTGAAAATCAAGGGGTGAACCGCGACTTAAAATCGTGTACATCTACTTCAACTTCCACTTTCATTTCCAAGTAGAAGACAATAGAATACAGCGCCGTAACTAGCTTTTTTAGGGCCCTGTGCAAAATTTTTTTAAGGCCCCTATACTTTTTGGGAAAAAGTAATTATAGTTCAAATAGATATCATATAAAAAATTTATTGTAGACAAAATATATTACATTATTTATATTATAAGAATATTTAATTTTCATTTAATTGTACTCGTCTAGCTTTCATTTGGCCCCAGTTCTGCTCGCGCTCCTAGAGGTCGTGGCTGACTTTGCCGCATTCACTTTGAACTAATATTTAAAAAATATTCTTTTGTAAAGAAAATTCAATTAACAATTTCGTTTTAGGGCCCCCTAGATCTCTTGGCCCTGTGCGGGGGCACCTGTTGCACCTGCCTAGTTAAGGCGCTGATAGAATACAATAGATTATCTAATGAATTCCAAAGTAATTCCAAATAATTCCAAAGACGGTGTACACCTAATTCCAATCGCGGTTCACCCCTCGGTGAAAATATACACATGGCCGGTGGGTCGCCAGTATTTCCGAACTTGGTTGATACACTTCCGTGTGTCTAGATTACACTAATAAAGGGAGACATTCTCCCGAAAAGTTTGAATTTTAAATAAACATTTTAAGATAGTTTTTTTTTTTTTTTATAAAAGATTTGTATATTGTATATGTTTTTACTTTATCATACAGGGTATGGTCAAGTATTGTAATCGTGCATGAAAAAAGTGTTTTTTTCGAAATATCTCAAGGCTGAAACTATTTTGATTAAAAAAATTGAGCGAAACCATGGCATTTCGATCTACTTTGCAAAGCCCTAATAAGTGAACATCGAAAATTATATTTTTCGAGGTAATAACTGTTTTGTCAAAATGTCTGTTTGTCTGTTAGTTAGTCTGTTAGTCTGTGCGTTACCAAATTTTTGTGGACGAACTAGCTCAAAAACTAGTGTGAATATCGAAACCAAATTTCACACATAGTTTTGGTCCATTAGTATTAAGAGCTGATTAGATTTTGGTGCATATCGACCCAAAATTAAGGGGGTGGAGGGGTGTTTAAAAATTAAAAATATAGGCTCTTGAACCAAACTCAACCAAATTTTGTATACATAATCAGTGGGACCCCAGAAGTCTAAAAATTCAAAAACTAACCGCCCCAAATGGGGGGGGGGGGTCAAAATTTGAAAATCTAGGCTCTTGTACTCAACCAAATTTTGTATACATAATCAGGGGGACCTCGGAATTCTAAAAATGGAAAAACTAACCCCCCTCCCCTAGATGATTATAAATAATTTTATTAAATATTAAATATAAGTGAGGGGCCAGGTTGTATGGTAAAGTCAAGTGGATGGCCACATCAGAACACGTCAGATTATTTTGAATCAGAGACAACCTCATTGATTTCTCCTTATGACCAAAAAAATGTGTCTAAAAATATCTCACACAGTGATTAATAAAGCTAATAAAGTTATCTGTATTTTTTATACGACCTCAGAAAAGTCAAGTTCTATTTTTAGATAAATAAAAAAGCAATAAATTTATTAGTACCTCTACTCTCTTTCGCTTTACCCCTCCTCCACCTCCCCTCGACAATCCCTCCTCTCTTGCTATCCCCACCACTTCCCGACCCTAATTAGCCGCGTGTGGATTAATAAGTTTTTTCGTTGCTAACTTCGCTATTGTGTTTGGGTCCTTAATTATCCTCCCGGGCATTTATTTCTTGCTCGGTCGCCAAGGATACTTGGCCAGCAGCGGGGCGAAAAACCGACCACTCGCTGATAAATCCACTTGGAGGTGAAAGATAAGCAAAGCTCGCTTTTTAGTCACTTTTACGCACATTTATTTCGTTCTCTTTTCAAAGACACACGTTTTTTTTTCTTGGTCATTTTATAGAGTGGACTCTCTTTTCATTGCCGTTTTTTTATAAAGGTTGAGTGAGAAATTCGGCTTTTTTTTCACTGAAACCAAGAAATCTGGATTAATCCTGTTACGATGAAAAATGAGTTGATTATTAATGTTAAAAAAGGTAACATTTTAAAATTATTTTGCTATTCTGTAACGTTCTACGAAGGCCGTGAGACGGCCGATATATTGAAATATTCACTCAAAAATTTTAATTGATTTTTTTTGCTTATTAATCTAGTTATATAAATGTTATTTTCAAGTAAATATATAATTTTCTCATTAATATATCAAAGAATAATTAACATATTAACGAGAATTGTTTTTGATCGCGCTTTTTAAACAAGATATATATCGAAGGAGAAAATAAAAGAGTGTGTCTTCTGCTGGAATTATATATATAATTCCAGCAGAATACCCACTATTTTATTGTATCCTTCAATATATAAAAATTCTGCTACCCTCGGCAAAATAAACTTTCAATTTAAGATATATATCACGAGACTACTGCTGGTTGAGGCTATTGGAGTCTGCTGAGTCTTAAGTCTGGACCAAGAGAGAATGAAAAAGATATGATCCATTTAGCTATAATCCAGCATCATTTCGCGTTTAGCCCGCATGACGCTTTTTATATCAAACACTGATATGGATCACCAAATGAATTTGCAATCTGAGATGTTATATATTCAATTTCCCAGTCCAGTCCCAGTCTGTTAACACATGTTAGCTGTTTGCCATTAATTAATAATAAGTTTCCTGTATTTGATTCGATCGCGAATCGAATGCAGGTGATATTTGTCAATATATATCATGTTTAAAAACATCAAAAACAATTCTAGTTAATATGTTAATTATTCTTTGATATATCAATGAGAAAATTATAAATTTATTTAACTTCATTATTTCAAGTTAGAAATATATAAATTCGGATATTATTTTCACTTAATATTTGACAAAAATCACCTGCTTTCGATTTGCGATCGAATCAAATACCGGAAACTTATGATTATTTTCAAGTATAATTTTTCCTGTCTCTGTATCTGGATCTTGATATCCGTAATAGATCAAGAATAGAAGGTTGTAGAAAGTTCGTTCTAGTATAGGAATGTTTAGGTATATTAAAAAAAAATCAAATCATCGATTGATAGATAGGCAGCCTAAAGATAATTAAAAGTACAAATTTTGAATAATATAATTTATTGGAACGTAATTTTCATTCTCTTAAAAACGAATGTTTATAAGGATCTATCCTCCTTCAGGGTCTAAATTAATATAAACTGGATTTACTCTCGATAATATAAAGTATATAGAATCGTAAAAAAAATCAATTAAAAATCTTGATTTATTTTAACATAATAGACCCTGAAGAAGGAGGAAAGATTCTCCGAAAGTCTGTTTTTAAGAGAATGAATATGTTGTTCAAATAAAATATTTTATTCAGAATTTGTATTTTTCACCATCTTTGGGTTGCCTTTCCATTAATTCTCCATTGAGTTCTACCAGTCGGTCTCCAAAAGAAAATAGTTCTAATATATACAAAAAAGTGATTAGATTTTGATCTTTTTAACTTCAGTTCTCTTGATTGAAAAATACAGAAAATTAGAAAATACTAAAATTTAAACGCTGAGCTCTCGAACGGATTGTAAAGCTAATGAGCTGAAGTTTGGCATACAAGTTTGTATTAATTGCCTTTATATTTCTGGAGACTACTTTTTTGTAAAGTTTCAACTTTACTACCGTTGGCTTCAAAAAATAAATTGCAAATTTCCAAAATGTACGCAGAGCATATCGAATCTTGAAAAATTTTCTCTGTGTGCCCCAATTGCGTAATGAACTATGATTATGGAATAGAATTATTTATATGAATAAAAGTAATGATAACATGTATAATCTTAAAGCTTTGGTAATCATGTATGCTATTTTAATGTCATAAATAAGTAGCTAGTTTAAAATTTTAGAGATTAAAAATTTTAACTGTCAGAAAAATTAAAATATATACCATTAAGTATTTAAACTAATTTAAATGTAATTTTTTATTTTAGCTTTACAAGGATTTGAATTACAAGCTGAAAGATATAATTTATTGGAAGAATTTTCAGACATTTCGCCTATTGTATAATTTTATAAAATGAAAAGTATATCACCAGAAGACGAAATCACTTTGGGTTTTGTATTAATAAATTAAATCAATGTGGTAAGTTTCAAAAATATAATACTAGTTGTCAAACAAAAATTTGGAGTACTGAGACTTGAAAAAGTTTCAAATTTTTCCTTTATTTTTACATATTCTACATATTTACTATGAACTAGTATATCTTACAACTTACGTCTAAGGGCGAGTTGTATGTCGGTTGGCAAAGTCCTTGTAAAAGTTGACAAAGGGTAAAATCTTAGAATTCACCTTGTGCTCGGCGGGATGGCCAATCAGATGAAAGATCGATGTCATCTGATTGGCCATCCCGCTGGGCACAAGACAAATTCTAATAACTGTTCTCAATAAAAATAAGGTTATAATGAATCCGAAGCTGTCCTTGGAAGAAAAATAAGGATGAAAGGGGACCTTGTCAATGTTGCTATTTAACCCCAAGGGGTTGTTAGAGCCTGTTTGATGAAGAAAGAGCAAATGGATTAATACCATTTGTCAACTTTTACAAAGACTCCACCAACCGACATACAACTGGCCCTAAGTGAGATACGATCTATCTAGCAAGAACAAATGAAACCTAGATTTAAATTAGAAAGTTGTATTGTCGAAGCAGCAGAGTTGATTTTATTAAATAAAATAATAAAAATTGTCCTTCTGAGATGTTAGAAATACTTTTGTTTAGATGTCAGAATGGTTGCCCCCAAGTGTCAAAAGGCTATCAAAGACCATTGACCCTGATAGCTTTTTGACACTTCGATTTCCAAAGGGACAATAGCCCTTCTGACATGTAAGTTGGATCTCACTCTGGGTCTCATTTTAGAACAACCACGTTACTTCTGAAGCAAAAGCTGATGTAAGCTTGGCTTTCTCTTCCAGGGCAGAAAAAAGTTCAAATTGGCCCCTGACTCGATTATGGCTCGCATTTTTGGTAAGGGCCTCCAAACATTCTCTTACAGTCCTGAATTTAATTTAGAAGCGAGCTATTAGACTAATAAGAGATCCATCAATAATATTTCGAAATGAAAATTTTGTTTAAAATGTTTTCTTGAATTTCTTCTGGAACATCCTGTAAATACCTATAGGTACCTGTAGGTCTAGGTATACAAAATAATCCTATTGATTCCCATGGCGCCTCTCTGAAACTAATAATAACATAATCTCTTGCTGTGTACTGGATATATTAATTTTTTATTGTTAAGGATAAATAAATTGAATTTGCTTCTTTCCAGTAATTTATTTTGTTATTCAAATGGTTAATCCAAATATTTCGAGAGCGTTCTCAGCATCTTCCACTGAGGAAGAGATGCTGAGAACGCTCTCGAAATATTTGGATTAACCATTTGAATAACAAAATAAATTACTGGAAAGAAGCAAATTCAATTTATTTATCCTTAACAATAAAAAATATAATCTCTATTATCTTAAATATAAAATCTCGAGGGGTGAACCGCTATTGGAATTAGGTGTACACCGTCTTTGGAATTACTTTGGAATTCATTAAATAATCTATTCTCATCTATTGTCTTCTACTTGGAAACGAAAGTGGAAGTGGAAGTAGGTTTACACGATTTTAGGTCGCGGTTCACCCCTCGTAAAATCTTAACAATATTCTCGTTTTAAAATTTATTTATTTTTATTTATTTATTTTTTGGATTGCAGGTTTAAATCATTTGCATCAGCAGTATACACTCAAAATATTGTTTTATCATATATTTATTATTGATGCCGTATTTATGATAAGGCAGCTAATGGAAAAACTGAAAAAACACAGTGAATTGGATATTCGAAACCTTATGGCTTTTATCGACTAGGAAAAAGCCTAATGGATACAATAAGCCGTCAAAAAGTTTTGCAAATCCTGGTAAAAGTGAGAATCGCAAAATAAAGATCTACCACATTTTGAAGAGGTATAAAAAAATGAAAAAATTTAACTAGAAAAAACTGAATATATTTTTGAAAATAACATAAAATAATTTTTTTTAATGTATTTTAAACATTTATCAGACGAAAAAAGGGGAGTGTCAAAAATGAAAATTCTAGCCCTTTCGAGCAAACTATGTATACACAATTTGGTTAGTTTTTGCATTTCTAGCCTTCTGGGGGTCCATAAAATATGTTTACAAAATTTGGTTGAGTTTGCTCAAAAGGGCTAGAATTTTCATTTTTAACCCTCCCTCCCATTTTGGGTGGTAAGTTTTTGCATTTCTAGCCTTTCTGGGGCCCACAGAATATGTATACAAAATTTGGTTGAGTTTCGTCTAAAGGGCTAGAATTTTCATTTTTGACCCCCCCCCTCCCCTTTTTTGTCTGATAATGCTTAAAACACATTAAAAAAAATATATTTCATGTTCTTTTCAAAAATATATTCAGTTTTTTTTCTAGTTAAATTTTTTCATTTTATACCTCTTCAAAATATGGTAGATTTCTATGCCCCACCCTGTATTTGGTGAGACCAATATACTAAGTCTTTATTATACTAATACTATACAGATAATAAATCAATCAGGAAATGTAACCAGAGGGATAAATAAAAGGCTTGGACTCTCTGGCTTCTAGTAAATTATAATTATAAAATAAATTATTTTTTGAACAAAATCTCTTAAAATACTTCTATATTGATTGGATATTTAAAAACTTATAGCTTTTATCGACTAGGAAAAAGCCTACAGGATACATTAAGCCGCCAAAAAGTTTTGCATATCCTGGTAAAAGGGAGAATCGCAAAATATTCGGTGAGAGCAATACATAAAGTCTTTTTACTTTACCATACAGGGTATGGTCAAGTATTGTAATCGTGCATGAAAAAAGTGGATTTTTTCCTTCTTTTTTTCGAAATATCTCAAAAACGGCAGAAACTATTTTGATTAGAAAAATTAAGCGAAACCATGGCATTTCGCTCTACAAAAAAGCTCTAATAAGTGAACATCGAAAAAATTATATTTTTCGAGATAATAATTGTTTTGTCAAAATGTCTGTAAGTCTGTCCGTTAGCCTGTGCGTTATCAAATTTTTATGGACAAGCTAGCTCAAAAACTAGTGTGAATATCAAAACCAAATTTCACACATAGTTTTGGTCCATTGAGATTAAGAGCTGATTAGATTTTGGTGCATATCGACTCAAAATTAAGGGGGTGGAGGGGGTTTAAAAATTAAAAATATAGGCTCTTGTACCAAACTCAACCAAATTTTGTATACATAATCAGTGGGACCCCAGAAGTCTAAAAATCAAAAAACTAACCTCCCCAAATGGGGGGGGTCAAAATTTGAAAATCTAGGCTCTTGTACCAAACTCAACCAAATTTTGTATACATAATCAGTGGGCCCCCAGGAGTCTAAAAATGCAAAAACTAACCCCCTTTCCCTACGTGATTATAAATAATTTTATTAAATCTTAAATACAATTGAGGGGGCCAGCTTGTATGGTAAAGTCAAGTGGATGGCCACATCAGAACACGTCAGCTTATTTATACTAATACACTGAAAATAAATGAATCAGGAAATGTAACCAGAGGGGAGAGGGATAAATAAAAGGCTTGGGCTCTCTGGTTTGTAGTAAATTATAATTATAAAATAAATTATTTTTTGAACAAATTCTCTTCAAATATTGAGTTGGTGCATAATTATTGCGTTTTTTTTCGTGGCTTTTTTTTCTTTAAAAATTAACGATTTCTTTAAATGCTGCTCATAAAAATAATCTTCTTTTTTCAGTTAATGAAAATCATATCGATATTCGCCATATTATGTTCTACCACTTTGAGAAAGGTTGGAATGCAGAACAGTCATTTCGCGATCTCAACGAACTTGTTGGCGAGGAAACAAAAGCCAGGTTGAAAGATGGTTCAAGAAGTTCCAATCGGACTATGAAGAAGAAGTGTTCGACCATCTAATTTCGACGACCCGGCATTTTTGGCAGTTGACGATAAGGACGAAAGCTTGACAACCAGAATATTGGCCGAAGACTTCATTGTGGATCATTCGACCATTGTTTGTCGACTCAAAAAGTTTGGAAAATATGGAAATTGGCTGGATGGGTCCCCCACGAACTCTCCGACTACAACAAAGCCGAACGTGTCCAAATTTTCACCGATTTGCTGCAGCACAACGAGCAAACTCCGTTCCTGAAGAATCTCTACACTGGGAATGAATCGTGGCTTCTCTTCAAAAACGTCAAAAGAAAGAAGATTTAGGTTTCGCCAGGTCACCCTTTTACTTTATTAAATATACTGTAGTGGGATTCATTCTCACGATTTAATCCCTCCTAAAGGCTCATTTGTGTGAACACCTGATATTCAAACATTCACTTGGATATACCAGAATTATATATTTATTAAGATTTAGCATTTTTGAATAATAATACATGCGTTATTTTGAGCAATTTACGATCTACAATAAATCCAGAGCTGGATTAAGATTATTTAAGCTCATGAGGTCTGGTAAAGTGAGAGGCCTCCACAAATATTTAAATAAATAAATAAACCAATGCGGATTTGATGCTTGGTTGGTTTATCAAAAGAGAAATTTCGACTGAAACCACCTAGAATGGCCATTGTGATAAATCTTAATACCTTCTCTTTTGGTAAATAAATAATTTTGGAATAATGATAGATAACTGTGTCAGGGCTATAAGGGGAGATGTGGAGGCCCTTAAAAAAATTGATTTTGAGGACTAGAATAGGTACATCCTGAGCTGAAATAAGATCCTTCAAGTCCAAAAGCTCTGTTTAACTGAGAGTCTAAAAAAAAGGTTTATTTCACAAAACGTTTATTAATTATTCAAACGTTTTGGTAGAAATTCATTTTTATAGGACAATCGATAATTATATTTGATATATAGTAGTATAAATGATTGAGAAAGAGGATATTTTAATAAAACGCTTATTTATTTTTTAAGCAACGTATCGCCCTTTAATTTTTAGACATGCCCAGGTTTTTTATATATTCAGCGTGATGAAATTCAAAAATTAAAGTCGATACGTTGCTTAAAAAATAAAATAAATAAGCGTTTGATTAAAATATCCTCTTTCCCATTAATTCATATCAGTAAATCTAATTTAGGGATATAATATTTATTAATTTGAACATTAAATTTATTTATTTCAAACTTTGTTTCAGTATTCCCAAAGGAAATTACTTCTATAAACACGATATCAAGCCACGGGACACTTGTTCAAGACCTGAAGTCCATCTTTTAATCCAGTATTCAATACTTCATTCGCAGCGGCAACTACTTTAATTAGCCATTTGGATTATTTTTGGTAGGTATCGGGAGAGTACTATTCTATATATATCTTTTTTTTGTTGTTTTTTTGTTTTTAATTTTGCAATTTATATCACTAATTTTAAGCGGAAGATTGAATAAAATATTTTTATCTTAAAGTCTTGGAGGATTTTTTTTTATAATTACTTGGTACAAATGCATTCTAACCCAAGAAATTTGCAATAGAGGCTCTATTGATCCAAGATGTCAATTTGATTTAAAAATAAGTTTTCACACTGTTGCGAAATCTGGACGTCGATTTGTACGAATCAAAGAGATTAAACGTGAAGAGAAGGAAGAAATTAAAACATTCATTCGCAAAGTTATGGCTAATATTTTATTAAGACAAAGACAAAATAAAGTAATATAAAAGTTGACTGCCGAAAGAAGCATATTTGACATTTTTAAAGAAATACCGAGAGAAAGAGCACCATCTACTAAATCAGAGTTGTCATGGATAATTTTTATTTCAAGTATATAAGGGATGTAGAAATTTAGAAATGTATACAGTTTGCTTCTATCCTTTGTCGAAAGAGAAGTTTCGGCTTTAACCATCTAGGTTGGATATTTTTTAAGAAAAAATCTCATCAGAATGCAAAGACTTTTGACATTTACTCATTAAAAATGTGCAATCTAGATGGTTTTAGGCGAAATTTCTTTTTCGATAAAAATCTCCAGTGTCTTAGAATATGAAACGACAGTAGCAAGTGTCTAACTTGCGTCTCTACGTAACCCAATAATGACAAAAAAAAATAAAAATTTTAATCTAACAAGTTAAATTTTACTAAATACAATATTTTAAATACTATAAACCTAATCAAAATGAACCGAATGTTTTCTACATTTGATTCAATCAGGAATCAACTATAGTGAATTTTTGTCAAATATTGAGTGAAAATAATATTTGAACTTATATATTTCTAACTTGAAATAATGATCTTAAATAAGTTTTTATAATTCACCAGGTGATCCATCCGAATGTCTAGCGTGCTATACGCAAAATGACGTTGGATTGTAGCTAAGAGGATCACATCTTTTTTTCTCTCTTGGTCCAGATTTAAGACTCCACAGACTTTAATAGCATAATCCGCAATAGTCTCGTGATAAAATATCTTTGTCAAAACACTTCTCATTGATAGGTTAATTATTCTTTGTTATATCAGTTAGAAAAATTATAAAAATTTAATCAAAATGAGTTGCCTGTATATATACAATAATGTGTTTGTCAAGCCATTTGTGTGAATAAATAATCTATAACCTAAGTAAATAAGAAGACATTTTTATTCATATTCAATGACGACAAAATAAAAGAAATACAAAACAAGTACAGTTAAAATAATATAATAAAAACATAAAACACTTCAGTATATGGTATTTTATAAAGTAATTTTTCTCGATTTTTTATTTGAAAACACATCTATTATATCATCATAGTTTAATGTTTTGGCAACATCTTTTTCAAATGAAATTATAGACATGTTTTGTTAAGCGCTCTTGTCCAATTGAAGAACGAAGGTACGATTTTAAAATTTTAATTTCCTTAACTAACGTTCGCAGCGCCGTATTAAGGTAGTTCTTTCACAAATGCAAAAATTCAAGAAGTCTTCAAAACTTGGAATATAAGTCATTAAAAGCATAATATACACACTGTTAAAATTTGAAGACGATTTACCACACCAAACATGAAATAATTGCAATTAAATATGACATTTTTTACATTGGGTAGATAGGGAAAGGGTGGGGATATGATCATTATTTTATTTTTCATTGAAGGACTTTCACCATCTTGAAGAAAAACTAATATTTGTTAGAATAATATATTCGGAGTAACTAAAAAAAAATTTATATTATTTACCACGTAGTTTTGATAAAAAATAAAAAAAAAACATATTTATGCGATTATTTTTATAGGGATATAAGCACAATGGCTTGGAAACGATCCGGCAAGTATGTGTGTATCCATATATATAGAGATTTCGTAGTGTGAGTGGACAGTCACGTTAAAAAAACATAACCTAAAATTTTAGTTTTGTTCATATTTATAGAGTGGTTTTTTTCTGTGGATTGTCGCGAAAGAACCTCCTTAAGCGCCTGTCCAGGATTATTTTTGCATTTAATAACAAATTCTAATCTGGTTGAGATCATGAAGAAATAAAAGTTGTCTGGTGTGAGATATATCAAGTTGTTGGCTAATGAGAGTCTTTAAAATGAGTTCTTGCCCGAGTGGAAAATTTTTCGCGGACCACCCCTCATCTGAGTTTCTTAAATTCAAATTAGTTCCGATTTTTACTATTTGTGCCCTAAGGCTAATACGCTCCTGACGAGCCCCTCTCTCGCCACGCCCTTGTTACGGGTCTAAAAAACTCCAACCAACAAAACCTCAAATCCACAAATAATGCTTTATCAGTAATTTCAACTTTTAGATTTTTTAGTCATTTGTTTTTCTTTCAATTTCGGAAGAAATTCATTATTCTAAACACTCAACTCTCTTTATTCATAATATATCCCATGGCTTGTCTTTAATTTTAGAAACTAGACTCGCGAGATTTTACAAATTAAGATTAGGTATATCTTTGGGTGAAATATTTAGAGGAATACTATGTCAGATGGGTCCAGCTAAAAGGGTAGCCAATTGGCCCAGATTGTTATTTTTGGCACACGAATTCGATTCCCGGCGGACTTGAACACAATCCTTCTGAGATGTAATAAAATTTGTCCATGACAACTCGGATTTAGTAGATGACACTCACTCGTGATTTCTTTACGAAATAAAAATGTTAATAAATTTCAAATGTTAAAATAATAAAATTATTCATAAATATTTAAAATAAAATAAAATATTAAAAGAGAAATTTCGAACTGAATAAAACAGACTATACCTACATTTTTACGAGAACTTGCATCAAGCTGAGGAAAAACTCATTGATTTCTCTTTATGAAATAGACAACGTGTCAGCACCTGCCGAAATTAATAGTTTTTGAAAAATACTACGCAATATTTGATAATCAATCACTTTAAATTATTTTAAATTAGTTTAAATAATTAATTTAATTCTTCTAAAATATAGTATTTAGTATTTATTAGATACGGAATACTCACTATGGGAGCTCCAATCGCATTTGGCCCTTTATTAGTTCCTCCTATGTTTGACTGTTTGATTTCAATATACAAAGGCAAATGCATGTTAGTTCGTTCTTGGCTTACTTTCCTCATAATATAATGTGGTATGAAACATGAATTGGTTTATTTAACCAGGCATAGCTTTTATGTTTTTCATCTCATTCTTCAAAAAATGCCAATTTCGCAAAATTCTAATACTCCTTCAAATTTTCCATTTAGTACATCTACTTAAGGTGGAAAATTACGCTCCTAATACATGGAAATGAAATATTCAAAGAACGAAACTCTTGTAGAGTTAAGAATATATAACTTCAAAGCAAATGGGAACTCCCAAGATAAATAAAATAAAATCCATAGAATTCATTCATATTCATAGAAGAAAAAAAGACCATAAGTGTTCCTGTAATATTTTTGAAAAACGTAGACAAGAATTATACAAAGAGTTCCTTGCATTTTCAAATATTCATGAACACCGACATTTTATAATAAATAAATAACTTCTCCATCCGCCACAAAAAGAAAACGACTAAATGGGCAATCTCGTAAATATTTTACTAAAAATAAAGTTTCAAGATAAACAAGAAAAAAGCATGTATGCTATGACCGGAGATTTTTCCACAAAATAATTCGATTAGAATTTACAACTAAATCATTTATTTGAATTTGCATTAATAATAATGGGATAAACAGGCTTTTTTTAACTTACGAGCAATACTGCTTTGACAAATCGAAATTACTAGGGTTCCGTTGTTCGTTTGTACGGAACCCTAATAATGAATTAGAAAAGAAAATTTTTTGTTAATCTTTTGAATGTACTTATCTACGATTATGAAAATTTAATCATTATCTCATTCTGGAGAACCTTAAATTAAATTGATTATCCTTACCCACCCTCGTTGTCTACTCCCATAATTTTGCAATAAAATAAATTTAAGATCTTATAAAAACTAAATTGAATTTTTGTTTTCAGGGATAAATCAGATTCCAATAGATATATACTTTTAAGAAGATTTTTTATAAAATATTTATTATTGATGCCCTATTTGAGGAGTCAGCTAATGAAAAAATACAGCTAGTGGAAAATTCAAACCTTTATAGCTTCATCGACAATGAAAAGGCCTAAAGGATACAAAAAGCCATTAAAAAGCTGGAAAATGCACCGGCAATGCAACGGAATCTCAAACATTTGGTGAGAGCAATAATACACAGTCTATAATATGATAATACCCAGATAAAAATTAAATCAAAGAAAGAAACCAGTAATGAGTCAGGAGAGTTAAATATAGAGGTTAGGGAAGATTGTTCATTTTGACTATTTAATAGATGAAGTCACAAGAAATAGAATTTATCTTGAAGATTCTAGTAAGTTTTTGGAAAAGATAGCCTCAGCTAGAGAATTCTAGCCTCTATGCTTTTTCAACTTCAAATTGAGAATAATCAGTTTCAAAATTATATCATTTGATATTTCTCTTTTAGGTAGAATGTTTGATAATGAAAAACACAAATTCCAAATAAAATAATATATTGGAACGTCATTTTCAATCTTTTAAAAACCACGATTGGAGGATCGTTTCTCCTTCTTCAGGTTTTAAAAGGATCATTGAAGGAAGCTTGTAAACATCTAATTTTTTTATTTTAACAGTGCTTGTTTGGTGTAATACTTTGAAATTTCTTTTGAAATTAATGGCAAAGTATAACAAGCCCAAACAAGCACTGTTAAAGAAGACAAAGTTGAAGTGGTTACAAGCTTTCTTCAATGATACTTTTAAAGCCTGAAGGAGGGAATATCCTCCGAAACATCGATTTTTAAATGAAATGTCATTTCAATAAATTCCAGTTTCCAACTGAATTTTTCAATCGAGTTTTCTATATCTTGAGTGAAATTTCTTTAAGCTGCGCATATTAGTAGATGTGAGAGGATTTTCTTCTCTAGGGTTAAGCAAACTGCCAGAAAAGCAAGTTTGGCATTTGGGTCCGACATAGGAACAACCTTCTGACAAAGCAAATAAAGGTATTTACTATGATCCAAGATTAAGATTGGCCTTTCTCTTATTTTAGATTTCAAAATCATTTGAGCCTCGGTGAGATGTGAAAATTGAAAAATTCAATTTATTATCATAAATATATAATTCGCAATACAGTTGCTGGATGTTCCCTTAATTTATTATTAAAAATATTATATTTCTAGAAATGATTAGGAGGCTTTGGGTAACTTTTTAAAGATGTAATTCAATAATTAGTAGAGATTGTGGTGTTGGTGCAAGGTGAAACATCTTTAATGAAGATAAGAGTAAATAAATATTATATTTAATATTGATTTACTATGAGTTAAGGATACTAGGTCACTTATTTCACATTAAAATTAAAAAATTAAAAGATATAATTTTTTTTTCTTTTTCAATATATATATATTTCGGGCTATCAACCCATCTTCAGGAAGTACAGAAAGTAACTAATTCAACTTATTGAATAACAGGTTATATATGTGTTTATTGAACAGAGAGAAAGAATATTTAAATTATTTTAAAAGGACACTTTCTCTTAAGCTATTGTTAAGTGAGAATATCAGGTTGGCGTTTGTTGACATAGGTATGTTTAGATGAAAGAAAAGTTAGTAAGTTCATTGACTTGTGTCTCTAGGTTGGGTATAAATTTTTGGCTTAGTTATTAAAAGGTCAATTATTATATTTTGTTTTACATCCAGTTGATTATTGATAATATTTTCATCGTTCGACAAGGCATATTTTATTTCCGTGGATTCAAGAATATCCAATCTTAATCCTTTTCTTTCGAAATGAATAGGGGTGGGATTAGTAGGCGAAGGTAAGTGATTTAAAGAATATAGATGATTAGCAAATGCGGAAGTGGAATCTGGATTTATGGGCTGGTTTCTTATTAATTGTCTGTGGGAAGCTAAATGTTCTTTATGCCGTTTTTTAAAAGATCATCCAGTTTGTCCAATATAAATTGCCTCGCAATCGTTACAATTTAATTTGTATACACCAGATCTATTTATTTTATCAATTTTGTCAAGTTTATTATTTATTAACGAGCTTTTCGTGCGTGCCTTCGGCACGCCCTCGAATCTCGGCCCTCCGGGCTGGTGCCCTGGCGGGCAGCTTCTTGGTCCAAAAATTTTATTCCTCTTGAAAAACCACACTCCAAATGTATACCTGTAAACTCCCGAAAATACATAGTCTCTTAAAAGTTTCGCCTCATTTTCGTCCTGACACAGCTACAGAAATGAGGCTCTAGATATGAATCTGGAAGTATTTTTTTCTATAATCTACAGCATTGTGATATTTTTTGTGTGGAAATAGATTTATTTAAATAAGTGGATCATGTGAGGAGGAGAATTATATTATATCATTTTTTTTAAATTTGGGATCGATAATCGATATAAGGCTCCAAATATTTAAAAGAGATCAGGTGTTGTTTGTATGACAGACTGCTCCCTCCAGTATTGCCATGAGAAACTCGGGCATGCGTGTCTTAAGTCATTTAATTTTGTAAAAATCAAAAAATAAGAATAACAAAATTTAGATTTTTAAAAAATTATAAAAAAGTGGCAAATTATTAAAAAATAAACAAATAATATATAAATCAAATAAGATGTGATTGATTTCTTTTTCTGTGCTCAAAGAAAAGCGAATTGAATATTTAATTTTTGAGTGGTGAAGGGGGGGGGTAATAATTATCAATACATATATTTAATGTTTCTTAATTTAAAATCAATTGGAGTCTTTCATTTCGAAATTTGAGTCCAAATTACGATTATATTTCAAATTTGCCGCAAATATACGGATGGCGCTCCCTGACGGCAGCATTACGTCAGCGTTGCGGCAAATTAATCTAGACAAATATATATAGTATTGGGAGGGTAAATTATTTATATTATAAAGGGCTGGAGTGATTCCATGCTTCAGGAGAATATTTGTTATTGGATAGGTTATATGCTTAGAAATAAAGGGGATTCTTTTATAGATTTTTTCAGATTCAATTGTGAGTGAATGTAATTGCGAAAGCGTGTGTTTTTTATTAATTTTGATAAATATTTTTTTAATAATTTCCTTACTATATCCATTATTATATGCTATATTATAAATGGTATCTAGTTCATTATTAAAATTTGTATTGCTAAGAGGGGTTAAGATTAATCTATTGATCATTGAATAAAAAGCTGAAAATTTAGTATTTGTCGAATGGTTATAAGAAAAGCGGATAATCGTGTCAGTAAAGGACGGTTTTCTAAAAATATTAAATTCTAATTTTTGGTTGGTGATGGTTATAATTAAATCTAAAAATGAAATAGTTTTATTGTCTATTTCTGAAGTAAATTTAATATTTTTGTGGATTTGATCTAGATAATTACTAGGTAACTGAATCCCTCTGGTGGTACCCGACCAAACAACGAAAATATCATCAACATATCTTCTCCAGAATTTGATATAATTATATGAGGGGTTAAAAGAAGTCATTACCATTTTTTCAAAATTTGACATATAAATTTCTGCGAGTAGGGGACTTAACGGGCTGCCCATAGGTAAACCGGTGTTCTGTTTATAATAAACATTGTTGAAGACATAATAATTTTGATTGAGGCATAGGTCAATTAATTTGAAGATTTGAGTACGTTGAATAGGGTCTTGAATATTGGCTTGAATGATTTGATTTAATATTAACTTGAGTTCAGGGATAGGAATTGAAGGGAAGAGACTTTTCACGTCAAAGAATATGAGCTTATCAGAGTTATTAATTTTTAAATTTTGGAGATCTTTAGTTAAGTCTAGAGAGTTTTTAATTGACAATTTAGAAGTGAACATATCTTTTCAGATATTATTAATATATTTACATATCTTGTAGGTGGAAGCATTGACATATGTAACTACTGGTCTAATTGGATGATTGGATTTATGGAGTTTGGGGAGGCCGTATAATATAGGAGGTTGTGGGTTCATTAATCTTAGAAAATATAGATTTGGGTTATTCGGAAGTTTTACAGTAAATGAATTAAGAGTATTTATTACATCATTTTGAAATGTATTGGTGGGATCAGATTTTAACACTTCTGCTCCACTTGATGTGATAAAGTCATTCACTTTCATGATATATGTATTCACTTTTGTTTATGATAGTAATGGTTTGTCCTTTATCAGCTTTGGTTAAAATGAGATTGTGAGAATTTATTTTGGATTTGATAGATTTAATAATTTTGTGTTCATGGGATGGAGATATGAATATGAATATGAACAACAGTAATTGTGAGTTAGCATTTTTATTATGTCAGCGGTGTTAAATTTAGTATTTTTTTCTTGAGGAGGGATACTAATAACTGCTATTTTTTCTTTTATTGACCCCTAGGCGCGGGGAACCCCAAACCTCCCTTTGTGTAACCCTGGGGTTCAGTGGAACCCAGATTGAGAAACACTGGAATAGTCAATAATAGATTTCTTTGTCTTGAAAATATAATTAGAAAACACAGGTTTATCTCTTGGATAGAAAAATCACTATATACTTATTGCCGCCAATTTTGAATGTCACTTATAATCATGAAGTTCAAAATTTCAAAAACACTTACTAGCTAGTATTAATAAAATCATTATTATTATTATTATTTTAGAATTTGTTTTTTCATTATCCTTGTGCTGTCTCTCTATCTAATTTCTATTAAGATCTACCAGCAAATGTCCAAGAAAATACTTCTAAGTTTTATTTAAGATTGATGTGCTAAATTAATAGCAACAGGAATTTTCGGGTGTACAAAATCTGCTATCTATTTTAAATTGGCAATTTTGAAATTTCTTTTTGCTAATAGATTGCTTTTGTAGCCAATCGGACACAACCAATAAATACTTAGACTCCATTAGAGTCTGTGAATCGACATTTTCTCTCCCTCCTTAGTAAGGCATTCTGTTTCTTTTCCTCTTTCTTCATCCATCTAACTCCTCTTCTTTAGAGAGAAAACTTTGTTTGTTTCCTAAGTCCTCGTTCATTTCAGCAAAACCACGAAAATTAATTTGCGCAAAAGAGAAGGTAGAGAAATTCAAGTAAGCAAACGCAGGTGACAGCTAGACTTGTAGGTAGAGGGTTAAGGACGCAGGGGGTGCAGGTGGTTTGGTTCAGGGGGTGTCACTGGCTTGCCGCCGTCTTCAAGATAAATTACGAAAGGCCAGACATGTAGCTACCGCCTTTGCATATGCAACGCTTAATTTACGCTTATCAGTTGGGTGTATCAGCACTGGACAAGTAGGTATCCCTCGTCAATTAACTCGTACTTTCTCTTCTCAAGAAAGGGAAACTTAATTAATGATTTTAATTAAGTAAAAGCAAAATTAATTAAAATAAAATTATCCTCAATTATCCTACTCTGAAAATTCTTTTTTTTTCTGATTTTAAATTTGATTGGTGGAAAAAGAGAAAACTTTGTCAAAATGCTGTACGGTATCCAAATAATGTAATTGTTAATTTGAGGTCAGTAAATGGTTGTACCTAAAAATTTGAAACTTGGCACAGTCAGATGCAGATGTAATTAGGGTAAGAGCTTACACGATCATAATTGTTTTTATGTTAAATGTAAGAGTTAAATTCAAATAATAATTGTTAGAGAAGACAAGAAGTCGTTGTACAATGTACAAGCTTCCTCTTTGTAATATATTCAACAATTTAATTTTTTTGGTTCACACACCTGTCTTATTTAGATTCACACGTAGCCAGAAAATTTCCATGGGTGGGGAGGGTCAATCTACAAAGCAAAATATTTAGTGGGAATTTTTTTTATTAAAACAAATAGTTACTTCAAGAAATTAAAAAAGAATATAATTATTGATTAAACATATGAAATATATTTAATTACGGTTAGTTTGCCATAAGAAACGGTTTGTCGTTGCCGTTACTCATCCCATGACCCCTGCCCTGGCGGGGGGGGGGGTTCTGACCCCCCCTGTCTATGCCCCTGGATATATCACAAATTGGCGATCTTGTCAATTTTTCAATCTAAAATATTTCTTTAATCCTTAGTTTTATCAAATAATGTTTTATTTAAGTTATCTATACTGAACAAAATGACACTTTATTTTTGAAAATCCATTGAGAAATAATAATGGAGCTCTAATGGAAAATAGATTTTCAATTATATAATGAATGAATAATATTATAAAATTGATTTCAGCCCATAACTCCGTTGTTTGTCAATCGATTTTAAAAAATAAGTTGTCATAAACAATAAAATACTTAACATTTTAGTAAAAAATGTCTTTTTGATAAAACTAACAATTATTGAAATATAAAAGAAAAATCAGTTGATATATCACAAATTGGCGATTTTGTTAATTTTTTAATCTAATATATTTCTGTAATCCTTAGTTTTATCAAATAATGTTTTATTTGATAAAAAGTTAAGCTATTTATACTGAACAAAATGACACTTTATTTTTCAAAATCGATTGAGAAATAATGGATCTATGTCGAAAAATCGATTTTCAATCAAACCAAATTTTTTATACATTATCTGTGTGGCCCCTAGGGAGCTAGAAATACAAAAACTGGGTGCAAGGGTGGAATGCAGGGGGCCCAGGTTGGGTGTAGGGGTGGAATGGGTACATAGTGAGGTGTAGGGTTGGTGCGGAGGTGGAATGGGGAGGGGGGTAGCTGGAGGGCTGCCGAAGGCGGACCTCGCAACTAGTTAATAATAAAGCAACAAAAATGATTTGAAGTCTAAATGGGACGTTCATCTCGATTAATTTTTGTTTTATGAAAAAAATATTTTGTCTAGATCCTTACGACTATTCAACTAAATTATTTTTTTATATTTGAAAACTTTCTGAGAAATCGTGTTCTGGGCTGTTTGGAATCGTATAAATACTATTTTTTTTTTTTTTTTTAATTTATTATCATAAGAAAAAAATTAAAGATCCATCTTCGTTGTGATTTCAAATAAATCAAAATATATTTATTATTTATATAGTTTAAAAGGCATGATCTTTAACTCATTCGTTATAAATTAAAACCCCTTGGCACTCTGAGTAAAATATTATTCTAATTTGATTTATTATCCCTTAGGTCAAATAATTCAAAGGAAAATTCTCCTCTTGGAAACGACGCTAAGAATGCTTTGCAAAGACAATCTAATAGAAGATCTACAATTACTAAATGTTCCCGGTTTTGAAGATCCAGTGCAGAACCGAAATATTTGGGTCATCCGAGAGTCCAAAAGCCATGAAGAGTTTTATAGCAGTGGCAAGCAGACAGCTATTTCAAAAGGACTAGCTAAATAGCTTTCGAATACCCGTAAATGTTATGTAAATGTAAATGTTATGTTTGTGTTTGTTTGTTAATGTTATGTTTCGAATATATGTAAATGTTATTTTCCTAAGCAAATGTATTTGACAATACTATTGTTGGGCAAATAGCAATATGTTTTAATGTAATTTTTAATAAATGGTGTGAAGAACAACTTTCCTCACCAAACTGCATTATTAAAAAAATAATAAAATGAAAATTAGCATAAGATGAATAGTAAATAACTTTAACTGGAATCCTCTGTTTGTACATCTATCTGTCGTGTCAGAATCTTGTAATCGAATTTCGACTTTTAAAGATCAATCTTACTTAAAACCGGCATAGATACCTACTACCTATTTGCGATTAAAATTCAGTATAAGCAACAAAAAACTAGCCAAAATTGGGGAAAGGGAGCAAAAACTAAAATCATAAGCCCTGTTCGATCTTGAACAAATTTTGCGCTGTCTCTTTAGGTAAAATTATTGATGCGAAATTCTATTATCCAAGATAAGGATTTTAAAGATTAAAAGCTTTTAAAATAAAGATATATTAATAATAAACTTCTTGAAAAATATGTTTTTATTTCTAAAAAACAGAAAATGATTTTTTTTTTACACTAAAAATTTACTCATTTAGGTGATTAAAATTAATAAAGAGGGTGTTTTTAACTTTAAATTTAATTGAAATAAGCGCGCCCATAATTTTATTTTTAGTAATGTGTGTAAGCAAAATTGTAATAGACTATTAAAGAAAAATGTATTTTTTGATTTTTATTGCATTTGAAAATAAAAACAAGTATTACATTAAATCTTGATTTGTTAAAAAATGTGATAAGATACGAACAAATTAAGCTATTTTCGGTTTCAACAGTTGAATATCTATAAGAGCTGCATAAAATTATTTAAACAGCCTTTTCATCACAGATTTGTGTTATTTTTCACAATAAAAAGGATTATTTTAAAATATTTTGTTTTGCCAAGAGTACCGTAGTTGTTGATTCATAAAGAGGCATCAATAATGCTGTCCTCTACTTGATACAAATAGAGAAATACATATATACTAGTATAATGAGTATATAGTAGATGTATAAATAAGTTAATATATTATATAATTTATTTATTAGAGACTATAGTTTCAAAGGTTTGACCCTCATCATCAGGCCCTTTATTTAGAAATATTTCCCATGGGTTCAAATACCTTAGTGGTTGTAGGTAAATTCGTTTTGTTGTAATAGCAAACATGTCATGTTCGTTTGTTATGTGACCTGCTTACTATACCGACAAAGATCATTTACCTACTTAAATCGGGTATTTGAACCATGAAAATTATCAGATAAAATTTTTTCAATTAACAGGACTGATGAATAAGGTCAAACCTTCGAAACTATAGTCTCTAACAAATAAATTATATATGTATAATATATTATACATATTTATACTCGTTATACCATGTATGTACAGTATATGTTTAAATTGAAAGTTTTTGCCGAGAGTAGCAGAATTTTTATATATTGAAGGAGACAATAAAAGAGTGTGTCTTCTGCTGGAATTATAAATTTTATTTATTTATAACGATCGTTATAAATAAATAAATAAAATTTATAATCATAATTCCAGCAGAAGACACACTCTTTTATTGTCTCCTTCAGTATATGTTTATTTGCAACAAACAGAGAACAACCTCACAAATGGATAGAAAGGTTTCTGACAAACCGTAGTATCAAAGTTGTGGTGGATGGAATATCATCTGAATTGTTCTCCACAAACGCTGGTGTTCCCCAGGGCTCTGTAATCTCCTCCACACTCTTCCTAATTTATATAAACGACCTTATCGATCAAACGTCAAACCCCACTCATTGTTACGCAGACGATAGCACTCTGCACGGCAAACCCTCACTCCCAAATAATCGAATCAATGTTGCCTCTTCAATCACTCTCGACCTAGACAAACTGAATAAATGAGCCTCTCAAAATTTAGTTAACTTAAATGCAAACAAGACTTAATGTTATCTAATTTCTAGGCGCGAAAATAAAAATTTCCCTGATATTCACTTCGATTCGAATACTCTGAAAATGTGTGACAGCCTATCCATGTTGGGCATCTCTATCGCATCTGACCTGTCTTGGAATGAACACATCTCCTCTGTGGCGAAATCTGCAGCAAGGAAGATTGGCTACTTATTCAGGTCCAAGCGATTTTTCAAGCCACCACAACTTCTCACCATCAACAAGGCCCAAATCCGCCCCTGTCTCGAATACGGCTCTCATCTATGGAGAGGAGCCTCTAAATATTCTCTTGCTACCCTGGATGCAATTCAGAAACGAGCCGTCAGGCTAATTGACGATTCTACCCTCACCGAATCCCTCGACTCGCTAGCTCATCGAAGAAATGTCTCTGCTCTTTCCTTTTACTATAGATACTATCACGGCAAGTGCTCTGATGAGATAAAATCAATAGTTCCCCCCAAAGCATGCTTTGCGCGTAGCACGCGTTTTGCCGACTCCCAACACTCTTTCGCGGTCAAATTAGAAAAGTGCCAGACCACTTCATTCGCCAATAAATATATATCCCCATGACTTCAAGGAGCTGGAACTCTCTCCCAGCCTCCATCTTTTCCAGCACTTATAATCTTCAAACCTTCAAAACCCGAGTGTATAAACACCTACGTCTACACCCTCTCACTTAATCAACTTTCTCTTCTCTTCGGTAATGCAAGGGTCTTTCGAGATCCATAGGGGCTGCATCTTCTTTACTGGTGCACCCCATAAAAAAAAAAAAACCTCATTGATTTCTATTAATCAAAAAAGGATTATATTGGAATTATTTTATAAATAAAGTAAATAATAATAAACCGTAACTTAATTAGATATACCTATCGGATTTTTTCTAAAAATATAAATTATTTATTTTTACAAGCTTTATATTAGCTTCACTTGTATCTTTCTATATGTATCAATGTGACTTTTCTTCTGTTAAATTCCGAAAACTTTTCTCTATACAAATAATTAAGAATAAAAAGTAAAAAAATAAACTATATTTAAAAAAAACTAAAAAACATCCTTCTAAAAAGTACAAAATAATGTAATACTTAATCAAAAAGCGTGGGGCACTTTGTGGAAATTAATTAAAAGTACATGTTTCTGCGCCCCACACTTTTTGATTAAGTATTACATTATTTTCTACTTTTTAGAAGCGTGTTTTCTAGTTTTTTTTAAATATAATTTTTATTAAAAATAAATACAAACACAAGGCTTTGGGTCCCACCTAATGTAATTATTTTTCTTTTCGATTTATTATTAATCATTTTACTTTTAAGCTGATTATAATTTGCTCTTTCAAATAACAATATCTTGAACTTGAATCAAAGACATTAAATTCGGCAAAAATCTTTACAAGTGTTGCCTTAAATCCCAAATATGTTTTAAAACTTCTCTGAATTTTTGTGTCCGCCAGTGTATTTTTAAAGTTATATGCTTGGGGAAAATGTATTACTCTTCATCGGTCTCTAATTTCCCCCACCGTCCTACGACTAATTAGTGCGTAAAAAACAATTGAGGGATGATGTCGGCCCTGAATCTAAATATAGGGAACATTCACAAAACAAGCGGAGCCCTTAAAATGGAAGGGGTTGCTGGTGTAAATGTGAATGTGGCGATCCTTCACTATAGGGCATGAAGGGGAGAGAGAACATGCGTCACATGACATTTACTCAGAGAGGGGTTCCTAAGCCTTTTAAATGGTATACCACTTGAATAAACCCATAAAAAATTTTGTACTTCTTTGTAGATAATTCTTAGGAAACTTCCGGAATACCTCTATTTTGCGAGGAATAACAGAATAAAATAAACATTTATGAAAGACAATTAGAGGTGTTAAATTAATGGTCTAAAAATTTATATCCTTAAAATTTGTATCGGCATAGTTACTTGTTAAGATTTATTTTTTGTTAGTTGCTAATTTAAAAACTATAATTGCTCAAAATGATCACAAAAATACGATGAAAAGATATAAAGCTTTATAATATAAATAAATTTTTTGTCTCTAGGGTGTGAGCTGACTGCCCAGAAAGCATGTTAGTTCTCAGGTCGACTCCTGGGGGGATGAATCCCCTCTGATATCGCAATTTAATAATATTTCTATTAAAATCTTAGAATCTGTCCTAAAAATTAAATTCTTTCTCTTTTAAAATTGATTTGTTAATCTGAACCCGAGCTGATTTTTGAAAAACATTCCAACTATTTTCAAAAAGAAGATGCTCAAAACTTTACTTTTATAAATATAAATAATCTTGTTAAAAATTGTAGTTTTATTGTATTCATTATTACAAAAGTTCAAAAGACGCAGACTTAAGTTTCTAAAGAAATCACGAAGGTTGTCATCTACTAAATTCCAGCTGTCATAGATCATTTTTAGCACACCTCACTGGGTAGCCGATTGCCACAAATTGCTATTTCTGGAACTCGGGTTCAATTTCCGAGTGAGTGAACACAACCATTATGACATGTAATAAAAATTATCCATGGAAGGTTGAATTTAGTAGATCACGTCTTTGATTTCTTTAGTTTTAGTTAGTGTAAACTAAATTAATGTTTACTATTTTTAATGACTAATTTGTTGGTTGAACTCATAAAGATCCATTTCTATGCAAGAAGAGCGGCTTTAAAGATAAATAACAATGCTACTAAATTTTTATTTATTTATTTATTTCGTTTTACAATCCTGTAACACACTAGCAAAAGGCAAACAAACTAAATATTTCAATAAACATGAAGCTCAAGCATATCCCTAAGAACTTGAAATTACTAATACTATATATATTTTATGCGGTTTATTATTACTAATCTTTCTAATAGCTTACAGATCTTATTTTAGCTGAGCTTCTGGTCTAGTTGAGTTCTGTGTATAAAATGAATGATTATTGTAATATAAGCAAAATTATCCATTTGAAGAGCTAAGTGGATGAAAAAGTTATCTATTTTTTTAAATATGCGATTTTTCACTAGAAGAAAATGTTAGGCACTTGTTGTTCATTGCTGTTCTTAGCTTTTGATAAACCTTCAACAAAGACTGTTAAGCAGTTAAACATGCTATGTATATACATTATGATTTTCTCAAGTTTTATTTATTTATTTATTTTAATGATTTGTAAATCATATTTATCATCCACTAAGCTCTTCAATTATATCACATTATATCATCATAATTACCAATATGACTAACAGTTATCACTTTATTGTAGATATTATTTGTAAAGCAATTTGTGTTCTAAATGACCAATGATGTAAATAGCAATTGTGACAAGTTATAAATTTTTATTTCTGTATGATAAATTGTAGTGTAAAAAATGTAAGCTGTTGTTTATCAAAAAAGAAGATTCATTTTGATGAGATCATCTCATTTAAAATGTGCCTACTAGTTGGTTTCGGTCGAAATTTCTTTTTTGATAAATAACTCAATAAGCAAAAAAGCATCAATTCTTCAATATAAAATGTTTTTTGAGCATCGACTTTCGGAAGAAAAGAGAATACAATTAGGGAACAAAACGTTGAGTATTTTGTAATTTTTTTAATAAAAATAAATATTTAAAATTTCAAAAATGTTTATTTTAATATTATTAAATATTATTTATCAAGTTTATTGATAGGTATTTTTGCCCATTTCAAATTTCTGTTTGATCAACAGATAATTAACAAAATAGACTCAAATTCTATTTTATTTCAAGAGCTTAAGTCTTTCACAAATGCAAAAATTCAAAAAGTCTTTGAAACTTTGAATATAAGTCATTAAAAGCATAATACACATACTGTTAAATTTTGAAGACGATTTACCACACCAAACATGAAATAATTGCAATTAAAAATGACATTTTTGATAGGGAAAGGGTGGGGATTTGATCATTATTTTATTTTTTTCATTGAAGGACATTCACCATCTTGATGAAAAACTAATATTTGTTAGAATAATATATTCGGAGTAACTTAAAAAAAAATTTGAAATCATTTACCACGTAGTTTTGATAAAAAACAAAAAAAAACATATTTGGGCGATTATTTTTAGTGGAGGGGATATAAGCACAATGGTTTGGAAACGATCCGGCCAGTATGTGTGTATCCATATAGAGATTTCGTAGTATGAGTGTGGACAGTCAGGTTAAAAAAAACATAACCTAAAATTTTAGTTGCGTTCATATTTATAGAGTGGTTACGAGGCTAAAACTTTTTGTGTGGATTGTCGCGAAAGAACCTCCTTAAATAGCATGATTGTTTCTCAATGATTCATAATGATTAATAAATCTGAATATAGCCTTGAGTTCTATTTGACTCTTGAATGTCAATTCATGAGCGTATGAACTTAATAATTTCTAGAGCTAATAAAATGTTAGATTTTTACCAATATTTCCGCACTAATAGTCAAACGAGTGTCTTAGGACTCTATACTGATGTATGATAATATAAATAGATCAAAGAATTGAGATGTACTGTATCCAGGAAGAATTTGACTAGATAAAGAAATTTATTCTGTTTCACAGCTTATATCATATTACCAATGACCATAAATGAAAATAACAAACTGTTAGAGAAGATTATAAGAATATACCTAGTATAATACTAGTTCTTGTAATATTTACATTCATTCTTCGAGTTGAGCAACATAAAAAAATACAGAGTGCCAAATTAAATTAACAATAAATAAACTGATTTTGTTTTTACTATATTGATATTTTATAATTTTTGTATTCATGTATACATATCGTGTATAAATAAAACCATCGAAATAAGATTAAATTAGAAATTGTTAAGGAATAATCCAAAGGCTAAATGTCAGAATGTTTGGAAGTATTTAATTCATATTATATAAACAAGCTACTGTTTTTATTTTTTAAATTGTTACTAACATCATTTTATTAAATAATGAACTTTTAATGGGGTATATCACCTAAATAAATAAATGTAGCTTCAGCATTATCGATCGCGCTGTTTCGCAATTAATTACAGCTTCCTTAATCTTTATTAGGTTCTTGATCTTTATATGAGAGAGTTCAAGTTACTAAAAACTTTGTTATTTATAAAGCTTTAATTAAAGTGCAAACTTCACGATTGATTATGCTCTATGTTTTCACTTATTTATATGGTACTTTACGCTCTTAAAAGTCAATCATATATTTTTATTTTATTTTTATTTTAATTTGTCGTTCGTTTAGTCGTTAGTTAATCTAAAGATAGATTCTGAACATCGACTATAAAAGGATCCCGTTTTAATCCTCTTTTTACCATTTTCAAAATAAACTCACTAAAATAAATAAACATATAAAGCAATACAGAAAAAAAAGACAATTTTCCCAAGCCACCCTAAGTCACCCCCAATCACACCTCCACATCCCTTACCTTACGGTTTATTATTTTTAAGTTTTCTTATAATAAATTTGGCAAGACAATTATACATATCATATAAAGAAAACATTTAATATTTTATTTATTTTAAAGAAAAGCCCTACTTTATTTGAGTTTAGAGATCATATTTACAAAATAATACAAATGAATTTACACTTTTTGTGAAATTAAATAGTTTACTTAACAACTTGCTGTAAAATATGCTGTGGTTCTAATTTTAGTAGGATAGTAAGTCGATTCGCATATTCTGGTCCATTCTTTCAATAGTTTCTTCAATAGCAGTCATAATTAGCCCTTCACAATGTCGTTTAGACTTGCCTAGCCCGTCTCTTCTGTTAGTCCTGTTATGTTAAATCCTAAATCTTTTAGTCTCTTCCTGAAGGGGCTCTCTCTTTTTTCTGCACTACATTTATTCGACATCTTCCTTATATCCTCCATGTCTAATTCTTTTTACATATTTCAGACATTTTTTTAATGCTATAGTTAAGTTAAGTTTGCTTATGTAATAGAGGATGTTTCTTGTCATTCCAAGTGCAATATTCATGAAGTAACCCTAGAGGTTTTCGATTTAATTCCACTTCTTTCAGCCCTACACTTCCAGCCCTTATAGCCGTACAAATTGAAAGAAACTTTCAAAGAGCTGGGCCTTTCTGTTATATAAACTCACAATCAATTTTCCCTTTAACGATTCAACAAATGCCCGCCTCAACCTGAGCCAAGTGACTATGAAGAAAATGACTCTACGCTATATTTATTCAAGAAGTTTAGAGGACTGCGAAATTATGGATCTGAATCAAGAAAAAAAATATGTATTATAGAATCAGTTGAAGTTTTAGCGATAAATAACTAAATAAAAATATCTATGTCAGAAAATAGGTATATATTCTTGTTTTGGTGTAGCTCGTGCTCTGATTGTTATCTAATATGCTTTAATTTAATTTAATTTAATCGCGAAGCTCTTTCAAAAAAATTATCTCTGAGGCAAAAAAATCATTCGATCAGAGGTTAGCTGACCGTCTTGCATCTTGCCCCAATGGAAAACGGGCCTTTTTCTCTTTACACAAGGCAATAAATAGAAATTTCGCGTCTCCCTCACTTCCGCCCCTCTTACTCCCAAATGGTTCAGTGGCCACGACCCCCACTGAAAAAGCTGAATCATTAGCCTCCTATTTCACCACTAACTCCACTATAGATGACAAAGGGCTTAACCCGTCCACTTATACCCCCCAAACTAACCTCGTGGGCAAAATAATTTTCAGGCCCCAAATAATCATAAAAGCCATTAAAAAATTAAATTCCAACTCCGCCGCTGGCCCGGATGACATCCCACCAATTCTCATTAAAAAATGCGCCCCTGAACTTGCCCCTATTTTATCCAAGCTATTCCAACTCTCTTACGAATCAGGCATATTCCCCAAAAGCTGGAAAATAGCCAGAGTCACACCTATTCCTAAAAAAGGAGACTCTTCACAAATCTCTAATTACAGACCTATCGCGATCACCTCTGTTCTTTCCAAAATATAATTGTTACGCCGACAATAGCACTCTGCACGGCAAACCCTCACTCCCAAATAATCGAATCAATGTTGCCTCCTCAATCACTCTCGACCTAGACAAACTGAATAAATGGGGCTCTCAAAATTTAGTTAACTTTAATGCAAACAAGACACAATGTTGTTTAATTTCTAGGCGCGAAAATTTCCCTGATATTCACTTCGATTCGAATACCCTGAAAATGTGTGACAGCCTATCCATGTTGGGCGTCTCTGTCGCATCTGACCTGTCTTGGAATGAACACATCTCCTCTGTGGCAAAATCTGCAGCAAGGAAGATTGTCTACTTATTCAGGTCCAAGCGATTTTACAAGCCCCCACATCTTCTCACCATCTAGAAGGCCCAAATCCGCCCCTGTCTCGAATACGGCTCTCATCTATGGAGAGGAGCCTCTAAATATTCTCTTGCTACCCTGGATGCAGTTCAGAAACGAGCCGTCAGTCTAATTGACGATTCTACCCTCACCGACTCCCTCGACTCGCTAGCTCATCGAAGAAATGTCTCTGCCCTTTCCCTTTTCTATAGATAGTATCACGGCAGGTGCTCTGATGAGATAAAATCAATGATTCCCCCCAAAGCATGCTTTGCGCGTAGCACGCGTTTTGCCGATTCCCAACATTCTTCCGCGGTCAAATCAGAAAAGTGCCGGACCATTTCATTCGCCAATACGTATATCCCCATGATTCCAAGGAACTGGAACTCTCTCCCAGCCTCCATCTTTCCCAGCACCTATAATCTTCAAACCTTCAAAACCCGAGTGCATAAACATCTACGTCTACACCCAATCACTTAATCAACTTTCCCTTCTCTTCGATAATGCAAGGGTCTTTCGAGATCCATAGGGGCTGCATCTTTACTGGTGCACCCCTTCTTGCATTTGATTGCATTAAAAAAAAATAGTCTAAAGGAGAATGTTGTTTGCTTTCCAGGCACGAAAAAAGAGAAAATCAATTGTTGTGGGCACCACGCGACTTTCAAATTAATTTCTCTCTTATTTGAAATCACCATACCAGTTTTCTACTTTCAAGTTACTTCAATTTTAGCCTATAAATAGCTAAGTTTCAAATCCCAAAGCTCTGCGACTTACCATATAATATTCATTTAACAAGGACGCCTGAAGGGTAGGCTAATACGATCCAAAGGAGTCCTTCGGTTGCATAGATACATGCGCTCAGCTTTTATAGATAATTCTTTACATAGGATCCCTCTTTAGTGTTTAGTAAAAAGCAATATATTAATATTATTTTATACTTTGAATTCAGGTAAAAAGGACCAACTTTATTTACAGCCAGAATTGAATAAAACTGAAATAAAATTTAATTTTTTTTTCAACGTTTTGACCCACTTCTGCCATCATCAAGGCATCGCAATGCACAAAGTTTTGAAATTAAAATAATATTAATAAACAGGTAGGGTTCCTACTACATTGACCATTTAAACCCTGAAGAAAGAGTGACGATCATCCAAATCGTCGGATTTTTTAAGAGGATGAAAATGACTTCCTAATAAATTAATTTATTCGAAATTTGTGGTTTTCATCATCTTTGGTCATGCCTTTTTATCAATTTATCATTGAGTTCTACCATTCCGTATTCGATAGAAAATACCTCTAATTAATTAAATTTTAGACTATTTAAATTACAAAAAAAAAGAAAAAGAAAGTTAAAAGTTAAAAAAAAGAAAAAGAAAGTTAAAAGTTAAAAAAAATCAACTGGTGTGGGCACTATACGACTTTCACATTAGTTTCCCTAGTATCACAATGTTTCAAACTATATAGCAACTATATAGTTCCTATATAGATTCTCGAAATCTCTGTAAGCTCCATATAGTTGCTATATAGTTTGAAACATTGTGCTACTAGGGTTCTCCCTTATTTGAAATCATCATACGAATTTTCTTCATTCAAATTACTTTAATTTGGGTTACCCCGAAGCCGTTTTGAAAAAACCGAAAAAAAGACGAAATTGCAAAATATCAAAAATCTTCAAGTAAACATCAATATCCGGTTCTTCGATTTTAGGCAAAATCTTGAGTACTTCTTCTAGTTACCTTAGTTTGAAGCCCCAAAGCTTTGCGGCTTATCGTAGACGGGATATGAACCATTAAAATATTTATTTTTTACGACAATCCTAATTACAACCCCTTTCATTATTCCAATCGAATTAATATTTATACACGACTTATGACACTTTATAAGTACACTGATTTAAAAAAATCGTTAGAACCGTTTTTCAGAAAATCACTAAAAACGAAAAAAATTTCATGTAAATTTCAACTTCTGGTGTTTCGATTTCAATGACTGATTTATAGCGCCACACAGAGGGGGGCAGCCCTTTACAGAAAGAAAATAGATTTGTTTACAAATTAGGTTGTAACACCTCATGAGCCGTCCAAAAATAATGCCAGATCTTGTGGCTATTGGTAAAATGTCAATGTATATATGGGAGCCTGTAGAATACCAGAACCGAGGCCAGAGAGTTGGGAGCGACAAAAGCGCCCCACAACTGTGCACTGCGATTAAGCAAGAGCAAAAGCTTTCTATACTTCTTCTAGCCTATATCGAGCTCAAGCTTCGAAATTTGTAGCTCTGAAACTTATTGTGAAACATAGGGGGGTCTTCATACGTTCAAACGGACCAATAGAGTGTTGGTCACTTTTTGGCCTCTGGCGACCACAATATCTGTTTTTATTATTTCAAATATTGTTCCAAAATATTAAGGACATCGATTATTCCACCTAAAAGTCACAAAATGAAATTAACTTTTTTTCATCTTTGAGATCGAAGCTCTCAAATTGTTAAGACCCCGGAAGGCAATCGCAATACTTATTCATCATATTTTTTAAATATAAATGTGAAAGTAAAAAAAATCATAATAAATTAACTCTGTTATCCTGGGACGAATATTTATAATTCATCATTCATCCTCCTAACACATTTATCTCTAAAAGCATATTTCATTTTTCAATTAATACCATTTTGACTTTCTACATTTCTTGAAGATTGTATCTAGTGGAAATACAATTTCATTATATTTTTTTTCCACCCATATCTTTATAAATTATTCTCTCACGTGCTAGAGATCCAATCTTGGCCAGAGCTGTCGCCTAGGTATCTATTTCCCTTCTATGTTAGCGAAGAAATCAGAACCACTGTATTAATAATAATACGGAGGAAGGGATGATAAATTAACCGGATATGTCGCAGCAAAATCAAAATACAATTGAAACCATTCAATAATGAAAAATTTTTACACAATGCATTTCTCTATTGGTCTATGTACCATACAAAAACTGAATAGTTATAGACAATCTGAATATGATCAGATCAAAATTTCTGCTAATGAAAATGCAGAGAATCTGGAATGCAGTTCAGGAATTCTTTACGAAACTGAAATTAGAGCAAGAAGAAAAAAGCGTTAATTTGACTCTGAAGAAACTGTCGATGAACCTTTAACAGAGGAGAATATATTGAAAATAAACTTTTTAAATTATATTCTGGACATTATCCTTAAATCTTTTCGGGAAACCCATGGCAAATTTTTTTAGTTTTTATAAGGGGCTGTCCATAAATTACATCACACAAATTTCAAGATATTTAGACACCCCCCCCCCCTTCTCCCTCGTGTCACATATCTGTCAAATTTTTTCATTGAGCCCCCCTGTATTGTGACGTCACACTATCACTTTTATACCCAATAATTTAATAAAATATCATAAGAACTTTGCAATTTAAATAAAAGCTTGTATATAATTACAAAAATATTAATAAATAATAACTAATTAACCAGAGATAAGAGCTAGACGAAAATAGAGACATAAACATAAAACACTGATCTTATTGGTTTGAATTATTTAATAATAAAATTATTTATTCAATACTACTAAGATAATATTTTCTTCGTCTTGAGCCCCTGGAGTGAACCTCTTTTAAATCGCCCAGTTCTGTAGTCGTATATTTTATATTTATTAAATTTGAGTATATTTGAAAGAAATAATTAATTTATTAAACTGTAGACGGTACTAGCAATTTGATGAATTCATAATAAAAATCAGAAAAATAATCCATAATAAAAAATGTCTGATATCGAAGGGGACTGTCTCTGGTTCCGAAAAACTTCTCTCAATTAGAATTATAAATAAGAAAGAAAGATATAGTCCAAGAGCCCATGACCCATTGTTCATTAAGTGTTTGATTCAAGTAGATATTTCACCTAGAGGTACTAATAGTATAGATGAGTAGGAAATCGGCTTTTCAACAACAATCCAACAAATACTATTCGACAGTTAAGTTGATTTTAAATTAAAAATTAACTAAGCCAGACACTTTTAAGGAGGGGTCAACAGTGAGCCAGACAACCTAAAGTTGCTTTTTTTCAAATAAAAAAAATGCAACTTTAGGGTTGTCTGGCTCAGGGTTGCCCCCCCCTTCTCCAAAAGTGTCTGGCTTAGTTAATTTTTAATTTAAAATCAACTTAACTGTCTAATAGTATTTGATGGATTTTGAATCAAACACTTTTTTTTGGCGAACATTTTTTTACAACTTTCTCCTATGAAGTAGTACCAGGTAGATCAAGCAAACAGCCGATTTCCTACTCATCTATACTATTAATAACTCTAGGTGAAATATCTACTTGAATCAAACACTTCATGAAAAATGGGTCATGGGCTCTCCGACTAATATATTATATTATAAATATATTTATCAATTTCATTTATATGGACGTGTTTATGAACGTGACCTTGCTTTTATAATGAATTAATAAATAATTATTATAAATAGTTTTAATTATTTAATACTAAAATTAATTATTTAAAACTAATAATACGGTAATATAGCATTGCCTGCCCTCTGAGTCTTGCATAAGTGGATGCCAGCTCAGAAGGCTTTTTGTATATATTATATATTTTTTCTTAAATTATTAATTTATTAATTAATTATTTTATATAATCATAGTACATTTAAATATATTAAATTATAATGTTTAAAGATATAGCAATACTGTGGACTGAACTTGTTGAATCGATAACAAATGGCTCGCTCATGGCAGGAGGCTTGCGACCCAAGCTCTTGATAAAAGAAAGACCAAAAGAATTATAAATGATAAAGAAAACAATCTTATTTTATCGATTTCATCCATCGGAAGATACACAGTACCTATCTAGTATAAGAAAATAGCATTTCAATAAAGAATTTCAAAGTTTAAATGATATGTTAAGAAAACATTCACTTTCATCTCTCTTGCAGCGATTCGCTGAGTAACATCAAAGATTTTATTTTTTTTCTCATCACATATGCAATTAAATGTATTGAAATTTCATATCTATGGAATATTTTCTTTTATCCTTTATATAAAATAATTATTATTCGGACATTTTAATTTTTAAGGGTAGTTTATTTTGAAGTCTAATTTGAAAAAAAAACGCTCAATAATCCTTTAAAATAATTTTTTAAAAATATGAAATTAATCTACTCTTATTAAACGAGCAAAAATTGTTATATATATATATATATATATATATATCCAATCGGGTTCTCGAAAACGGCTCTAACGACTTGGATGAAATTCAGGGATTAGGAGAGGTTTGTGTTGGACGTTCGATCTGTCACGGTCTCATCTTGGGCTAAGTTGTTTTTGTTGGGTTTTTTGTTAATTGAAATAATTATTCACAGGTAGTTGTCTCGATAAAAATGTATATTTACATTTTTATTCAATTTCCTTTTAATTTTTAATTGGTTTATTAATTTTAAATTCCAGGTTCGGGGATTAATTTATAACTTTTAACTGAAGCAAAAAGTTACCGAGCATCGCTCGGTGGCCAGAGTACTAGATATTATAAAACAAATAATAATTAATTAATAATTAATCATTCAATTTTGAACGAAATCGGTTAAGTAGTTTTTGAGAAAATGGTCAAAAACCCTTTATGAATGGCCGTTTTAGAAACATTTTAAAATTCACTTTCATGTCACAAGTCAGTGTTTCGTTTCAAATGAGCTTTTTAACTTTTTTCGTAGGCTATTTTTAAGGACGAAAAACGGCCTTTCATAGACGGTTTTCGGGGTTTTTGACAATTTTCTCAAAAACTACTTAACCGATTTCGTTCAAAATTGAATCTAATTATTAATAATTGATTGTTTTATATTATTTATTAATTTTAAATTTTTAAAAATTATTTCAAAGGTGTAATAAACGTTTTTTCACATTAGACTTCAAATAAACCACCCTTAAAAATAAAAAATTTCAAATAATAATTATTTGATATAAAAGGTAAAAGAAAATATTCCACAGATATGAAATTTCAATACATTTAAATGGATATGCGATGAGGAAAAAATAAAACTTTTTGACATGTCTAGTTGATTCGCCCCCGGAGAGAAGAAATTGAATCTTTTCATAAAATTTATTTTAAACTGCAAAATTTTTAATCAAAATGCTAATTTCTTATACTAGAATAGCACTGTGAACCTCCCGATAGATGAAATTGATAAAATAATATCACTTTCTTTCTGATTTATAATTATTTTTGTTTGTTTTATCGATAAGTTGGTTGGGACGTCTCTTGACATTAGGGACACATAATTTATTTTGGATTCATCAAGTCCATTCACTTGATACTATTGAAATATCTTTTAACATATTAAAATTTAATACATTTATATGTACGATTATATAATATTATAAATAAATAAAATAATTTAAATAAACGATTTTACTATCAACAGCAATGAGTCTGCCGTACACGAGAAGGTCAGAAAGGGGGGCAATGAAGTTAAATAATTAAAAGTGTTAAAACAAGTTTATTTAAAATGGATTTAAAAGCATTAATTTATATGATTATGTTTTGATTGTTTTATTTGAATGTATTCAGGTGAAAATTTCCAAGGCTACAATATCGTATTCTTAATATTCAAGCGGCCAAAGATCGACAACTGACTTTAAAGCTCACTTATTAATATATGTTTCTTTAATAACTAATTATAGATTTTTATGTTGGGCTACTAAAAATTTGAACACTAACCACTTTTTCAGTTGCTAAATAATTCAATTGAACCAGGAGAATCAGTTCACGAGAGACTCTCGCAGAGTCAACTTGTAATGTAATTACAATTTTAAAACTGTTCATATACAATACGAAACATATTTTGCTATCAGTTGTGAATAAAATGTTATTAAATATTTTTTTTTAAGATAAACATATTTTTATTTGTTGATAGGTCAATAGTCTATTTTTTTCTTATTTTTCACCTCCGGGTCTCGCAGATAACTGCATAGTTTACTAAAGTCATGGGCATAGATGGGGGAAATTGTAATTAATTTTGCCAAAATTAATTTCCTCAAAATATACTCATATTTTATACTTGAAAAATAATTAAATAAATAAAACACTCTTACTAGAAAATCATAAGATGGTGTCATCTATTTCGGTTTTTATTAGTAACCATTGCTGAAGACATAGAGAAATCGACTTTAAACCAAAAATAGCGATTGATTCTCATCTAGTACTTGAGGAATAATCATTCTATATTGGATTTTTGACGTTTCGGTTTTTATTAGTAACCATTGCTGAAGACATAGAGAAATCGATTTTAAACCAAAAATAGCGATTGATTCTCATCTAGTACTTGAGGAATAATCATTCTATATTGGATTTTTGACGTTTCGGTTTTTATTAGTAACCATTGCTGAAGACATAGAGAAATCGATTTTAAACCAAAAATAGCGATTGATTCTCATCTAGTACTTGAGGAATAATCATTCTATATTGGATTTTTGACGTTTCGGTTTTTATTAGTAACCATTGCTGAAGACATAGAGAAATCGATTTTAAACCAAAAATAGCGATTGATTCTCATCTAGTACTTGAGGAATAATCATTCTATATTGGATTTTTGACGTTTCGGTTTTTATTAGTAACCATTGCTGAAGACAGAGAAATCGATTTTAAACCAAAAATAGCGATTGATTCTCATCTAGTACTTGAGGAATAATCATTCTATATTGGATTTTTGACGTTTCGGTTTTTTTACTTATATTTTTATTTACTTGCTAACATTTTCTGAATTAATTATCATTTAAAAAAATAACCTAAAAAATAACACGTGTGTCTTATTTATTTTATTTTTGTTTTGTGAATCAGTGGGGAATTGTAATTTTTGTAACTCCTAAAATTAATAGAACCATTTGTAATAATTTACGATTTCATTTTTATTATATAGATATTAAATTATTATTTGTTTTAAATTAATAAAAAAAAATATATATTTAAATTCCAAAAAATGTGTTTGTGCATGATAATTTAAATGATTGCAGTTTTATAATAAATATAGTGAATAATAAATTAATAATAAAATATATTTGTAAGTAAATTAAAAAGTAATAAAAATGTTAGGTACCTTCTTACTTGAAATGATAGCTGAATAAAAAAGATCCAAACGTTGTTTGCAGAATGACGATGTTTTTTCCTCAAAAACTCGAAAGCGTGTAAAAATAAAATTTAATTTTTCCATTTCTTGGCGGTTTTTTACTTATAACTCGAAAACTATCAACTTTTCGTAAATATCTTACCCATTCAAAATGAAAGTTCATAAAATTTCGTATAAATTCCAATATTTATATTTTTTCTTCGACCAACCGTTCGGGCTCAAGCGCAAAATACATGTTTCCGACCTCGGCAGCCCGAAAAACTCGCACCTTTTTCGATTTTGGCCATGAAGTAGCACGTTTTCGATAAAGACCACTCTTTACATTTTTAAACTAGATTTAATTTGCTACAAATAAAATAAAGTTTAATCTTCATTGGATAATGGTAATCCGTGCCGTAATGAGGTTGAAATTTTGAAAAACTGAAATTTTTGCAATAAATAGAAGTTTTTCCTTTATAAAATGAGAACCATTTGTCCTCGAAACTTGATTCCTATCTCATTCTCTAGGAAATTTTGTTAACTTGAACGTTTATTTAAATTACTTTTTTTGTTAATACTTTCAGATTTATAGATATCTATCTTTTTCCACGACAGGAAATGATACATTTTTTCAAAAAATCGCAGTTTCTCTTTCATAAAATGAAAACCACTCATCCTAGGAACTTGAATCTTGTCTCACTCTCTAGAAAATTTTATTTAATTGAACGTTTAATTGTATCACTTTTTTGATAAAACTCTTAGATTTATAGATATCGAGCATTTTCCATGACACTTTTGAGGATTCGGATCATAAATCCTGTTATGGAAAATGCTGGATACCTATAGGTATATAAATCTAAGACTTTTAATAAAAAATTGATACAAATAAACGTTCAAGTCACCAAAAATACCCACATAGCTAGTCTAGTTAGCAATTCAATTTTTTTTTGGCCGCATCTGATGATAGGTAATTCTGTATTTTCTATCTATTATTTTTAAATATTTAAATATATTTTGTTTAATAAAAAACTTTTTTATATGTTATATAATTTATAAACCATAAATAAATTAAATAAAAATAATATATAGGTATATAATAAAAGTTTATTTATCATTGTGGTATTAATGTTTCTGTCACAGATCAATTGGATCTGAAATGTATTGCTTTTAACTCAAAGCTGTCAAAAACATAACCTTACTTTTTGGATTTTAGGTTAATGACGCCATGTTTTTTTTTTAAATACGGAGTTAAATTTTAACTTCACCCTCTGGCATGGCTTTAATTTTTAACACTTTTGGCTAAATATTAACGCTTTGGAGTTAAAGTTTTTGCTTACAGAATAGCAATTTTAGACAAGGAGGTGTTAAAATGAATTAACGCTGAATTCGTTAAAAGTTAACGTTTTTGCTTAGAGAATAGACCTGGGGGTGAGGGAATGACGGTCCAAAATGTATACTTGGAAAAAAAATATTGTCAATAGATTTAACACTAAATCTCATAACTTACATTTCAGTCTGGCATATTTTTAGAATATCAATATCGCCAACTTCTAAAAACAATAAGGAGCCCCTTTTGGCAGTTTTTGGCATCACCCTTAGGAGGAAAAAAATTATGTTGTTGGTGACCCTGACTCAAAACCAGATGGCGTGAGAATCGAGTCCCTCTATGAAGTTGACCTTGGCCAGTACTCGAGTACACAGCTCACTAACAGTATTCAGTCTATATTGTAGAGTGATCCACATCAAAGCTGCATCGTTGAATTGTTTTTCGAATAAATTTCAAATCAAGATAAACTTTTGAGGTAAGTTGAATTTTTCTAATATTGTTGAGACAACTAGAATAATTTTTAGTTTTTAGGGAATATTAATTAGGCCCTTCATTCAGAGAATCCTGAGAATTTGTTTGAACAGGGCAGTAAATTATTTAAAATAAAAAAAATACCAATATTAATTTCTTTATTTTAAAAATCGCTCAAATTAAATTTTTTTATTTGTAATTTATTTAATAATAATTTAAATTTAATTACTTAAATAAATAAAAATCTTTTATTATAAAGAAAAATCTTAAAACTATTAATTTTACTTAGGGAAAGTGGTGTAGGTTTTAGGTGAAACATGATATTAATTAATAAAGTAAAGGGTGTGTAGTTTCACAGTGAATGAAATTAAACTCAAAGAGGTTTATTCAAACTCAATATATTTCGGATTATTAGTCCATCATCAGGAGTTTACGATGATCGACTAATAACCCGAAATATATTGAGTTTGAATAAACCTCTTTGAGTTTAATTTCATTCACTGTGAAAGTACACACCCTTTAATTTATTAATTAAAACTATTATATTTAAAATCCAAACGTTTCTGTAGATTTTATGTCTTTTTCAAGCAATAAATTAAAAAAAAAGTTGTTTTATGATATGAATATTAATCAAGCCTAAGGAAATAAATATTTTAGAAATATGCAATGATACTGATTATTTTTCGAATATTAATCAGAAATTTTTTGAAAAAAAATTATTTTTCTTAAATATTTATATTATTAGTTGAATAAAAGATTTCACTGACGATGGTAACAGAATTGTTTTTATTTTAGGTTAAAAATAAAATGAGAGAGTCTTCTGTTTTTTAAATAAAATAATTTTTAATTATTTCTAGAGACTATAGTTTCGAAGGCATTGCCTTCATCATCAGTCTATCACAAATATTTCAAATTAGTTACAAATTAAGATTTATACATTGAAAATTTGTAACTAATTTGAAATATTTGTGATAGACTGATGATGAAGGCAATGCCTTCGAAACTATAGTCTCTAGAAATAATTAAAAATTATTTTATTTAAAAAACAGAAGACTCTCTCATTTTATTTTTAACCTAAAATATTTATATTATTCAAGGTATTTTCATCTTCAAGTCAAGTCAGTTGTGTATCATTGTCTATTTTAGAAGTATTTATTTATTTAGGATTTCTTTGTTCTTATTAGGTATATAAAGAAATATATTAAATTTTTTTTTAATTCCATTGATAGAGGACGAAATTCTCCCGAAACTTTCGGATTTTAAATAAACTTAAATTTTAAGATGGTATGTTTTTTTTTACAAAATAATTCATATTTATAAATCAATCAATAATTTTTTTTTCAATTTAATTCTTTGGCTAAAGATACATTTGTTTGAACGTATATTGGCTAACAAGAAAGTAGTTGGGTTATTTTGGGGCAGTTTGGAGTCAGAGTGGTGGTGAGGGGTTCGTGGGAAATGTAGCCAACCTAGGGATTTTTCCCAAAATTTAGGGGCAAAAATATTGAAAAGTTTTTTTTAGTGGGAAAAAATTGTTAGAGATATTTTATTGGTTAAAAAAATTTTTTGAAAAAGAAATTATATATTTAAATTTTTTGCGATAATCGACAGTTTAGGTTTTTGTTAAATTTGGCCATTTTAGGGGATTTTGACATTAATATTAGGGGAACAAAATTTCATTTGTTGGCAACACTGGGAACTTGGTGCCTGGCCTTTTGCTTATAGTCATTTCATTTACTTATGCCTATGCGTTCAGACTACATACAAGTCGACAGTATATTAATTTTCCGATTTTTTATTTTTGTTGCATTTTAGAGTGACCCACATCAAAGCTGCATTTTTGAAGTATTTTTTAAATAAATTTCAAATCAAGATAAACTTTTGAGGTAAGTTGTATTTTTCTAATATTGTTCAGACAACTAGAATAATTTTTAGTTTTTAGAAAATATTAATTGGGCCCCTCAGTAAATTATTTAAAATAAAAAAATTGTAATAAAAATTTCTATATTTTAAACATGGCTTAAATTAAATTTTTTATTTGTTACTTATTTAATTATAATTTATTTATAAATAAATAGAAATCTTAAAATTTTTTTTTAATCCAAAAGTTTCGGGAGATTTTATGCCTTTTACGCGTGAAAAAATTAAGAAAAAATAGTTACCATATGTTATCAATTTTACTTAGGGAAAGTGGTGTAGGTTTTAGGTGGAACATGATATTAATTAATACACATATACACCCTTTACTTAATATAATTATTATTATTAGTATAAATAAATAAATTCCTGTCGGATGCTCAATTTATTTCTCCTTTTCAATAAAATCAAAAAATAATTTTCTAAATGTAGAATTAACATAAGAAATTATCGATCATATTATTTAACTTTCGCGGTTCAAATTGCTTTAAGACAAAATTAAAAGTTAATTTGTCTAAAAATATTTTTTTTATTTTTGACCTCACAAAAAACTCGTTCACAAAATAATCATTTGATTAAAATTTTAATGTGATTTTTGATTTCTAAGAAAAATTACCCGCCGAAGGCGGGCCTTGAAGCTAGTTATTAATAGATATTATAACTATAGCGTTTCCGTGTTAGTTTAGTAATATTTATTTATCAAATGAATAGTAAAATTTAGCTTATCAAATTTTTCAACACATGAATACGTCAAGACTAAATAATTTTCTCCAAAATGTATAGTACTCTTGGTTTAATGTTGAATTATGGCCAATAAGGAGGGTTATTCAGGACTACGTTAGAATCATTAAATATCGAAATTTGTAGGCACAGCATCTCAATATTTAATAGTTTTTAAGGAATTTGGTGTTGGTAATTGGTGATACATTTTTTAAAATGATTGGATACAAAAGTTACTTTCTGTTGCTCCTGAAGATGGGTTAGCCACCCGAAATATATATATAGGTATATTGAGATTAAATATTCTGCAAAAATAAATTCGTTTTATTTTTATATCTTAATGTGAAACCTACCAAGTATTTTTTATCCAATAATCTCAATATTTAAGAGTCTATCGTTGAGATTTCGGACACCTTGGATATTGAACGATTTTTTTTTTCAATTTGACTTGGATTTTTCATCATTTTAATGATTTTGTAATTTTTTTGAAAACAAATGAATATGTAGTATTCATAAAGTTGAAATTTAGTATATTAATGTATATTTTTTTCAAATACAAATAAGTTTACCAAACTTCGGCCCCTTTTTTCTCAATTTCCATTTTTATTGATACATTCAGTAAGGTTTTTTTTATCAATTTATGGTCACGAAATGTAATCGTAACGTATATTAAAAAAGTGTTTTTTTTTTATTAATTTGTATTTTATATAATAAAAGATAATTGATAACTAATAAAAAAAGAAATTTAGGGAGGGTTTACAAAAACAGATATATCTATAATCCTTTGATCGATTTCTACGAAATTTCACATTTTCACACTTATAAAATTGACTCACTATGTAACCCAAATGAGAGGGTGGAGTATTCAAAAATAATTTAAAATAAAAAAATTTGCAAACAAAAATAGTAGAATGCTTATATTAGGAGTAGAATAGTCAGATAATTAAATGGGATGAGGTCTGTCATAAATGATTATAAATTATTTCATTAAATATTAAATATAAGAGAGGTGCCAGATGCATGGTAAAGTCATGTGGGTGGCCACATCAGTTTAATTATTATATAAAATTGAACATAATAAATAATTCGTCTTTGTATGGGGACATTGTTCTATGTTTCAGTGTTCTCATAATGTCTTTTCAAACAAAAAGATTAGAGGATTTGTGCCTGAACAGGCTGTTCCAAATTCTACTGAAGGGGCTGGAATTAAACGCTGGACTGGATGGGAAGAGGAAAATTGTAAATTCTATACTGCCTGTGCAGAAATACACATTACTGCAGAGGTTCCTCTCGAATGAAGAAGAACTTAGTGAAGACATCTGCATGAAATGTCTTCCTATTTTCCTTGACGAGAGAACAAATTTTATTGGCTTTGATCGTAATATATTTAATGAAGAAACTGTCAAATCGATTTTGGAAATAATACCGAAATACAGTCCGAATATCGGAACGGTAGATTTAAGAAATTTATCGATCGGACGTGAGATCAAAAAGAATTTAAAAACTTTTCTGAAACAAACCACACAGTTGAAATCTCTGCTAGTGAGATGTGATTTCTATAATTGTGCAATCCGTGATATATTGCTCGAAGAAGATTTTAACCTGCATGATGAAGATGTTAAAATTGCACTCCTAAAAATCGAGTATATATGTGGATTAGATTTAAATAAACCTGAGTGTGTCAGACTCTTGAGACTTCTACCCAATTTGAAAAGTTTAGGCATGTCTGCAAGTGTGCTTTTACGTATTGTTGTTGAAGATGATGAAATTGCAAAAAAATTATCTAACCTAACCGAAATTAATGATCAAGATACAAGCTTACAATCTTTAGAAAGTTTTTCGAAATTTTGTCCAAATGCAAATAAGATATCTCTATTGTATCCAGAAACAAATGTCATTGAAAATCTGTACAAATTTCCATTACTCAAGGAAATAGTATTAGTAGTTGAACGTCTGGATTCTGTTAATGAACTCATTAGATTACTAGAGCAAATCGGAATTCAAATTAAATATTTGAATTTACAGACCCCTGGCCTTTTAGATATAGAATTTAGCCCATACATTTTTGAAAAGATATGCCCCGAATTGATTAAATTAGACATTAATGATGAAACATTCTATTTCTACTGAGATGGAAGTAATATAACATGCATCAATTTATGTTCAGCTAATAGGATGACATCAAAATCTCTTGTAATCAAAGGAGTATTTTCTCCACAAGACTGAGGGTGGTCACCTTACTAAATAATTTATTTCTATATTGTCTTTAATCTTAAGTTCACTTCAATTTATTAATTCTTTTGTAATCCATTTATGATAAATAAAATCTTTATAGTATAACTAATATAATTGTTTTTTTTTCTCTAGTATCTACTTTTGTTTCTTTGTACACTTTTGAAATTTGAGCATGGGCGTAGTTAAGGGGGGGGGGGGGCGTTGACCCATCTAGAAAACTCCTTACCTCTCTAGAAAAATCGTCTCAAAATCTCAATAACTATTTATGCGATGAGATTATATTTTTTTTTTATAAAATCAGAAAACTACAGATTGAAAAATTTAGATCTCAAAAAAAATTATCTTCCCATATGCAGCGAAAATTTGCGAGTTTAAGACAATGTGAATATACTATATGTCACACGAGGTCTCAGCCGAGTTATGTCTGTCGAGGAGAGAAGGCAATTGTTCTCAGTTAGCAGACTCTGCAAAGTTCTACACAAAAATGGAGGAGTGCATCATTGCGATAACTTTGCTTTGTCATTGCTCCGTTCGTTCGTTAAACTTTTTATTATTTTGGTCCCCATCCCGAATGTACGTTTAAGAAGGTCGCCTCAATATTATCGAAATCGTCACAGCCGTTTCCGAAAACGCTAATATTGAGACTTTATTTTGTATACCCTAATGTTATGAGTGTAATAATGATTAAATTTTGATATCTTCTTTCTTTTTTTTTAAATATTCTATGACCAAAGGTCAATTTTTATTTAAATTTAGCTACATCGTCAGACTTTCGACTTTACTACAGAGTTGAGGAAGGCTTCACCTTATATCAGAAGAGAATTCCATTAATACGAGGCATCACTTATGTATATCCCATTAAATTAATATGTTACTTTCAAAATTTGTCAATTCTACTAATCCAATTGAAACATTTTGGTGGCTAATTTAATTTAAAATTTTAATTTAAAATTCTGATAAAAAGCACCCCGGCACCCCACCCCCATACTAGCCCCGCTACGGCCTTGGACCCCCGCCCAATAACGCAGCCGCACACCACACCCCCGCCACGCCCCCTGGACAAACACCACCTGGACCCCGAAACCTCCATTCCACCCAAGGAGCTAAGGAGGAACAGCTAGGCTAGAAAAGCAGGAGTGGGGGTGTCTCCACTCAGGACAGGCATTCCCCTCCAGCCGCCATCTTGCGATTGGTACAAAACCTTCTCTTCCCATCTGAACGTATGTTAATAGTATCCATCTTTAAGACAGTTCTTTTTATTATTAACAGTGATAAAAAACAAGTTTGATTTTCTTCATATATTTTTTGTTTTTTATTAAAATTGTTTATGTTTTAGATTAGACTGTATATATTTTAATTTTCCTTTAAAACAATAAACTAGTTTCAAGTTTTTTGACACTAGAGTTAGTTTAATTGACGCACTTTACGGGTATTTATTCTATTTCTCGTGTTCCAAATATTAATTCGTCAAAATTTTCTTACAATTGTACCTGATTTAAAAACTATATTTTAGTTATTTTTATAATATGTATTTAAAAATTGTTGAATAACCCAATCATGTGTTTAATTGTTTTTCGCTTTTTCTTACAATTGTACCTGATTTAAAAAACTATATTTTTGGTATTTTTATAATATATATTTAAATTTTTTATTTGTTTTATAACTTTATTAATTCTTAATCTTTGAATTGTGTAAAAAACATTGGTTTAATAAATAAATAAAAATTGATTTGCTCATCCATATAATTTTACCATACACCTATTTCCTCCCTTATATTTAGTATTTAATAAAAAAATATTTAATCTTTTACGAAGGAACCCTCCCTTCAGTTTAGATTAGATTTCGAACCCTATTGTTCTGCCCCCTTTTAGAATGTTCCTATAAAAAAAATTTCAGACAAAAGTTGTAGAGGTTAATTATCAGAATATTAGGTATCTGCAACCAAATTGGTATCAGGCATATTAACGTTGTCATGAATTTTTTAAGATTTCAATCACCCACCATTTGCAACCCTTTGGGGCTGAAGTCACCAAAAACTACTCCGTTCTCGTTTACATCAAGACTGAATTTAGAGCCAAATTTTATTGCAATCGGTTGAATGTTGCGGCCTGCAGCGCACATACAAAATTGGGATACATACATACACATATATTCTTCGAAATCTACCTAATAATGGGTACGAGTGCGCTCTTTTGTTTTATCAAATTTTTACTGAAAGTAGCTATTTAAATTCATTGCAGATCTAAGAAATAACATTTTTGAATATTTATTTATATATATGTTCTATTTAAGAACCTTTTTATTTAAAGATATATAGTTTAAACTATATAAATATTAGCATTGCTCTTATGGGCATTCTCTATTCTTGCCATTTGCAAGATGGCGGCTGGTGACGTCAGGTGGAGACACTTTCTCGAGCTAGCCTTCCCTCCCTACCTCCCTGATTCCACCAATTCTACACCCCACCTACTGCACCCCCCCACCCCCAGTTTTTGTATTTCTAATTTTCTAGTGGCTCACAGACTATGTATAATATAGGTATATAAATAAATTCCGTATAATTTTTTGGATGGATGGATGGATGGATGAATGGATGTTATCGTTTTTTCGTCAACGTTTTTTTCCACACCGTTGCACCGATTGAAATGAAATTGAAAACCTACCATTCTTTTAACAAAATGAAGCGCTAATTAGTTCTTGATACATATCGACCCACAAACATTAGTACATTCTTTCAGTACTTTTTTAGTTTTTTCTAAATATCTTTAAAATGACTTAACCAATTTTGATGAAATTTAATATCCTAATTATGTAACAACAAATAAGGTTAAATAAAGTTTTTAGTAAAAGTATATTTTAAAGTACTATACTCTAGAGTAAGATAGTACTTTTTTTTAATTCCTTATTTTACCAAAAATTCTTTAAAATTTATTCATTAGATCGGATTAATATAGCTCATTTAAACTTGCTTAAGTAACAATGGATAGACTTCTCGCTGTGAAATGATAAAAATTTGGGAGGAAATTTTATAAGTAACCATAGCAACTGCGTTGTTTTTATCTGTTACCTTTGCTGAAGACAGAGGAATCGATTTAAAATCAAAAATAGCTATTGATTTTCATCTAGTACTTGAGGAATAACCATTCTATATTGGATTTTTGACTTTTAATAAAAGTCAAAATGAACTGCAAATTGCAAGTGATATCTGATCTATAATAATGGAATAAACATATTAATATTTCAAATGAATTTGGATAAAGTTTAGCAACGATCCGTTGCAGTTTATTTAATTAAATAACAATTACTTAATCGAATTTTATAATAATCAATTAAATTGGCAAATTCTAATATATAATCATATTTCTTATTAACTCTTTGTGGGATTTAATACTCGAATTTATAATCAATTAAATTGTTTAATTTTTTTTTTTTTTATAAATTTTGTTAAACCAATTATTTTACATTAATTAATGTATACAATGTATTTTTTTTGCTTCGATTCCGGAGATTATTTCTCCACCATCGAGTGTCATTATTCATCTTTAGTCCTTGTTTTTAATAAGAGGAAAAATCTAATTAGATAAAAAAACCTCTTTTCCGATAATTATTTCAATTTTATTATTCCCCAATCAAGTCGATTGGATCTATCTCTAAATTGTTTAATTTTTTTTTTTTATAAATTTGATTAAACCAATTATTTTACATTAATTAATGTATACATTGTATTTTTTTTGCTTCGATTCCGGAGATTACTTCTCCACCATCGAGTGTCCTTGATCATCTTTAGTCCTTGTTTTTAATAAGAGGAAAAATCTTATTGGATAAAAAAACCTCTTTTCCGATAATTATTTCAATTCCATTATTCCCCAATCAAGTCGATTGGTTTTCCAATCCATCCCTTCCCTCTCTCCATTTTATGGTTTAATTTTAATATATATATATATATTGATGTTGATATTTGCTATGACCTATTAGTGGGTTTGAAAATTAAAAAAACAATTAATAAATAAAAGATAATTGAAAAAGTAAACAACCTTTTTTATTGAGATTTTCATCTATAAATAATTACTTTAATTAAGAAACGATCAATTAAGATGAAATTTGTCAAGGTCCAGACCTAGCCAGATCGTTTTCTCATCCTCAAAACTCCTTAATAGAATTTGTTTTTTCAAAATCGATAGAGCCGTTTTCAAACATAGAACTAAGACACAAACAAATACTTAAATATATAAATATATAAACAATTTTTACTCGTTTAATAAGAGTAGATATACTTCACAAAATAAAAAATAGAAATATTTTAAATTATAAATAAAAAATTTTATTTACAGTTATAATATTACATTATAAATTATTATAATTATATACATATTTAGAGAAACAAACAACTTCAGTCACTCGATGGTGCCGCCATTTTAACTACTAATTTCTTATTTCTAGTAGATTTTTCAAATTCCTGAATATCTTTATCCACTTTTGTTAATTCATCAGTTAATACTTTATGCTAGAAAAAAAAAAAAAATTAAATTACTTAAAACATAATATAAAATAATTAAGGTTACAAAATAGGGGTAGGTCTATATAATAAGAAATACCTTACTCTATTAAATAGTTTTACAAGGCGACGCCGCACACGGCAATCGATTCTTCGTCTTACCATTCTTGAATAAAGTATTATATTAAATAAAAATAGTTTTTTTTCCTGGAGCTATAAATATAAAAAAAATGATTAGAAACAATTCGAAATAAGTAAGTATAGGTATACAATGTGTTCCGTATCACAACGATAAACCGTAATTTTTTTTTAATAAAAGTTTAATAGTTTTCGAGTTATAGGCATTTTTTTGAAAATGGTGAAAATCGCTACCCTGTCCTAAATACAAATTTACATATTTTATTTATTATTCTAATTTTTGTTACGCAATTATGAATAATCCTGCTAGTGACCAGAATTGAAAATAAAAACATAAGTACTATAGGTACAACATGTTTTGATGCTCGGTAATTTTTTGATTCAGTTAAAAGAGATAATATATTAATATTATTTTTAATTTTAAATTAAGGTGAAAACCAATTATTTTACATTAATTAATGTATACATTGTATTTTTTGCTTCGATTCCGGAGATTACTTCTCCACCATCGAGTGTCCTTATTCATCTTTAGTCCTTGTTTTTAATAAGAGGAAAAATCTAATTAGATAAGAAAAACCTCTTTTCCGATAATTATTTCAATTCCATTATTCCCCAATCAAGTCGATTGGATTCTCATCAACACACCACCCCATCCAATTAAGGTAAAAAGGTCCAATTCTAATATATAATAATAATTGTAATGATCTATTAGTGGAATTTAAAATAACAAAACCAATTAATTTTATTAAAAGTAAATTGGAAAAAATGTAATAATAAATTTTTATTAAAACAACCACTTGTCAATAATTATTTCAATTAACAAAAAATAATATCAAAAACAAGTTAGCCAAAGATGAGACTGTGACAGATCGAATTGTCAACCCAAAAGCCCCCAACCCGTGAATTTCATCCGAATTGTTAGAGCCGTTTTCGAGAAACCGATTCTATATATATACAAGAATTGCTCACTTAATAAAACCTACTCTTATTAAACGAGCAAAATTTGTAAACGATTTTCATGAAACCAACTCTATTAAGAAGTTTTTAGGATGAGAAAACGATCTGGCTTGGTCTGGACCTCATCGAAATTCATCTTAATTGACTTTTTCTTAATTAAAGTAATTATTGACAAATGAAAATGTCAATAAAAAAGTTTGTTAAGAAACAGATTACCATTTTATCCAGAGATGCCTTGCAGTAGGCACTCTGAAGCAAATCCTGTATTCAGACTATCTCAATATTACAATAATTTGTCACAACGACTGGATAATCCTCTGGATTTCTCATTAACTATTAACAGAGCTGCAATTTTGCTCAAACAGCTAACATTAATCTATGAGTGGACATTATATTGTATAACGGTAAATCACTCGTATCCATAATAAGCATTAATTAACAGGAATAGCAGGGAATTGGACAAAAATAAAAAACAGAGTTTTTATTGAATGGGCCAGACGTTTCGTCGATTAATTTCGACTTCCTCAGTGGCTAGAATGACAAAATAGGAAATCAGAAAAAAACTTATTATAAATATAAATTGATTACATAGAAAGACTCAAATACCTCATTCTATCACTCTTTGTCAAAAGACAATTCCACTACGCGACGAAACATCCTTTAATCCTTTTTATTTAAACTATAATACATTGTTGGATCATGCCCCAATTGCTCAAGAATCTTGAACTTTTACACACTTGAACAATCAAAAAATTAAAAACCTTTAATCAAAATTTATCACAAAAAAATATGTTTCTACTCTTTAAACAGACAAAGAAAGGATTTTAAATTCAAAAATAAATATCTATTTATATAAAAACTTATTATAAATTACAGTGTCATCGCTCTATTGAGCGACGCGAACCAAACAATTCTTCTTCTCCCACTCAATTCAAAAATTCATTGACTCGTAATCACCATAAATCAAAACATTTCAAACGTTTCATTAGTTCTGTTTTGATTTATGGTATTTTGAGTCGAGTGAGTTTTTGAGATTGAGTGGGAAAGAGAAGAGAAATTGTTTGGTTCGCGAATCGTCCAATAGGAGCGATGACGCTGTAATTTATAATAAGTTTTTTTATATAAATAGATATTTATTTTTGAATTTAAAATCCTTTCTTTGTCTGTTTAAAGAGTAGAAACATATTTTTTTTTTGTGATAAATTTTGATTGAAGGTTTTTAATTTTTTGATTGTTCAAGTGTGTAAAAGTTCAAGATCTTGAGCAATTGGGGCATGATCCAACAATGTATTATAGTTTAAATAAAAAGGATTAAAGGATGTTTCGTCGCGTAGTGGAATTGTCTTTTGACAAAGAGTGATAGAATGAGGTATTTGAGTCTTTCTATGTAATCAATTTATATTTATAAAAATAAGTTTTTTTCTGATTTCCTATTTTGTCATTCTAGCCACTGAGGAAGTCGAAATTAATCGACAAAACGTCTGGCCCATTCAATAAAAAACTCTGTTTTTTATTTTTGTCCAATTCCCTGCTATTCCTGTTAATTATATTGTATATTATTATTATGACGTATGTTAATATTGTTAGATTTTATGAGTTATTTTAATGTGATATTTAGTTTTTGTTATTACTTTATTTTATAAGCTATTATAATGTATGTATTATCAGGCATTAGCCGTTGAAATAAAGAAATAAATAAATAAATATTAATTCGGATATTATTATTTCCACTTAATATTTGACAAAAATCACCTACATTCGATTCGCGATTGAATCAAATACAGGAAACTTATGATTAAATCAACTACTTATTTTTCGATTATTTTTCTAAATTTAAAATCAAATAAATTAAAAATAAACTGATGTGGCCATCCGGATGATTTAATCATACACCTGTCCCTTCTCATCCAATAAAATATTGAATAGCTTTTTAAAAATAGTTTAAATACCTACTAGTTAAAAATTTAATCTCTCCTTTTGTTTAATATTTTTCTAACGTTTAAGTGTTGGAGGGGGGGGGAAGGGTTCCTAATCCTTAGCCGGGCCTAACCTGAAAGGCCGAATTCCACTTCATTGTTAAAAAGCTCTTTCAAATTTGGTTTCTTTAGAGCTTAGACTAGGCCGAGGGGTGATCCGCGAATGGAAGTAGGTGTACACCTTTTTGAAGTATTTTGGAAGTACTTGCAAATATTTGAAAGTGCTTGGGCATCTTTGGAAGCAATTGAAAATATTTGGAAGTACAAGTGGAAGTAGGTGTACAGTAAATAGGTCCCGGTTCACCCCTCGGTTTAAACTCTGTTGGTAAAGAGAGTACGTTCAGAAAGGAAGGCAGCCTCTCAGGGGAACAATAGTAGGAGGAGTGGGGGAGGATTGTTAGAGAGGGTACCAATTTTGGTTTTCCTGCCTGGCTCACAATTCATTTGGTATATTAATTAATCAATTATGTCGCATCTTAATTGAACTAATCTATTGGTATTATAGATTTTAATGGTATAATAGATATTAATTAGAATCATAAAATATGTAAATTTGTAGCCACAGCATTTTTAGGGCATGGTAGAGATTAGGCATGTGAGGTTAGGCTAATGGTCCTGAAATTTTCACATTTATTCGAGCTTGTCTTTTTGGGAAGTGTGACTATTTTGTTTTTTGGAAATGCTTTGGGATGATTCCCTATTTATAGATTTTGCTAATTAGTTCAAAAAGTTTGTCACATGCCTTCTTCTCCAGAGTTCTTTAGGATTTCAGCTTCTATATTGTTTATTCCGGGTGCTCTATTATTTTTTAGTTCCTTCAAAGCTGTCTCGAATTCTGACCTGAGTATGGGGTCTCCTAATTCGTTTTCGTCCACAGATTCTTCTTCTTCTATTGGGTTCATTGTTTTTTCTTCTCCATAGAGTTCTTCTAGGTGTTCCTTCCATCTATTTGCCTGTTCGTTTTCGTTTAGAATAATGTGGCCTCCTTCATCTCTAATGTTCTTGCTTTTTGGCTTGTCTTCTTGAAAATTTCTTTTATTGCCCTATAGGCTACATCAACTTTTCCCAATACTAGATTTTCGTTGACTTCTTTACATTTTTCTTGAATCATTTTTTCTTTTGCTTTTCTACATTATCTCGAAACGTTTGCAGGTTTTAAATGAACGTTTTAACATTGATTTTTTTTATAAAAGATTTTGTTTATTATTATTTCGATTATTTGCTCATAAGAATTGGATATTTACGTTAATTCGTCATTCATAAAGAACGAAGTTATGCCTAAACAAACAAATGACAATCTGAACAATCCTACTATTGAGCAGAATTCAAAATAAAGCAATAAATACTATACTTTTGGAGAATTTTTTTTATGGTTTAAAAATTTTTGATCAGCTACTTTGAATCATCTTTAACTTTAATATTAAAAAAAAGTCTACTATCATAGAATGGCAAGTTATTTAAAAATTTTAAGATTTCGAAATTGTACTGCACTTTGTACTTCCGGTAATTTTTAGCAAATTTAGCTAATTTAATATAATATAATATTTTGATAGTGTTTTTTTATTTAATACACTCCTGTGCAAAAAAATAGACTCACCAATAAAAACATTATTAAATCGTAAATCATTTTTAATTTGTTTACAAGTAACCATATATTATTGAAATTGTACTAGGCACTTGTCGTTGGTTTACCCCTTGATTAATTAAGCACACAATTTGAACTGCTTGAATTTCAGATTAAGCCATTTTGTATATTTTATCTTTCTATCAATAACGCTTAATTCAAAATTATTCATTTTATTGATATTTCAAATGGAATTTGATCTTTTATTAAAACTTTATTTAAATGTAAACCGATATTGAGAAAGTATGATAATTTGTAATTGTATCTTTTAATTTAATTTTACTTATTTTTTGGTTTTTTTATAAAATTCAAAAACTATCAACAAAATTTATTGAATATGTTAGTTTAATAGTTATTAGAACAAATTATATGGCTATTTATACAAATTTTAAAAATAATTAGGTATTTAATAAGGTTTTATTGGTTGATCGATTTTTTGTGCCATAGTGTAGGTATATTAATTAATCAATTATGTCGCATCTTAATTGAACTAATCTATTGGTATTATAGATTTTAATGGTATAATAGATATTAATTAGAATCATAAAATATGTAAATTTGTAGCCACAGCATTTTTAGGGCATGGTAGAGATTTTCACTATTTTCAAACAAATTCCTATAACTCGAAAACTATTCTGTATGAGTTTTATTAAAAAATTTTCAGATCCTGGACGGTTATAATCTCTCGTATCTCTTGTTCACGGTTTATCATTTTGTTACGGGACACCCTGTAGGTACTGAAAGAAAGAATTTTTTTTACATTTGATTCCGTTTTTTTACTAATTTTAATGTTTTTGTAATTTATTTCTAGACAAATGAATTTAATTATAAAATTGAAATTTAGTACAAATATTTATTTTACAAATACTCAGGGTGGGTAAGAGGCCTGTGTGAAAAAGAAATTTAGTAAATTTAAAAATTAAATTAAATATTTAATTTCAATTCAAAAAATGTTTCTAAATCTTATCTATGTCTTTATTTATTAATTTTCATTATATAGAATATTTCAGTAACACATTATGGGTATATAAATATTAGTGTGCGGGTCACATCCTGCACACGTGCAGGCGGGGGCCCTGCATATACATATAAGTTTTCCAAATTTCAGCTTATTAGATTTTTAAAGTCTTATTTTTTTCTGATACTCCACCATGATTAGGTTTGATTGACACATTTTCCTTCATATAGCAATTTTACTATTATTAATTTTTGACCGAATTGTATTTAGTTGTGTACAATGGCAAATTGGGCAAAATATATTAGAGGTTATTTTTTTTTATGACATAAATAGGAACATAATGAATAATTAGTCTTTTGTATGGAGACCTTCTTCTATGTTTCAGATTTCATAATGTCTTATCGAACAGAAAGATTCCACGATGTGTACCTGGATGAGCTATTCCAAATTCTCCTGGAGGGGCTGGAAGAAAACGTTGGATTGAATGACCGAACAAGGGAACATATCGTTAATTCTATCCATCCCTGATGAAGAAATACAAATTGCTGGAGCGGTTCCTCTCGTTTGAAGAAAAATAGGGTTGGCCAAGACAACTTGCTTGGGATGTCTTCATATTTTCACTTGACGAGAATACAATTAACTGTCTTGGGCTTCCTGAACAATATATAATTAGATCTATAGGAATTGTGAAATCCATTATTGGAATTAATACTGCAGATACAGTACCGAATACTCGAAACGGCATCGATTTTAGATTTTTAAATATCGATCCTGAGAACAAAGGGAATTTTAAAAGTATTGTAGCGGCCAGATTCTTGCTCATGTGCACTCGAGCTCTCTGAGATCGCGGCCTGCTACGATGACTCAGTCGGATCGTTGAGTCGCTTTTGCATGAGTGAAATATCATTCACCCATGCTATAATTATAAGCGACTCGATTCGACTGGAAAGAGTTTAACGAAACTTCAGTGTATTGAGAATAATGGACTCTGGTAAAATTATCATCTTTAAAGCTATGTAAACATAAAATTTAAACGTTGTACTTGATGCTGTTCAATGAAATATAAATATATCTGCGTTACTTTATTCTTCATTGAATTTCTAAATAAGCAAGTTGCTCTGCCCCACTCCAGATAAACCTCCTTTATATGATAAAATAAATAAATATGTTATTTCATCAATTTTAGGAAAGATATTGGATATTAGGTCATGTGTCAAAATGACAAATTGTAGGTTTATAAGTATAAGTACCTATATAGTTTATTCGTATTATGTACATTTATCTGTAAAATGTTGACTAATTTTAAATTAAAAATATAAACAATGACGAAATTGTAAATATATAATTTAAAATAAGGCCCTTGAAACAATCAATAAATAAATTAAAAAAATGTTTTCTGACATATTTTTTTATTTCTGAAATTTTTTTTTTTTTACTTTTATTATAAGTCATAGCTTCTTTGTATATGGACCGATTTCGAAATGTCTTTTATCCAAAGGAGTATTTTTGTCCACAGGACTGAGGAGGGTCACCTTACTAAATAATTTATTTCTATATTATCTTTAATCTTAAGTTCACTTTATTCATTATTTTGTAATCCATTTATGATAAATAAAATCTTTATAATAAAACTAAAATGATTGTTTTTTTCTCTAGTATGTAATTTTGTTACTTTTTACACTGGGCGTAGTTAATGGGGGGGGGGGGCAAGGTGGGCACTGACCCTCCCTAGAAAACTCCTTGCCTACCCTAGAAAATCTACTAGATCTCAAAAAAATTTATCTTCCCATAGGCTCAAAGAATTTGCGCATATGTTATATGTCCCACGAGGTCTCGCCGCAGTCGAGTTACGTCTGTCGATGAGAGAAGGCAATTGTTCTCACTCAGCAGACTCTGCAACGTTTTACGAAAAAATGGGTTTGTATAATTTAGATAGTATTTTTTAAACTTTAGGAATAATGTATAATTATTATTATTGTATCAGGTGTATAATATACCTTTTTTTTTAATTTTTCAACTTGGTTTTTCAATATTTGTTGCTCAAATGCTCAATTTAACAGCTTGGGTAGATGGTTGGGCGAGAGCAATTTGGGTTGCCCGGTCGCCACACTTCGCTCAACCCTGGCACTTCTACTGCTAGAACATCTAAAAAAATGGACAAAAATCGATTTTTTTTTCTTTCCAAATTTTTTTATAATTTTACAGTATGTTTGGGTTGATAAATTGAAAATGGTTATGGAAATGAGACTAGGGTATGGGGTGACGTCAGTTGTCTCTGATACCACTTTATTTCTTACGATATCTTCCTTCGTTACTCGTTGGTGTCTCTATTAATGCTTATAATCGTACATCATATCGAGGTGCAATTTTAATATTTTTTTATCAAAATCTTTCTTGTAAAAATCGCATATAATATCAAGCGTCTTAATATTACCAGTTAGTAAAAATTCTTCCATATTTATTAAATGGTCCATAACAGGAGATTCAAAAAGAAGATACCTAGTGTTTTATTTCATATTTCGAAAAATATTATGCGGTAATAATCTATTAGGGGAATTGTATATATGTTAATTATTATTACTAGAATGAGAAATTCTTCTTAGTACTTTTTTAGGTCGAGGTAAAATGGGATTTGCCCATATTTCATCAAATCCATTTTCTCTTAATTTAGCAAACAAACTGTATTTTTTTTTAGAATTAAATATTTTTGTGTGGAGGCAAAATCTCCTCAGATTTTTCTGTGTGGGATCTGAGTCCCCCCAGCTCGAGCCTCGAAGCACCCACAATCCCACATATTTGGCGCCTATGTTTCTTCATCGAATTCTGAAGCAATTTTCAAGGGATATTATAGTATTATAGATATAACTTAGCCTTAGTGAAATTGATGTTCGCGAAAGGGCGTCGAATATGTGACTGACTGAGTGAATTTAGATTTATGATATATTGCTTGTTGATCTTCATAAAATACGTTGAATAAAATATAATTAAAATCGAAGTTAAATTAAATTACTATAAGCTATAGGTATATTATTTAATAATAAAAAATCTACCTTTCATGGTGACAACTTATGGTTGAAAACAATCAGAGATAAAGATATACAGGAGAGGATGGCATAGTTACAGAAGCTTTAAAAATGGGTGGACCACTACTCATGATGCAGATCCAAAAGCTTTTCAATCTGTGTCTTAACAACCAAGCAATCCCAGTAAAATGGAACAACTCGCTAATGATTCTTCTACATAAGAAGAGTGACGTAACAGACCTGGAAAATTATAGACCAATTAGTCTTCTTAACCACCTCTACAAGCTCAAGACCCGAATAATAACACATAGGTTAGAGACTAAGTTGGATTTTTACCAGCAACGAGAACAAGCCGGTTTTCGTCGTGGATATGGTACCAACGATCATCTGCAAAGCCTGAAAACATTAATAGAGAAAACTATAGAGTACAATCGTCCCTTGGCACTTGTGTTTGTGGATTTTAAAAAGGCATTTGATACTATTGGAGTTACCATCTATTCTGACAGCACTACAAAGATGTAGAATCGATCATCGTTATTTTGTACGCGGTTACAATTTTATTTCTGGATATACTCGCTTTCCTTTAATCGTTATACTTCGTTGTGCAGCGTTCACATCCATAGCTATGCAGTCGGTGCTGGTGGCTTTTATGAATACTCGTGCTGGTGCATCAGCAAAATTCACAGCGTAATTTCAAACTTATATTTTTTACCATGTAGTGCTCTCTAAAATCGAAATAGTGGATAACCACTAGTGAATAGTCACTATTCGAAATAATTAAAAATACCACCGCCATTTAGTGAATAGTTATTATTTGATATAGTTAACCTCTAAATTTCCACCGCATTCAAATAGTGGAACCCCACTCTTAGAAATAGTGACATTAATAAGAAAGCTTTAAAAATTGAAAAATCTCTTAGAAAAATTTAAAAACTGTTATCTATTGGATCAGAAAACTAGCAGAGGAAGGGATTTGAAAGAATAAAACATTTTATTAATATTGGTGATAATAATACTTTAATTTTTTTAACATGGAATATAATTATTAACTATTGAACAAAATACAAGTAAAACAATAATGGATATTCGGAATATTTTTGTGAATATGTTAAAGATATGTATTATAATAAAAAACAAAAAAAATAACTAAAGCCACTTCTGAACTGGTAATTTAAATTGTAAATACTCTTATGATATATATATAATTTATTTCAAATAAAATAAAAAATGTTTTTAAAAACAGAAAATTAGCTTAGGATTTAAGGTAGCTGTTCCGCCAAATGCGTTCTTAGAATTTTTTTGAAATTTAGATAGATTATTATTTAAATACTTCTGCATCGATTGATGGCAAAACGAAATTTATGAACAATACAATTCTGGAGATATTAAATTTCAAAAATCTAGTTTTTCAGGCTCTTTAACATTGCACTATACGGGATATCGTAAAATTTACATACAAATTTAATTATAATTAAGAAACCCTTCTTACCATTTTTATAAAAACTAAAGCAACATTAAACAATAACCAATACACATTTTAAGACAATTTTGATTCATAGTTACAACAAAGTTTCTGAGATAATGAAAAATTTAGACAAAAAACAATTTGGCAACAGCGCATTTATTTAACCAGCGAAAGATGCATGAGCTAGATTTTTTCAAAATTATAATTTTCATAAAGAGTAACGTAGGCGTTGATTACATTAAATTAAGGGGGGGTGGGGTTAAAAATTAAAAATCTAGGCCATTTGAGCAAATCCAAGCAAATTTTGTATACATAATCAGTGGACCCCAGAAGTCTAAAAATGCAAAAACTAACCACCCAAAATGTGGGGGGGGGTGTATGGTCTAAAAATGAAAATCTAGGCTCTTGTACCAAACTCAACCAAATTTTGTATACATAATCAGTGGGCCCCCAGGAGTCTAAAGATGCAAAAACTAATCCCCCCTACATGAATATAAATAATTTTATTAAATATTAAATATAAGTGAGGGGCCAGGTTGTATGGTAAAGTCAAGTGGATGACCACAATAGAACACATCAGCTTATTTAAAAAAATCATTATAAAATAATAAAATTAAAAGAAAATAAACTGCAACGGATCGTTGCTAAACTTTATCCAAATTCATTTGAAATATTAATATGTTTGTTCCTTTATTATTAATCAGATATCACTTGCAATTTGTAGTTCATATTGAAATTAATTCAAAAATAATTCTCATTTAAGAGTCGAGGAATAACCATTCTACATTGGATTTTTGACGTTTCGGTTTTTATTGGTAACCATTGCTGAAGACATAGAGGAATCGACTTAAAATCAAAAATAGCCATCGATTCTCATCTAATACTTGAGGAATAACAATTCTACATTAGGTTTTTGACGTTTCGATTATTATTGGTAACCATTGCTGAAGACATGGAGGAAACGACTTAAAATCAAAAATAACGATCGATTCTTATCTAATACTAGAGGAATAACCTTATTGAATTCCATTTTTGATGTTTTGACTATTAATGGAAACCTCTACTGAAAATGTAGAAGAATCGACTTAAAATCAAAAAGACTAAATTCTTTTATGGCAAACAACTCAAGCTTGAGTTGTTTACCAAAAAGAATTTAGTCTTTTTGATTTTAAGTCGATTCTTCTACATTTTCAGTAGAGGTTTCCATTAATAGTCAAAACATCAAAAATGGAATGCAATAAGGTTATTCCTCTAGTATTAGATAAGAATCGATCGTTATTTTTGATTTTAAGTCGATTCCTCCATGTCTTCAGCAATGGTTACCAATAATAATCGAAACGTCAAAAACCTAATGTAGAATTGTTATTCCTCAAGTATTAGATGAGAATCAATCGCTATTTTTGATTTTAAGTCGATTCCTCTATGTCTTCAGCAATGGTTACCAATAAAAACCGAAACGTCAAAAATCCAATATAGAATGATTATTCCTCAAGTACTAGATGAGAATCAATCGCTATTTTTGGTTTAAAGTTGATTTCTCTATGTCTTCAGGAATGGTTACTAATAAAAACCGAAACGTCAAAAATCCAATATAGAATGGATATTTCTCAAGTATTAGATGAGAATCAATCGCTATTTTTTATCTTAAGTAGATTCCTCCATGTCTTCAGCAATGGTTACTAATAAAAACCGAAACGTCAAAAATCCAATATAGAATGATTATTCCTCAAGTACTAGATGAGAATCAATCGCTATTTTTGGTTTAAAGTCGATTTCTCTATGTCTTCAGCAATGGTTACTAATAAAAACCGAAACGTCAAAAATCCAATATAGAATGATTATTCCTCAAGTACTAGATGAGAATCAATCGCTATTTTTGGTCTAAAATCGATTTCTCTATGTCTTCAGCAATGGTTACTAATAAAAACCGAAACGTCAAAAATCCAATATAGAATGATTATTCCTCAAGTACTAGATGAGAATCAATCGCTATTTTTGGTTTAAAATCGATTTCTCTATGTCTTCAGCAATGGTTACTAATAAAAACCGAAACGTCAAAAATCCAATATAGAATGATTATTCCTCAAGTACTAGATGAGAATCAACCGCTATTTTTGGTTTAAAATCGATTTCTCTGTCTTCAGCAAAGGTAAAGGATAAGAAAACAACGCAGTTGCTATGGTTACTCATAAAAATTCCTCCCAAATTTTTAGCATTTCACAGAGAGAAGCCTATCCATTCTTACTTAAGCAAGGCTAAATGAGCTATATTAAAACTTTCAAATGAATAAATTTTAAAGAATTTAAAAAATTAAAAAAGTACCATCTTACTCTAGAGTAAAGTACTTTAAAATATAATTTTACTAAAAACTTTATTTAACCTTTTTTGTGGTCCCCAAGGTACTTAATTAGGATATTAAATTTCATCAAAATTGGTTAAGTCATTTTCAAGATATTTAGAAAAAACTAAAAAAGTACTGAAATAAAGTACTAATGTTTGTGGGCCGATATGTACCAAAAACTAATCAGCGCTTCATTTTGTTAAACTTATGGTAGGTTTTCAATTTCATTTCAATCGGTGCAACGGTGTGGAAAAAATCGTGAGCCAAAAAAGCGATAACATACATACATCCATCCATCCATACATACATACATACATCCGCACGCACTAAATGAAAAAATCGCACTTTTTGGCCTCTCGACGAGACCCCATGTAATTTTTGGCAAAACCGTCACGTGCTAATATTCAACCTAATTGAATACTACAATTTGTGACTTTAATTGAGTCCCTGGGTTCCGTAGTCTTTACCTGAGGACCCTTTGAAGCCACGCTTGGCCCGAGAGCGATTACAATACTTTACCCATGCTTTGCATTGGATAAAGTAAAAAATGAATATTGTATTCATTCATTTTACATAAAATGTGGATTCAGTTGGATTTAAATATAAATAAAGAATATGTTAAAGATATATATTATAATAAAAAACAAATAAACTGCAACGGATCGTTGCTAAGCTTTATCCAAATTCATTTGAAATATTATAATATTAATATGTTTATTCCTTTATTATTAATCAGATATCGCTTGCAATTTGCAGTATGAACTGTCATGTTGACTTTAATTCAAAAATGATGATCAATTCTCATTTAATACTTGTGGAATAACAATTCTACATTTGATTTTTGACGTTACGATTATTATTGGTAACCATTGCTGAAGACATGGAGGAATCGACTTAAAATAAAAAATAACGATTGATTCTTATCTAATACTAGCGGAATAACCGTATTGCATTCCATTTTTGATGTTTTGAGTATTAATGGCAACCTCTACTGAAAACGTGGAAGAATTGACTTGAAATCAAAAAGACTAAATTCTGTTTTGGTAAACAGCTCAAGCAAAACGCTTTGCGCTAGCTTTGCGCCTTGTCCTCTACTCTCTTAAATTGAAATGGTTGAAAAGTTACGCTTTGAATGGGTGATGGCCGAATCCACTGACAATAGCGTGAATTTATTTGAAGACAACTTTCAAAAATAGTTATTTCCAGCTTATTTCGATGGCCGCTAGGAGTGTTGGTGTCTTTTTTTTTTTTTTTTTTGATTTTTCGGCCTTTTTAGCCATAAGTAAATTTACGATACTACTTATATAGTCTACCTCTATAGTCTTATTTTTTACAACCACCGTGGACTGCTTTCATCAACATCCAATTACTACTTATATATTTTTTTTTTAATTTGTCTTTTATCCGGATTCTAACTGCTGTGTCTTAATCTTGACGTTCCATAGCATAAATTTAAAATTTGAAATACATTTTCTTTTTAATTAATATAAACAGTTTTAAAAACAGCTGATTGTCACAATTTAATGATTGTTAAATTAATAGTTAAATAATGTAACTTTTAGCCTATAAATTTGTCAAAAGTAATCAAACAACATTTGACATTTTATTTCGAAATCTAAATGAAGGTTTTTTGAACCTATTAGGTGGATTATTCACATATGATCAGGTGACCAGACGTTTTAACTATTCCAAAAAATTTTATATAAAAGTATGAAATTATACTATTAATTTGTCTATAATGTTTTTTTTTATTTTTTTATTCGTTGCAGTCTTTTTTTATGCACTTCTATAAATGTTGACAGACCATTGCATTTTGTACAAACTAATGTTTTTGTCAGATTATTTATTAATTTTTTTAGTATTCAATAATTTAAAAAAATATTGAATTAATAAATGCAATATGTTTTTAATATTTATTCAAATTCGGCAAAAATCGGTCGCGACCTCTTGTGGGCGAAAACTATTCTATAAATATCTGGAACTGTCAGAATTTCTAAAATTTGGAAATTTGAGCTTGTAATTATTAATATATATTATATATTTATATATTATAAATATATAATGTATATATATTATTTATTTGTTTGAGACTATAGTTACACTATACTTAGTACAGTTTATTTGCATCAAGCAAGGTTATTTCGAGGTCAAGTTCTGTTTTTAAATGGAAACCTATATGTTTCTATACATATTCTTAATCTAGAAAAACTTTGCAGAATCTGCTGACTGAGAACAAGCGCCTTCTCTCCTCGACAGATGTAACTCGGTTACAACGAAACATCGTGGGACATATACTAGTAGTATATTCTATTGCCTTAAACTCAAGTCTTGTTCTTACGGGAAGATACTTTTTTTGAGATGTACATTTTTTAATCTGTAGTTTACTTGATTTTTTAAACAAAAATTAATCTCATAGCATAAATAGTTATTGAGATATTGACCCCATTTATTTAGGGGGCAATGCCTACATTGCCCCCCTTCCCTCTTAACAACGCCCATGCTGAAATGTCAAAAATTGTACAAAGAAACAAAATTACATACTAGAGAAAAAACAATTAATTTAGTTTTATAATAAGGATTTTATTTATCATAAATGGATTACAAAAGAAAGAATAATGTGAAGTGAACTTAAGATTAAAGATAATATAGAAATAAATTATTTAGTAAGGTGACCCCCTTCAGTCTTGTGGAGAAAATACTCCTTTGAATACAAGAGATTTTGAAGTCATCCTATTAGCTGAACATAAATTGATGCATGTAATATTACTTCCATCTCTAGAATGTTTCATCATTAATTTGTAATTTAATCAATTCGGGGCATATCTTTTCGAAAATGTATGGGCTAATTTCTATATCAAAAAGTGTCTGTAAATTCAGAAATTTAATTTGAATTCCGATTTGCTCTAGTAATCTAATGAGTTCATTAACAGAATCCCGACTTTCAACTACTAATACTATTTCCTTGAGTAATGGAAATTTGAACAGATTTTCAATGACTTTTGTTTCTGGATACAATAGAGATATTTTATTTGCATTTGGACAAAATTTCGAAAAACATTCTAAAGATGGTAAGCTTGTAAATTGATCATTAATTTCGGTTAGGTTAGATAATTTTTTTGCAATTTCATCATCTTCAACAACAATACGTAAAAGCACACTTGCAGACATGCCTAGACTTTTCAAATTGGGTAGAAGTCTCAAGAGTCTGACACACTCAGATTTATTTAAATCTAATCCACATATATATTCGATTTTTAGGAGTTCAATTTTAACATCCTCATCATGCAGGTTAAAATCTTCTTCGAGCAATATATCACGGATTGCACTATAGAAATCACATCTCACTCGCAGAGATTTCAACTGTGTGGTTTGTTTCAGAAAAGTTTTTAAATTATTTTTGATCTCACGTCCTATCGATACATTTCTTAAATCTACCGTTCCGATATTCGGACTGTATTTCGGTATTATTTCCAAAATCGATTTGACAGTTTCTTGATTTAATATATAACGTCCAAAGGCAATGACTTTTGTATTCTGGTCAAGGAAAATTCTGAAGACATTTCATTAGGATGTCTTCACTAAGGTCTTCTTCCTCCGAGAGGAACCTCTGCAGCAATTTGTATTTCTGCACAGGCAGTATAGAATTTAAAATTTTACTCTTCTCATCCAATCTATCGTTTACTTCCAGCCCCTCCAGTAGAATTTGGAACAGCCTGTCAAGATCCTCATCGTTCAATCTTTTTGTTCGAAAAGACATTATGAGATTCTGAAACATAGAACAAGGTCCCCATACAAAGACAAATTATTTATTATGTTTAATTTTAATTAAATTAATGTGGCCACCCACATAACTTTAGCATACACCTGGCCTATCTATAATATTTAATATTTACCCAATGAATTAATTTCTAATCCTTTATTACAGACCACATCCCTTTTAATTATGTGACTATTCTACTAAAATAAAAGTATTCTACGAATTTGGTTTTCAAATTTTATTATTTTAAATTATTTTTGAATACTCCTCCTCATGTGGGCCACATAGTGAGTCATTTTTATAAGGGTGCTAATGTGAAATTTCGTAGAAATCGATCAAAGGGTCAATGACAGATCTATTTTTTAAACCGTCCCCTCAATTTCGACCCCCGAAAAAATGATTCCTTTTTTTATTATAGGTCTCTTTTTCCTTTAGTTATCAATGATCTTTTATTATATAAAATACGAATTAATAAAAAACACTTTTTTAATATACGATTACAATTCTTGACCATAAATTGAAAAAAAAACCTCATTGAATGTATAAATAAATATTAATCATTGTAGAAATGAGCTGAAGTTTAGTAAACTAATTTGTATTTAAAAAAAATATACATTAATACATTAAATTTCAACTGTTTTCAAAATTACAAAATCATTAAAATGATGAAAAATCCAAGTCAAATTGAAAAAAAAAATCGTTCAATATCCAAGGTCGATATACCTATATATATATATTTCGGGTGGCTAACCCATCTTCAGGAGCAACAGAAAGTAACTTTTGTATCCAAGCATTTTAAAAATGTATCACGAATTACCAACACCAAATTCCTTAAAAACTATTAAATATTGGAGATGCTGTGCCTACAAATTTCGATATTTAATGATTCTAACGTAGTCCTGAATAACCCCTCCTTATTGGCCATAATAAACATTAAACCAAGAGTACTATACTTTTGGAGAAAATTATTTAGTCTTGACGTATCTATGTGTTGAAAAATTTGATAAGCTAAATTTTACTATTCATTTGATAAATAAATATTACTAAACTAACAATGGAAACGCTATAGTTATAATATCTATTAATAACTATCTTCAAGGCGGCCTTCGGCGGGTAATTTTTCTTAAAAATCAAAAATCACATTAAAATTTTAATCAAATGATTATTTCAGAACGAGTTTTTTGTGAGGTCAAAAATAAAAAAAATATTTTTAGACAAATTAACTTTAATTTTAATTTTGTCTTAAAGCAATTTGAACCGCGAAAGTTAAATAATATGATCGATAATTTCTTACGAATAATTCTACATTTGGAAAAATTATTTTTTGATTTTATTGAAAAGGAAAAATAAATTGAGCATCCGACAGGAATTTATTTATTTATACTAATAATAATAATTATATTAAGTAAAGGGTGTGTATGTGTTTATTAATTTATATCATGTTCCACCTAAAACCTACACCACTTTCCCTAAGTAAAATTCATAACATATGGTAACTATTTTTTCTTAATTTTTTCACGCGTAAAAGTCATAAAATCTCCCGAAACTTTTGGATTAAAAAAAAATTTTAAGATTTCTATTTATTTATAAATAAATTATAATTAAATAAGTAACAAATAAAAATTTAATTTAAGCCATGTTTAAAATATAGAAATTTTTATTACAATATTTTTATTTTAAATAATTTACAAGGGGCCAATTAATATTTTCTAAAACTAAAAATTATTCTAGCTGTCTGAACAATATTAGAAAATACAACTTACCTCAAAAGTTTATCTTGATTTGAAATTTATTTAAAAAATACTTCAAAAATGCAGCTTTGATGTGGGTCACTCTAAAATGCAACAAAAATGAAAAATCGGAAAATTAATATACTGTCGACTTGTATGTAGTCTGAACGACAGGCATAAGTAAATGAAATGACTATAAGGAAAAGGCCAGGCACCAAGTTCTCAGTGTTGCCAACAAATGAAATTTTGTTCCCCTAATAGTAATGTCAAAATCACCTAAAATGGCCAAATTTAGCAAAAACTCAAACTGTCGATTATCGCAAAAATTTAAATATATAATTATTTTCAAAAATTTTTTTAACCAATAAAATATCTCTAACAATTTTTTCCCACTAAAAAAAACTTTTTTCAATATGCGCCTAAATTTTTAAAATCCTAGGTTGGCTACATTTCCACGAACTTTCACCAATTTGATTCAGAAACTACTCTAAAATAGCTCAACTATTTTGAAAAGGAGACAATATACGTTCAAACAAATGTATCTTTAGCCAAAGAATTAAATTGAAAAAAAAATTATTGAATGATTTATAAATATGAATTATTTTTTAAAAAAATACCATCTTAAAATTTAAAGTTTATTTAAAATCCGAAAGTTTCGGGAGAATTTCGTCCTCTATCAATGGAATTAAAAAAAATTTAATATATTTCTTTATATACCTAATAAGAACAAAGAAACTTAAATAAATAAATACTTCTAAAATAGACAATGATAAGAAAAATAATTTTTTTTCAAAAATTTCTCATTAATAGAGCTCGAAAATAATCAGTATCATTGCATATTTATTAAATATTTATTTTTTAGGCTTGATTAATATTCATAACATAAAACAACTTTTTTTTAAATTTATTGCTTGAAAAAGACATAAAATCTACCGAAACGTTTGGATTTTAAATATAATAGATTTAATTCAATGTTAGTGTGTATTAATAGTGAATGAAATTAAACTCAAAGAGGTTTATTCAAACTCAATATATTTCGGGTTATTAGTCCATCATCGTAAACTCCTGATGATGAACTAATAATCCGAAATATATTGAGTTTGAATAAACCTCTTGAGTTTAATTTCATTCACTGTGAAACTACACACACTTTACTTTATTAATTAATATCATGTTTCACCTAAAACCTACATCACTTTCCCTAAGTAAAGTTAATAGTTTTAAGATTTTTCTTTAAAATAAAAGATTTTTATTTATTTAAGTAATTAAATTTAAATTATTATTAAATAAATTTCAAATAAAAAATTTAATTTGTGCCATTTTTAAAATAAAGAAATTAATATTGGTAGAATAAAAGATTTCACTGTCGATGGTAACAGAATTGTTTTTTGTTTTAGGTTAAAAATAAAATAAAATGAGAGAGTCTTGTGTTTTTTTTTTTTTTTTTTTTTAAATAAAATAATTTTTAATTATTTAGAGACTATAGTTTCAAAGGGCATTGCCTTCATCATCAGCCTATCACAATAATATAAATTGAGATTTATACATACTGAAAATTTTGAAAAATATATAATTTGAATATTCAAATTTCCCAAGAGGAAACATGAAGAAAAAGACATTATATATTTTTCAAAATTTTCAATGTATAAATCTTAATTTGTAACTAATTTGAAATATTTGTGATAGACTGATGATGAAGGCAATGCCTTCGAAACTATAGTCTCTAGAAATAATTAAAAATTATTTTATTTTAAAAACAGAAGACTCTCTCATTTTATTTTATTTTTAACCTATAATATTGGTATTTTTTTTATTTTAAATAATATACTGCCCTGTTCAAACAAATTCTCAGGATTCTCTGGAATGAAGGGCCTAATTAATATTCACTAAAAACTAAAAATTATTCTAGTTGTCTCAACAATATTAGAAAGATTCAACTTACCTCAAAAGTTTATCTTGATTTGAAATTTATTCGAAAACAATTCAAAGATGCAGCTTTGATGTGGATCACTCACAATATAGACTGAATACTGTTAGTGAGCTGTGTACTCGAGTACTGGCCAAGGTCAACTTCATAGAGGGACTCGATTCTTACGCCATCTGGTTTTGAGTCAGGGTCACCAACAACATAATTTTTTTCCTCCTAAGGGTGATGCCAAAAACTGCCAAAAGGGGCTCCTTATTGTTTTTAGAAGTTGGCGATATTAATATTCTAAAAATATGCCAGACTGAAATGTAAGTTATGAGATTTAGTGTTAAAACTATTGACAATATTTTTTTTCCAAGTATACATTTTGAATCGTCATTCCCTCACTCCCAGGTCTATTCTCTGAGCAAAAACGTTAACTTTTAACGAATTCAGCGTTAATTCATTTTAACACCTCCTTGTCTAAAATTGCTATTCTGTAAGCAAAAAATCTTAACTCCAAAGCGTTAATATTTAGCAAAAAGTGTTAAAAATTAAAGCCATGCCAGAGGGTGAAGTTAAAATTTAACTCCGTATTTAAAAAAAACATGGCGTCATTAACCTAAAATCCAAAAAAAAAGTAAGGTTATGTTTTTGACAGCTTTGAGTTAGAAGTAATACATTTCAGATCCAATTGATCTGTGACAGAAACATTAATACCACAATGATAAATAAACTTTTATTATATATATATTATTTTTATTATGGTTTATAAATTATATAACATATAAAAATGTTTTTTATTAAACAAAATATATTTAAATATTTAAAAATAATAGATAGAATATACAGAATTACCTATCATCAGATGCGGCCAAAAAAAAATTGAATTGCTAACTAGACTAGCTATGTGGGTATTTTTGGTGACTTGAACGTTTATTTGTATCAATTTTTTATTAAAAGTCTTAGATTTATATACCTATAGGTATCCAGCATTTTCCATAACAGGATTTATGATCCGAATCCTCAAAAGTGTCATGGAAAATGCTCGATATCTATAAATCTAAGAGTTTTATCAAAAAAGTGATACAAGTAAACGTTCAATTAAATAAAATTTTCTAGAGAGTGAGACAAGATTCAAGTTCCTAGGATGAGTGGTTTTCATTTTATGAAAGAGAAACCGCGACTTTTTGAAAAAATGTATCATTTCCTGTCATGGAAAAAGATAGATATATATAAATCTGAAAGTATTAACAAAAAAAGTAATTTAAATAAACGTTCAAGTTAACAAAATTTCCTAGAGAATGAGATAGGAATCAAGTTTTGAGGACAAATGGTTCTCATTTTATAAAGGAAAAACTTCTATTTATTACAAAAATTTCAGTTTTTCAAAATTTATTAGGGGGATTACCATTATCCAATGAAGATTAAACTTTATTTTATTTGTAGCAAATTAAATCTCGTTTAAAAATGTAAAGAGTGGTCTTTATCGAAAACCTGCTACTTCATGGCCAAAATGGGAAAAATCGAAAAAGGTGCTATTTTTGGGGCTTCGAGGTCGGAAACATGGATTGTGCGCTTGAGCCCGAACGGTTGGTCGAAGAAAAAATATAAATATTGGAATTCATACGAAATCTTATGAACTTTAATTTTGAATAGGTAGGTTATTAACGAAAAGTTGATAGTTTTCGAGTTATAAGTAAAAAACCGCCAAGAAATGGAAATTTTCACATTTTTTGCATTTTCTACAGTGTTGCGTCACGAAATTTTGGTGAAAGACCTCAGATTTGGATTCAGAGCCCCAAAAAACATATTTATGCAAAAAACCAGAACTATCCCAAAACTTTCCCCATTTGAACACAATTTGACTGGACTATATAAATAAAATAAAAAAAGAACATTGCTGTAAATATGGACTTGGGAAGGGAGGATTTATTCGCTCGATACTCAAATAATTGTAAAATAAAAAATAATAATGTAAAATTTTAATATATTAAAAAAAAAAACATTTTGTTGAAAAAAAAATTTGTTTATTTATGCAAACCTATAAATCAGCACAAGGTCTTAAAATTAAAAAAATTAACATTTCAAAAAATTATTTTTTCTTCTATATTTTGAGCCGAATGTTCTAAACTTGGAGACCACAAAAAATTTAATCAGATGTCCGTGTATTGATAGCAATATGGCATGTATATTTAGTCAAATTGGTAAAATCAAGAATATTAGCCTAATAGAATAAATAATAATAAAATTTATCAGTCACATATAATTCTTCGATGATGCTCGAAACGTTTTCTCAGGGATCATTTTAGACTTGTTCAAATTGCCATTCAAAATTAATTGTGAAACCATTCTGACGTGGGGTTGATATCACTGCTCTGATATTGATACCTCAAATATAAAAGGACTTGAATAAGCCTCAAATTTACATTTTCAACTAACAAATTAATAATATTTTTTTAAAATTGAACCACCTAAATTAAAATATTCTCTATTAGACAAATTGACATATCTCATTTAGAATTCAGTAAAATTCTGCATTTCGGTAATAACGTTTGTAATACTTCTTTTGAAAGCTTAATACAATTGTTAAGATAGAGTTTTTCTAAATGTTCAAAATTATTTAAAAACAATGGTTTAAATTGACAATCTGTAAGCCAATTACAATCGTTAAAATTTATTTTGGTTAATTTTCAACAATTTTCATGTAAAATTGAAAATTGTCTCTCTTAAATTGGATCAGAATTTCTTTTAGAGAAATCAATTTCTTTTAAATGTTTTAAATATTTTTTTTACTGAATATTCTAAACGAGTTGGTTTGTTTCTGATAAATTCAACAGATCCCGGATATCCAAATATTGGACCACAAACGGGTCAAAAATATTTTCAATTGTCAAATCAAAAATCAAAAATTTTTTTTTTTTTAAATTTGAGACTACTCTTCTAACGGAAATATGGAATGATCTTTTGGGAGTTATGAATAAAACAAGTCTAAGTTTACAGAATATCACTATGACCATGGACGTTCTAAAGAAACTTTACGAATCTCTGATCAGTTATGTCAATACCGGACGCAATAATTTTGATCAGTACGAAAAGGCTGCTAAAGAAAAAAATTCATCTCCTGACTACAAAGATACATTTGAAAGAAAAATATTTCGCAGCACACGCATCACTTTTTTTGAAAGATCATCAGAGACTGCACAGTTGAGAGGCAAGGAAAAGTTTCGAGTAGATACTTTCATTCCCATAATTGACACATTAAATACACATTTGAAAAAAAAGTTCGGCAGCATACCAAGAAATTGATAGTCGATTTAGTTTTCTTTGTCAGCTAACAACAATCAAATCTGGTGAGACTGGAGGTCTCAATCCAAACAGAGTCAAGACAAGCCTTGCTGCGACGATCTCACATCGTCCTTATATACTACTTTATCGCTGACAGCTGAGTTTGCAAGAGATTAGGAGTCGTCATCATTTATCCTTACGTGACTCGTGTTTTTTTAGTTTTTTTTTTTTTTTTTTTTAATATATTGCGTATAATAAATATCACAAAATACATATGGTGTATCTGTAATGCGCCGAAATAATTCAGGAGGTGGTTATATGGGCCAAAATAAGAAAACACTTCATACATACATATGCCCGTAAATAAATCATTTACCAGTTCTCCACCATTTTGTTTTATTTCATTCTAAATAATTTATATGTATCTTTGAAACGGCTTGACCGATTGAGTTGATATTTTGTATTCAAGTTATGGATCTAAACACCTAGTTTAGAAAAAAAATATTAATTTAATCTAATAATCTGTTTCAAAATAGCGATCATTAATATTTTTAAATGAAATAACTCAAAAACGCCAAATTTTTATAAAAACACCAGGAGTAATTTTTGGTAGCACTTTTAATTTCCTATCAAATGGTAAACTGTCAAAACTATCGGACAAAGGATAACAGTAAAACAACAGTTTAAATATTAATGTTCATATAAATATAGCCTACCAAAAATGCACACTAATGGACGCTAAATTCAATCTTTAGTTATAAATTCAAGATTTTTTTTGCAAATTGTGATTTTTTAAACCCAAAGTAGTTTTAAGACAATATGCTTCTTAAAGTAGTGAGCCGCGGCACCCGCAGAGGGGCCGCGAAGAGTCGCAAATATAAAAAATAAATTATTATCGTTAAATAAGTTTTTTTTTTATCTAACCTAATCTAAGATACTGTAAATGTTTAAAGTAAAAAAAATTGAGATTATGTTATTAGATTTATTTAGTAAATAAAACAAAATGGTGGATAGCTGGTAGAAGAGGCATTTACGGACATAAGTTTGTATAAATTTTTTGTTTATTTTGACCTATACACCAACTCTTAAATTATCACAGATATACCAGTTGGATTAATATACAGTGTGATTCATCGGTCTGTCTTCTCTTTATAACTCTTTTATTTTAAATTAGAGAGAAAAACTCTTCAAATATAATTTATATGATATATTATTTTCTATTTAGATACCATATGCATTTGTATACAGTTTGTTTAAGAGCAACAATATGTAACTTTATATTTCTTAATGGAACACCCTATATATATATATATACGAGCATTTCGTGCGTGCCTTTGGCACACCCTCGAAGCTCGGCCCTCCGGGCTGGTGCCCTGGCGGGTCTCGGTCTAAAAATTTTATTCCTCTTAAAAAACCACACTCCAAATGTATACCTGTAAACTCCCGAAAATACATAGTCTCTTAAAAGTTTCGCCTCATTTTCGTCCTGACACAGTTACAGAAATGAGGCTCTAGATATGAATCTGGAAGTATTTTTTCTTTTCTATAATCTACAGCATTGTGATATTTTTTGTGTGGAAATAGATTTATTTAAATAAGTGGTATCGTGTGAGGAGGAGAATTATATTATATCATTTTTTTAAAATTTGGGATCGATAATCGATATAAGGCTCCAAATATTTAAAAGAGATCAGGTGTTGTTTGTATGACAGGCTGCTCCATCCAATATTGCCATGAGAAACCCATATGGGCTTGCGTGTGCTTAAGTCGTTTAATTTTGTAAAAATCAAAAAATAAGAATAACAAAATTTAGATTTTTAATAAATTATAAAAAAGTGGCAAATTATTAAAAAATAAACAAATAATATATAAAATATAAATCAAATAAGATGTGATTAATTTCTTTTTCTCTGAGCAAAGAAAAGGGAATTGAATATTTAATTTTTGAGTGGTGAGGTGGGGGGGGGGGGATAATTATCAATATACTTAATGTTTTTTAATTATCATCTTAAAATCAATTGGAGTCTTTAATTTCAAAATACGAGTCGTATTACCATTATATTTCAAATTTGCCGCAAATATACCGATGTCGCTCCCTGTCGGCAGCATTACGTCAGCGTTGCGGCAAAATAATCTAGGCAAATATATATAGTACGAGCTTTTCGTGCGTGCCTTCGGCACGCCCTCGAAGCTCGTCCCTCCGGACTGGGGCCCTGGCGGACAGCGTCTCGGCCAAAAATTTTATTCCTCTTAAAAAACCACACTCCAAATATATACCTGTAAACTCCCGAAAATACATAGTCTCTTAAAAGTTTCGCCTCATTTTCGTCCTGACATAGCTACAGAAATGAGGCTCTAGATATGAATCTGGAAGTATTTTTTTTCTATAATCTACAGCATTGTGATATTTTTTTGTGTGGAAATATGTAGATTTATTTAAATATGTGGGATCGTGTCAGGAGAATAATTATATTATATCATTTTTTTTTTAATTTGGGATCGATAATCGATATAAGGCTCCAAATATTTAAAAGAGATCAATCAGGTGTTGTTTGTATGACAGGCTGCTCCATCCAGTATTGCCATGAGAAACTCGGGCATGCGTGTCTTAAGTCGTTCAATTTTGTAAAAATCAAAAAATAAGAATAACAAAATTTAGATTTTTAATAAATTATAAAAAAGTGGCAAATTTTTAAAAAATAAACAAATAATATATAAAATATAAATCAAATAAGATGTGATTAATTTCTTTTTCTGTGCGCAAAGAAAAGCGAATTGAATATTTGATTTTTGAGTGGTGAGGGGGGGGGGGGGAAATAATTATCAATAAATTTAATGTTTCTTAATTTAAAATCAATTGGAGTCTTTCATTCCAAAATTTGAGTTTCAATTACAATTATATTTCAAATTTGCCGCAAAGACGGCATCAGCGATCCCTGACGGCAGCATTACGTCAGCGTTGCGGCAAATTAATCTAGATAAATATATATAGTATACTGAGAGTTCCGTAATGTTAAACCAGTTTTTAATTTCATTAATGCAATTAATAAACTGGTATTTTTGTGAATTTTCGAGGCTTTACAGTCTGGAAGTAAAGTTAAGAGATATGAGAAAATTGCCAATGACACGCCCGTTAAACTGCTCATAACTTCGTCTGTAGTAATTGAAGATAGTCCATGGAAGCCTCGACAAGATTTTGTGAGATCCACATTTATTGGATCACAACTTGAGTCTCGGGTATCCTTTGAAATTAGTAAATTTGCTTCGCAATGCTTATCTTCTGTTTTCTTCATTGGTACATTTATCTGTAATTCTGCAGTGCTTATACCATCATGATAGTCCAGATTGCAAAAAAAATATGTTAAGTCTTCGTACGTTTCGTCTACAACTGTCTCCGTTTGACAACTTATGCTTGGTTGTACAGGTTTAAGAATAACACTTTCAACACCAGCTTCAGTCTGTTTCTGTTCAACACTATTAACATGCACATTATCAACTTGCTCCATTGGGGGGTCGGGTAGACTAGGCGGTAGCATGTCAGCCAGCTAACCAAGAGGACCCGAGTTCGAATCCGGCTCGAGGCATCCGGCTAAAATCTGACCCCCGAGGTAGAGACAAATTTAAAAATAAAAATAAATAGTATCGTAAATGGCTTATGGCTACCATGGCCGAAAAGCCAAATAAAAAAAAAAAAAAAAAAAAAAAAAACTTGCTCCATTACTACATTAATTGAATTGGTGATATTTATCAAATTATTGGATTCATCACTCACAAAAGATTTCTTAATATTTGCAACTTTCAATAATTCACGATTTTTGACTCGCTGGAAACGTCCCAAGGATTCTATATTTTTTTAATATTTTCACTTCCAGGAAAAATAGAAGGAACATAAGACGGATGTAACGGATGTTCCGATTTTTCGTTATTGATAAAATGAGAACTACAAATTCTCTTATTTTTATTTGGTGCCCAGTCAAAAATACTTTATTAATCCCGATAACAATAATTGACCATACCATAGTAAAAATCCATTTTTTTGTCCGTATAAGAAAACTGAATGGCTAAAATTTGGAACAAAAGTTTCTATCGTTAAACTATACGACATTGTTTTAAGTTCGAGAATTATAGTAGATCAAAAGTCTATTTGACAAAAAAAAAAAAAAAAATCAAGGATATTTACATAGCGTTTAGAGTTTTTAAAATATTTTCAATAATAACTTAAGTCTCTATAATTAAAAGGAATATGCTTTTTTATTTGATGTTTTTCGAATTTTTCAAAAAACATGCAAAAAAATATTAAATTAATGAATTAATTCATTTATATCAAATGTTTTTAATTTTGAGAATAAATTTTTATTAAATTAAAATATTTATTTTTAATTGAAATATATTCATCTTTATTTATTTTCATTAATGAGATTTAAATTTCAAAAAAATAAAATTAATTAAAATTAATCTCTAATTAAAAAGATTAGAGTTTATAAAAATATTTAATGAATGAATGACTTTTTCATAATAGTTTTGTTTGGCTTATTTATTTATTTATTCATAATTATATATTTAAAAAAAATCTATGAAATTGTTCGCCCTTTTTCTTGAAAAAATCCTAGTCTCCTGCTTGGTGTTCATTTTAATACTTTGTCAATTCCGAACATACAAGCCTTAATTCAAAACATGTTCGATAGAGGCAGCACTTGATGACAACGCCTGAATTTAGGCAACTGGAATTGAAGATTAACAGATAGATTGCATTTTAAGGCATTTTTAAGTAAAATTGTTTATTATACAATTTATTTCAAGTATTTAAAAGATCTGTTTTCTAATTTATTTGAAATACAAAATAATTTCAAAAAATATATTTAAAATAGCAATTACAAAATACTTAATGTATTTCAAATGCAATTACAGAAAATACAAATGTATTTCAAATAGAACTAAACCTATTATGCCTTATATTATTATATGTTATATGCTTTATGAGGCGAATCGCCTCAATGCATCAAATAAATAAATAAATAAAACCTCTACTCAGTAAATTATAAGATATATATATATATATATATTAAATTCGATTGAAATAAATGGAAAGATTTTATAATAAAAATTTTTGTTTCAGATTGAAATCAAGAAATGTACGGCTTTTAATTGTAAAGAAATCAGAAACGACTTCAAAATGTATGAAATAAAAGGAAGGACAGACAAATAGAAAAGAAATTCATATGGAAAAATCTACGGAAGAGAATCAGAAAGTTTGACTCGAAAATGGATTGGGCAACGACGTTTCGAAAGTAAGTTTCAATTTAATTTAAATGTTTAGTAAGTAAAAAATAAACTGATGTGTTCATCCACATGAGTTCACAATTCGGCCTCTCTCTTAGATTAATTATGTAATAAAATAATTTATAATTATTTACGAAAGAGCCCTCTTTTAATTTTGGCCCATTAGCAATATACAGAAATAATTTATAAAATATAATTTTTATAAAACTATCTTTACGGCCTATTATAATTGAAAATTTGTAAAAATATTTGATTTTCAAAGCAATATTTATTGATTGATGGATATGTGTGTTTCTGTATTAGCTGGAAGAAGGGGTGGAAGATGATTGTGGGGCAGAATGATCTCGGATAATGTCTTCAAGGCGTCTACGAGTCTAGTCGTTTTATAATACCTATTAACAAAATATTTGATTTTATTAACTAATAAAAATAATATAGAATTATCTCTTTTACAATTATTGATAGTTAACTAGGTGGATGGATATACGATAGAAAAATTAATAGTTATTTAGGTAGTTGATAAATATTTCAAAAATTATAATAAAAGTATTGTTTTTCGATTTTCAAAAATCATATGAAATTATTTAGATTTAGAAAAAATAAAGATTTCAATTTTGAATAATTCACTGTTTAGATTTCTAAAATTGAATTGTCTCAAAAAAGAACGAATACTTATTAATTTATTTTTTATTTTAATGCAATTATTAGAAAAAATTTATGAATAATATTCTATACTGTTAAAATATATGTACAATATTGGCACCTCCGATATGACATCAGCGCCACTCAGGTGTTGACTATCTTAACTTAATTTATTACTTACCTTCGTTTTCTACTCGAGTTCATGTAACATGCTATATATTGCTTTTTCCTCATATACTTATACATATTCTATTTATTGTAATGATGTGCAATCTCAATAAAACGCTTTATATATTTTATCTATAAAATTATCTATCATTGTGATATTCCGCTAGGCACGCCTTTTATACCTCTTAACAGGTTATGGTGGCCCAGGCGATTTAATTTTTATTTATAAATATATATTAATTTCAAATGGATGTCTTCAAGATAGAACATTTAAACAAGGAAAATTTCGACACCTGGAAAATACAAGTCGAGGCTATCCTGATTAAAAACGATTCATGGGATATTGTGGCTGGAGCGCTTAAAAAAACAAGAGATGATCAAAAACGGATTGAAATTTGGGAGCTTCAAAATCGAAAAGCTAGAAAAATTTGAAAATTCAAGAAAAACTAACATATTTTGAAGGAGACAATAAAAGAGGGTGTCTTCTGCTTGAATTATAAATTTTATTTATTTATAACGAGACTATAGTTTCGAGAGCTTTGCCCTCTTCACCACTCTTTTACAAAATTGATTCCCACAATGGGTGCCCGCAGGGGGGCACTTGCCCCCTCTTGATTGATTGATTAAAAAAAATTTTTAGAATAAAATAAACAAAAAATTATTAAAGTAAAGAGAAAATAAAGTGGAATTAACTAAGCTGATACTGATCTCGTTTTACTGGGTAATTATTTTTATATTAATTATTTAAAATGATGTCCAGGCAAAAACCCCAAGGCTGCCTTTGTTCACTCTGCCTCGCATAGACTGAATCTCGTAGTAAATGATCTTAATAATGTTGCTATCAAAGCAATTATTAGATTTTTTCGTGAAAGTCCAAAAAGTAGGTCCTGTGCCGCAAATATTCCTCTTCTGTGTGAGACAAGATGGACAAGCAAGTATTCGGATTTTTTCTAGTAAATTTGAAGATATTTATTGTCAGCTGGAAGAATTTTCATTGCAAGCAAGTGGAAATACACGACAGGCTGCACAGTTATATTGTTCATCAAAGTTCAGCGCGTTTTTATTTTGTCTCAATATTATTTCTCAGTACTCTGCCATACTGGAACAAGTAATTCAGTCTCTTCAAGCTGTTCAAGTTGATCTTCCAGAAGTCCAACTGCAAGGTCAAAACCTGTTCAGTGTATTTCGGGGGTTAGCCCATCATCAGGAGTCTAAGAAAACTGTTTTCTTAGACTCGTGATGATGGGCTAACTCCCGAAATATATCGAATTCAAAACTCAATTTTGTTTTATTTCTTTTTTGTGAAACCTACCTCGTATCTTAGTTTTATTATTATATTAAAATGTTTCACCTAGAACCAACACCGAACTCCTTAAAAGTTACTGTTCAGTGTAGTAAAACTTCACCGAGGTGATTCCAATAACTATTTCAGGGATATTTTTGAGAAAACAGTACAACTCACTCAGAAGGTGGATGTTGAACTGATTATCCCAAGACAGTGTGGAAGACAAAAGGATCGAAGTAATCCGTGAGCCGTATGTGTTGAAGAGTACTTTAGACAAACAGTTTAACTTCAATTCAGAGATTCTCTGATTAGCTCAATGGAAAGTCGATTTGGTAAGACAACAGTGCACAATTGAACTTAGCGTTGCAACATCCTTCCAAATTGTGAAAACTTAATCGTCAAAAGTTTAAGAATACAATGTCTAGTATTAATCAGGTATACCACATTGATAATTTTGAAAGTGAAGCCTTGAGTTGGTTTGATTTTTGCAAAACGCGAGAAAATAAAAGTAGCCAAGATTTCATCGACTTGTTACCTTTTACAAAGTTTTATCCGGCTGTCAGGTATGCCTTACTAGTTTTGCTAACATTACCAACTGATTGACGAACAAAGAAAATTTAAGAACAGAAAAGACGAAGAAGGGAAAGAAACATATAAAAAATTAAGATGGAAAGTTATAAGAGAATGTAGAAAAGCAAAAGAAAAAATGATTCAAGAAAAATGTAAAGAAGTCAACGAAAATCTAGTATTGGGAAAAGTTGATGTAGCCTATAGGGCAATAAAAGAAATTTTCAAGAAGACAAGCCAAAAAGCAAGTACATTAGAGATGAAGGAGGCCACATTATTCTAAACGAAAACGAACAGGCAAATAGATGGAAGGAACACCTAGAAGCACTCTATGGAGAAGAAAAAACAATGAACCCAATAGAAGAAGAAGAATCTGTGGACGAAAACGAATTAGGAGACCGCATACTCAGGTCAGAATTCGAGACAGCTTTGAAGGAACTAAAAAATAATAGAGCACCCGGAATAAACAATATAGAAGCTGAAATCCTAAAGAACTCTGGAGAAGAAGGCATGTGACAAACTTTTTGAACTAATTAGCAAAATCTATAAATAGGGAATCATCCCAAAGCATTTCCAAAAAAACAAAATAGTCACACTTCCCAAAAAGACAAGCTCGAATAAATGTGAAAATTTCAGGACCATTAGCCTAACCTCACATGTCTCCATATTCCTAACCAAAATAATCCAAAGAAGAATAGAACAAAGAGTTGAAGAAAATCTGGGGGAAGACCAGTTCGGCTTTAGAAGAAACAGAGGCACCCGAGAAGCAATTCTCTCTCTTAGACTAATAATAGAAAGGGCTTTTATCAGGGAAGAATCTGTCTACATCGGATTCATAGACCTAGAAAAAGCATTCGATAACGTCAATTGGGAAATTATGTTTAAAATCTTAAAACAGGCGGGAATAAAATTCAGAGAGAGAAGACTAATCTACAATCTATATCAAAACCAGGCTGCAAATATAAATATTGTAGATGATCAAAGAGAAGCCAAAATAAAAAAAAGGTGTAAGACAAGGATGTGTGCTGTCACCCATGATTTTCAACTTATACATAGAAGAAACGATTAAAGAATTCAAAGACAAAATTGATACAGGTATCGAAATCCAAGGTCAAAAGATCGCTATGTTAATATTTGCCGATGACATTGCCCTTTTAGAAAGCAATAAAAAAGAATTAGAGGACGCCCTGAATGGAATTAACCAAATCCTAATAGAAGAAATCAAAATGAAAATAAACAAGAATAAAACCAAGGTCCTAGTATGTACAAAAAAAGAACAAACGAGACAGGAATGCATCAAAATGAACCAAGAAAACCTAGAAGGAGTTAAGGAATTCCTCTACCTAGGAAGTAAAAATAACATGGGATGGGAGGAGCGAAAACGAAATTAAATCAAGAATTGCCCAAGCAAAAATGGGGTTTAATTCAAAACAAAAACTACTATGCTCCTCCTCAATCAGCTTAGAAAACAGGAAGTTGCTATTGAAGACATATGTATGGAGCATAGCCATGTACGGGTGTGAAACCTGGACAATTAGAGAAGCGGAGAGAAAGAGATTAGAGGCTTTCGAAATGTGGTGCTACAGAAGAATGATGAATATCAAATGGATGGATAAAATTACAAATGAAGATGTTTTTGGAAGAATAGGAGAAAGAAGAACCTTGTGGAAGAGTCTGAAGAGGAGAAGAGGTCAGATGATGGGGCACACACTGAGACATGGGGGACTGCTTAGGGATATCTTGGAGGGGAGGTGGGAAAGAAAAGGGGAAGGGGAAGACCCGGATTAGAATAATTCAACCAAATAATTGGGGATATGGGATGCCAGACATTTAGAGAGGTCAAACAGCTGGCGGGGGACAGAGTCGAGTGGAGACGGATTGTTGCATCAAACCAGTCTTAGGACTGTATACTCAATGATGATAACATTACCAGCAACGGTGGAGCGATCGTTCACCACATTACTTCGTGTAAAACATGGTTTAGATCTACAATGTCAGATGAACGTCTGTCTGGGTTGTGCATGTTAAACGTACACAGAGACAAAGTGAACTGCAACAAAAAAGACTTTATGGACAAAATCGTAGATGTGTTTGGTAGCGATAACAGACGACTCCAGTTCTTGTTTAAAGAATAAATTTTATTTTAAATTTATGTTGTAATATTTTTTGTTATATACATATATTGCGTTAATAAAAAATTTGTTGCTACAGTATGCTATTCATTACAACAGTGTCCTGTCCGTTCGTTCACCATACAAATACGCTACAGTAAATTAAATCTACATTAAAACATTACTAAAAATATTTTACCCAACCCCTAAAAAATGTTCTACTGTTGCCCATGATTCCCACCCATATTTGGTTTTGGCAGAGCTGATGGAGAATCCTGGGAGAAAATAATACTATATATCTATGTTATTTAGGAAGTTGTGACATTCAGCCCTGCCGGAAGTTTGATGCATTTTCTAGTAAATTATTTCGTTGAATTCAATTGTTATTTCATTTGGTTTTTCCCTCATCAATTACCAAATTGGAATTCTTCTGCCCCTCCTGCACCAAGTCTACCAGCATTTGCAGGCACTTTTAAACTTCTAGAAACACCTGATCCATCTGATTAATATAATCAAATTTAATTTAAGCTTTTTTCAATCATGTTATATGTTGTTTTAAAAATAAAAGTAAAAACAAATTTATGTAGTTAAGAAATTTATTATTTAAAAATATAAAACATTTAAATTAAATCTAGAAATATTATAATAAAATTATTGTAATTAGATTTGACTATAACAAGTCAACTATTAACAGAATAGGTAGGTAGGTAAATCAATCAACAAAATTACATCTGAACATTTTTGATGATATAATAAAAATATGAATAAGTATATATCTAGTAGATTTCTTGAAAAATATATTTGAACAGTATATGCTTCATGGAATATAATTCAATTCGTCCGAACAGTTCGGATTATGTTCAATAAAATTATTTTCAATCAAATAGTCACTACATCTTTTAATTGTCTTGATGTCCGGAGAGAAGATCCCTTTTGGTTGAGAAAGAACCTAAAATAACAAATTATCATTAGTTTATATTCATTTATGAGTAAGTAATGTTAAGATAAATAAATTGAACAGATTTGAACTCACCTCCTGGATAAGTGCCGTATCTCTAAAGGTTTTTCGTGGTTTCATAATCCGGACGGTTTTTCCTTTCTGAGTCAACATTGCCCTGGATAAGTTTCGCCTTTTTTGGAATATCTCGCTTTTGAGGGCGAGCACCCAGTTTAAATTTTGTAAATTCATTCGTAAATTCCAGATTTAGAGATAAGACGGTTTCAGGCAAAATAGTCTACGAAAAAGATTTAAAATTTATTAATTAATTAAATGTTTAAACATAAATAAGTATATATTCGAAATGTGTTGTAGATATTTAGTTTAGCCAAGTGGCTCTTAAATTGTAATTTCCTCAAGCGTGAAACAAATGAGAGGCCAAATCCCAAGGTAAATATTTTATTTATTTTTAAATTTTAATTTATCTATTTAGGTAGGTATATAGGTAGGTATGTGAATAAAACATGAAATTACCGGAGTGTTAGATTTGATCAATTTGTTTTGAACCAGGCTTGCAACATTTTTCGAAAATTGATCAGAATCAAGTTGTAATGTTTCCTGAACATCCTTGCCTGTTAAAGAATCGGCATTTACAAAAAGAAGAAGTATTGCCATTTGAAAAGTAGACATTGTAATGAGATAGTGTTTGTCCAGATATGTAAGATGGATATCACCTAAAAATAGAAAGAAAAAATTAATAATAATCAAAAAATAAATATATAGTATGGTATAAAACAAAAAATAAAACAGATAGAGGTATCTACCTAGAGATAAATGATGCAACCAAGTGAGTTTTCTGCCATTAAATTGTCCTTTATAGAAGTCTTCAAACTAAAATTTAAAAGAATTAAAATTAAATAAATAAATAAATAAAGATTGTTGAAATATTAAATAAGATAGAAATTTACCTTTTGAATAGAAGTTGTCAATTTATGTGGGAGAGCCAAAGAGGAAACGTCGTTCCTATAGGCCAAGTACCACCCTTGAAAAATTAAAAATTAAAATTATTTAAATAAAATAGAATTAGCTAATATTTATAAATTTCATATTTAAAAAATACTCACTCGTAAAACTTGAATAGAAAAATCAATTCCTAATTCAGTATTGTGATTAATTATATTCGTGTTGAATTGATTAGTCAGAGCAGCTGAAAGGGTCGTGTCCTTGATCATTCGATTTAGTTTGCTGGTAAATTTAAAGCCACAGATTTTCTGAAATAAAAAAAAAAATTGGAAAATTTTATTAGCTTTCTATAGAGAGAGGTCTTATTGAATTGCTTATTCAATTTTTTGATGAAAAGCTCATTTCGTAATATTGAAGTTAATGATTAGCTTCAATCTATATATATAAAATTACGTTCCTTTTCAATATTTATTTGATGTACAAAGTAGTGTTTCATCAAAATATAACAAATTTAAAAAATAAATTAGCTATCTTTTATAAAGCTTACCTAATTCTAGTAATCATTGCTGCTTCAACTTCTAAAGATTGGCTTTTCTGTTGTAGTAATCTTCCGGCTAACGATCGTTTGTACATTTGCTCAAATTTGTCTTTATCCTTAATATATTCAAAAATTATGATAGCCTTTGAAAGCTTGTCTTCGATATTGTATTCAGGAATATTTTTTGAGGATTTTTTGAGAACACCATCACAATACTTTACTAGCTATAAAAAACAAAACAAAAAAGACAATATTAATACGATTAATCAAATTTTATACAAATAATATAATAATGCAAACAAACAAACTTACCAAATCAAGAGAATGGACAATTTCTATCAGGATTTGAATTATGATTTATGACAGACCCACATGTTTGATCTATAACTCTAATAAATTCTTTATCTCCGTGAAAAAATTGTTCAATGAACTCATAATTCTTGGCATGAAAAGCCATTATCCTATTTACAAATTCCTCTGGGGATTTTGGACCTTCTGGCCCAGGAGCTGAAACTTTAAGTAACATTTCTCCAGGCTGCTTCATATATTCTCTAAACTGTTTCATAACAGCAGGAAGTCCTCCTTCGACAGATTTCACTAGGCCATAGAGCATGAATAGATCTGACCATCGTTCTTCAGCTATTATCGGGGAACATTCCTCCAGCAATCGTGGTAAAACATTGGAAACGAGAATTTGATCAAATGTTGCTCCAAGTTCGATATAAGAGCTAAAAATAAGAAAAAATATTTATTAATTATTGAAAACACCTTCTTGAATGTATTGATAAGCGGATTTTGAATACAACCTCTGATCTATTAATATTGAGCACCGTAGATTCTCTTTCTCTCGAAGTTGAGTCACCTTTTTCATATATTCAATTATGTTACGTTCCGAGAGTAACCTTTCGGATTCCTTTTGATAATATTCAACACTCAGAGCAATGAAGGGTATTTCAAATTTATCTTGATAAAACTAAAAAAATAACATGAATTTATTAATGATTATTTCTTTTTTTAAGAAAAATGACAAAAATATGTATTAGCTAATCATCTACACCAGGGGTGTTTAACCTTTTGACTTACACGGGCCGCAAAAACAAATGCCTGGGGCCGCAGATAAAATAAAAAGATCGTAGGGAGTAGGAATTGACTTAAAATTAAATACAAAGTTTTTATTTAAATAGGCCAAACGTTTCGTTGCTGGTTCGAAACTTCTTCAGTGGCTGAAATAGCGAAACAAAGCCCTTAGACATCTTTTTATTAATCGCAATTATTTCATTTTTACAAAAAGTCGCTATTTCAGCCACTGAAGGAGTTTCGAACCAGCAACGAAAATTTTGGCCTATTTAAATAAAAACTTTGTAGTTAATTTAAAGTCAATTCCACAATCCTACCATCCCTTTAATAATAACTACCCTTCTATTATATTATCCAATTTCTTCTTATTTAAAAACAAACAAAATTAGGTCAAATTGTATCAGAGATAGGTTTTCTACTAAGTAGGTATACTCCTGTGATCAAAAAGTAAGGTGAATTTGTTTATAAAATGTAAATTCTTTATTTATTCTTCCAAATCAATTTCATCCCCTTCAAAGTAATCCCCACCCGATAAAACGCACTTTTTCCAACGATTTTTCCAGTCTTGGAAACAGTTGGTATAGGCTTCAAGACCTTCATCGATTCGATTTTTATCTCCACAATCGTGTCAAAACGGCGTCCACGCATTGGCCTCTTGAGTTTGCTGAATAGCCAGAAGTCGCATGGAGCCAAATCAGGCGAATACGGGTGGTTGCGGAACGATATGAGTCGAGTTTTTGGCAAAAAAGTCGCGAAGAACCAATGCAGTATGACATGGTGCATTATTGTGATGAACGAACCAAGAGTTGTTCGCCCATAATTCCGGCCGTTTCAGAAGAATAGCTTCACGCAAACGACGCATAACGCTCAAATAATATTCTTTGTTGACAGTTTGGCCCGGCAGGAAGGAATGCATAGTGTACCACACCACAATAATCAATAAAGAAAACTGTCAACATGACCTTGATTTTCGATCGACTTTGCCGTGGTCTTTTCGGTCTTGCTTCACCTTTTGCACGATATTCGCTGGATTGGTCGTTTCGATTGCCTAAATCCAAGTCTCGTCTCCAGTAATGATGCATTTCAAGTGGTCCTGATAGTCAGACAGCAAAGTTTGACACACATCAACGCGACGCTTTTTTCCAAAATATTGAGCGATTTTGGCACCAATCGAGACTTGACGCGTTTGAGACATAAAACATTCTTCAAAATGGTTTGGGCTGAGCTAAATAATATTCAAACAATATCAGCAAGATCTCTAATTGTCAATCAACGATTTTCAAGCACCAAAATTTTGATTTTTTGGACGTGGCCCTCGTCGGTAGACGTTGGGGTCGTCCAGAGCGCAGTTAGTCTTCAACGCGTTCTCGGCCCTCTTTGAACTCGTTGTACCACTTATAAACGTTTTTTTGTGCCATAGTTTGATCAGCAAAGGCCTTCCGTAACATTTTCAACGTGTCCACAGAAGAATATTCGCTCCTCAAACAAAATTTGACGCAAGTTCTTTGCTCACCAAAATCACCCATTGTAAAAATCGAAAAATTCACTTTTGGTTGTTTACAAAAACACGTGTAACTCGGAGATAATTAAACCTTTTGACAAACAGACGTTTGGAAAATGTTACCAACAGTCCTACCAACCTAGGAAAAAAATTACCTTCCTTCCTAATGCCACGGAGTTTTAAATGATAATTTCACCTTACTTTTTGATCACAGTAGTATATAAAAATTTTAAATGTTTGAAAGAAATTTATAATTTTATGTCGTCCCGCATTCATTACAGTACTGGGACGCATACGGCCCGCAGGTTGGACAGCTCTGATCTACACTGTGTAGGCATTTTTATTTTGAACATTAAATGAAAAAATATATTTTTTAATGAAAAGAAAGTAAATGAAATTGTACTAACCTTCATCTCATTATAATCTTGATTATAAATTTTCACATCAATAAGTGACTGGATGACTCCTACGATTAGAGTTAGAGAAAAATCTTCTCCAGAATCACCGGTTCTATCCAGGTGGATACCTTCAAAAATTTCATCTAATATTTTTTCATGAAAAAATATCATTATATTGTCTTTCCATAATTCTAGACCTGAGAAGAAAAAAATTATTATTACAAAGCTTTTAAAAATGTATATTAAATAATAATATGGTTTAAAAATCTTACCAAATTCTCCAACGAGTTTTCTGTTTCCAGCTCCAGTATAAGAATTGCCATCTATAACAATTTGATGTATTTCCTTTTTTATCTCATCATATATGAAATTTAAATACCTAAGAAAATAATTTTTATTAATAATATAATATATTTAAAAAATAAATAAAATAAGCTGACGTGTTCTGATGTGGCCATCCACTTGTCTTTACCATACAACCTGGCCCCAAAAAATATTTATAATCATGTAGGGGGGTTAGTTTTTGCATTTTTATACTTCTGGGGGCCCACTGATTATGTATACAAAATTTGGTTGAGTTTCCTTAAATGGTCTAGATTTTTAATTTTTACCCCCCCTACCCCCTTTAATTATGGGTCGATATGCACCAAAGTCTAATCACCTATTAATCTCAATGGACGAAAACTACCTGAGAAATTTGGTTTCGATATTCACACTAGTTTTTGAGCTAGCTCGTCGACAAAAATTTGGTAACGCACAACCAGACAGACTAACAGACATTTTGACAAAACAATTATTATCTCAAAAAATACAATTTTTTAGATGTTTACTTATTAAAGCTTTTTTGTAGAGCGAAATGCCATGGTTTAGCTCAATATTTCTATTCAAAATAGTTTAAGCCGTTTTTGAGATATTTTGAAAAAAAGAATGAAAAAACACTTTTTTTCACACACGATTACAATACTTGACCATACCCTGTATGGTGAAGTAAAAGATGTACATATACGAATGTTTTCATACTAGCGACTAAATCACCTAGCCGTATATATAATTTTTATTTGTTTGAGACTATAGTTTTTAAAATTTTATCTTTATCGGCTGAGTAAGAACAAAACATTTTCAATATTCATGCGATACTGACCACATGAAAAATAATATTTATAATTAAAAAAAGACTGACTGATGAAGGCCAAGCCCTGGAAAATAGTCTCAAGCAGAGGACAACCTCTTTGTGTATCAAAATACTTGAAAGCTTATTCTAGGTCGACAAACAATAGCGTAGTTTAGTTTCTCCCTCGATATAATTATATTTTTTATTATATAATGCATTTTTTGAGTTAAAAGACTGTCTCAACATAAAAAAAACTCACCCGGTATAGTATAAGGCTAACTATATTAGGTATTTATTTAAAATTCATTTTTATATACAACGAATATGGGAAAATAAAAATTAATGAATTAAAGAAACAATTCTGATAAATTTGAAAGCTTTACTTTCAACAACATGTTACTATTACAAATTCTGTTTAATTCGATTTGTATATAAATGAACTAGTAACCTTTGAACCCAACATTGTCAGGGGTGAATTGATCCTTTGAGTAAATAGTTGTATCTCGCTAGGCAAAAATCATTTTTTTTTTTTAATTTTTCTAGTTTATCTACCGTTAAAATAAATAAATAACTATATCTATATATTGAGGAAAAATTAGTTAGGCGCCCCTTTGTGAATTTTTAATTCCTACTTTCCACTAAAGTAGAGTGCTCAACTAGTTTTAAAAATATCGATTTACCTCTGCTTAAAATAAATGTTTAAATAGGAGATTATTTTTTTTAATTTGCCTTTTTAAATCACACTGGCCCCTTAACCAATTCATTTTAATAAAATAGGACCACCAATCACGATTTTATAATTTCTACGCTCTCTGGTCATATTTACAATAATATATTAAAATAAAAATACTTACTGATACAGCTCATCCAAATGCCTCATGGCTTGACTAAATTGGATCCAAGCTTCATGATATAATCTGAGTTGGAATTTTCCATCATCTTGTTGAAACTTTTCTGCAAGTTGTCTCACATGATTTGTTAAAAGTGATATTGTTGCGACCCACAATTCTTCATCATATTGATGGGGAAGTGTCGAGCAAAGGGTTTCTATATCCCTAAAAAAAATATGTATTATTAACATAAGATATTATTGATTACATATTTAACTTTCGCGGCTCAAAATGCTTTAAAACATATTTTATTGTTTTATTCTAAGCCTTGGTTCTAATATAGAACAAAAAGAAGTGGCAACCATAGATATTAAATGTAGTGTAACCAAAATAAATTTGCCGCGGTTATGCCCCGGGAGCCTGGTGTCTAAACAGATCTCTCTACTCGAAAGGAAGTGAGTTGGAAACTCATTCGGACACGTGGAGCTTTTAAGATAAGAATATGTGGCAAGATGGTCAAGTGAAGTGAAGGGCATATGCTCTGTTTCGTATTTATTTGTCCGGTCAGTTCTAGCGCTCTCCGCTAGATGGCACTGAGACCTCAGATACAAATAGTTTATTCAACTAAAACAATACTTTAAGACAATTGTAGTGTTAATTCCTTAAGTATACAACAGTCAATTTGTTAAACACATTGTATAATATGTGAGTCAATCAATCAATTATGAAACAATAAACCAATGAATTAATGAGAGTCGAATCAACTCAAGAGGATGGCGTGAGCCATGATTTTCAATTAATAATATAATAGCGTCGATTCGAATCTAATTAATATAGCTATTACCGAATATGGTCTGCTCATTAGTTTTTGATTATCCACTATCCACAACCTTATCTTCCGTCGTGGTTGGAAACACCGTCGGGGTTGGTGGGGCATTCCCGTTCTCCTCCGACAACCAACCCCTTCCAAATCCTAATTAGTGTCTTACCCCACCACTAATATGTTTTTATTGTTTACCGTTGAATTATTATTTATCGATTATCGTTCCGTTTGATTAAGTACCGATGTTGTTCTGAAGAGACAAAAACAGAATCAACAATAATTCTTTGTACATCTTATATTTTAAAACCGAAGGAAGACTGTCCCGAAGCATCCCAGTGAACCAGGGCATTAGGCAGGGAGACTCGCTTAGCCCTCTGCTTTTTAATATAGTAATGAATGAAATCATTGGAGAAATAAAAAATCTAAAAGGATATTCCCTAGGGGACGAGAATTTAACATGCGTTTGCTATGCAGACGATGCAGCACTCGTTGCAGAAGATGAAGATTCCCTCCAGCGCCTCCTGTATAAATTCAGTTGTGTTGCACATAAATTCGGTCTAACCCTGTCAACCAAGAAGACCAAAACTCTCACAATCTCTAAAATACCACTCCGATGTAAACTACAACTATACGATACGATTGTCGAACAAGTCATGTCCTTCACGTACCTTGGAATCCAAGTGACCTCTTATCGAGACCTAGAATCAGAGGTAAAACATCAAGCAATAAAGGCATCAAAAATATCGGGTTGCCTTAACAGTGCAATCTGGTCAAACCAATATTTAAGAACGGAGGCCAAGGTACGAGTCTACAAAACCGTGGTACGCCCAATATTAACATACGCAGCTGAGACAAGACCCGACACTGCAAAAACTTCTCAATTATTGGAAACAACAGAAATGAAGACATTGCGATGGATAATGAACGTGACCAGGCTCGATAGAATGAAGAGTGAAGATATTAGAGAAAAATGTGGAATACAGAGGGTGGGAGAATGGATCAAGAGAAGAAGAACAGAATGGTACGCGCATGTGGGAAGAATGACAGAAGACCGACTAGTAAAGAAAGTGATGACCAACAAGCCGGTTGGAATAAGAAGTAGAGGTCGTCCCAAGAAAAGATGGCATGACGATCTGGAAGAAACAAACCTATAGGTTTAAAAACAAGAAAAAAGAAGAAGAAGAAGAGATATTTTAAATAACAATAAATATTCAAGTTTATTTATTAGAGAAATGGCTCATTGCCGAATTCAAATACAAAATATTGTTTCAATAATATCATTATTTGTTGTTTGATTTTAAATTATATAACTTCATTTAATTAATAAAATTCAAGCTTGTTAACCACATTGTTATACATATATACAAGACCCGGTTTAAATAATTATACAATTTTAAACAACAAACATTTTATTTTATTTATTTTAACCATCAAGAGCAGATGATTAACTGATGAATTTTCCAAACAGCACAGTAGACAAATTATATTCAATTACGAAATTTTACCCAAATAGATACAGTGTTATTACAAACATATATTATTATTTTGATTACTTACTTTTTCTTTCATTGAGTGTCGATTCTGGAACATTTACCGAATTAATATAATCTTGAACTGTTATTTGTATACGACCCCAGTACTCATCAAAATTAACTTCATTGTAAGGCTTTAAATCCAATGACATAAATAAGTTTATGAAGTATTCTAAATCAGACATTTTGAATAAATATAGATTCCTGAAAAAAAAAATTATATATTAGCAATCAAATATAAAATAATAATAAAGGGCTTGTCAGACGATGGGGACCACGTGATCCACCAAAATTAAAACAAGTTGAATAAAAAAGTTTGAGAATATTTTCGTAAATAAAAGAAAAATTATCTCTCATTCTTTTCTAAGAGAACAGAAAAATAATAAATATATGCAATGCGTGATAATTGATCACATCTTAATACAGAATTTAATAACAGACAAACAATTCCTTTCATTAAAATTATTTCTTGAAATCACATAAAAATTCATAATTTAAAACCGGAAATATTTTAACCGCCCCCGCATATCCAGGGGAAATAAATATATGTTTGAAGGAAAAAATCTATCTATCGGAAAAAATAAATAAGAATATTCATAAAAGGATTACCTAATGGGAAACTAAACTTGTAAATAGACCACAGAATAGCAAGAAAAATGAGAAAATAAAAACAAATTTGAATTTACAAATAATATATTCGAAGCACTCTGGTCAACTAGAAAATTTAAAATGAGAGATCAAAAAAATTTACCAATGAAGAAGTTTTGCCACCAGAGTGAGTAGTTTTCAAATTAAAAATATGCCATTTGGCGGGAAGTTTAAAATATAAATAAAAATCTAATAAACCACGTGGTAATCCCAACCGTAAAGTTGTAATATTATATTAATTCAATAGTTACATTTTTAAAAAATATTATATATTATAAAATAGATTCCTTTAATTAAATTATAGGATATTTTTTTAAATTATTATTTAAAAAGTTTAATGTTTTAATTTTTTTTTATGCGTCACCAGATTTTTAGACCACGTGCTTTCACTGATATTTAAGCAGCCAAATAAATTTTCAATAAAATGAAAATATACCTGGTGAGTTGTTTTATCTTGAGACAGTCATATAACTCAAAAACAGTGCATTTTATGGAAAAAAAGTTTCATATAAAAATTTATTTATACCAAGAGGGAAACTAAACTACGCTATTGTTTTTCGACGTAGAACAAGCTTTCAAAGGTATTTAAATGTCAAGTTCTGTTTTAGGTTTATATTTTTCTATACATCTACTTAATCTACAAAAAAAAATGAACAACTTTCATGCTCGTTTGACAAATCTGGCACCATTGTAAGTGATTGAATATTTTTATATTAAAATTACAGATAAAATACATTTTAAATTTCTATAAAATTCGTTTTCTATTTTTTAACAAATGTAATCAACGCCTACGTTACACCTTACAAAAATTATAATTTTGAAAAAATCTAGCGCATGCATCTTTCGCTGGTTAAATAAATGCGCTGTTGCCAAATTGTTTTTAGTCTTTCATTATTTATTCCTTGTTATTTCAGAAACTGTGTTGTAACTATGAATCAAAATTGTCTTAAAATATGTATTGGTTATTGTTTAATGTTGGTTTAGTTTTTTTTTAAATGGTAAGAAGAGTTCTTAATTATAATTAAATATGGATGTAAATTTTCCGATATCCCGTATAGTGCAATGCTAAAGACCCCGAAAAACTCGATTTTTTAAATTAAATATCTCCGGAAGTGTATTGTTCATAAATTTTGTTTTGCCACCAATCGATGCGGAAGTATTTAAATAATAATATATCTAAATTTCAGAAAAATCCTAAGAAAACGCATTTGGCGGAACAACTACCTTAAGTAAAAAATAAAACCGACTTGAAAAAAATTAAATTCAACAAATAAATGTCTCTAGGATTTCTAAATTTTTTCTATTTGGTTCTTTAATATGTACTTTAAGAAATAACGTAAATAAAGAAATAAGAAGATAATAATAAGAAATAAAGTAAACTAGAGACACCAAGTTTCAAATATCTAATTTTTTTGCGTAAAAATTTTCACAAAATTCTCAATATATTTAATATATTAAAAAATATGATATTTAGTGATGAATGGAATAGTGTCCATTGGAGTGATGAGTCTCGTTTTGAAATTTGTGTTGGGGACAATCGAAATAGAGTTATTCGTCAGAAAAATGAAGCTTTCAATTCAGATTGTTTAAAAAAGAATGTAAAATTTTCTGCTCCATTCATGGTATGGGGTTCAATGTCTGCTAGAGGTGTTCGAAAACTTCACTTCATTGATGTTGTAAACACCAATAAATATTTAGAGATTTTAAAAAAATCGTTACTTCCAACAATGGCAGATGCATTGCAGAATAATAATAATTTTGTGTTCCAACAAGACGGGGCGGCCTGCCATACATCAAGAAAATCTTTAAAATGGCTTTCTGATCATAATGTTCCACTTTTTGGAGTGGGTTGCAAACAGTCCCGACTTGTCACCAATAGAAACTCTTTGGCACACAATGAAAAAGCTATTACGAATACAACCACCTAGAAACGTAGTCGAATCAAAACACAAACTTCAAAATATTTGGGATACTTTCACTCAAGATGAGTGTCAAAACTTAATAAGTACGTTGCTCAAAAGAATTCAAGCCGTAATTAAAAATAAAGGCGACGGCACACAGTGGTAAAGGTTTTGGATTTTGTATGTTTTCGTTGTTTTTAACAATTAAAAAATAATTCTAAGTTAAATGTTACAATAAAATGTTTTAAATTGTGGAAAATGTTGTTCCAAATGATAATAAAAATAAATATTTAAATTAAATTTACCGTGAATTAGCATAATTTTATTTAAAAAGAAAAACATGTTGGTGGGCCAATTGAGATGGGACGGGGCTCGTATTATTAAATAATTTATTTAATAATTAAATATTTTATCATTATTATTTGATAATAAAGTTGAATAATTGTTAAAATAAAAATAAAAATTTTTAACTCATTTTGAGATAAAAGTTTAAATTTTAGAAATGTATTTTTTTTTATTGATAAAGTTATTATAATTATAATAATATATATGCATAAAATGTAATGATTTTATATTATATATAGTAGTTATATATTTTTAAAATATTTTTTTACTTATATTTTTATTTACTTGCTAAAATTTTCTGAATTAATTATGATTTAAAAAAATAACCTAAAAAATAGCACGTGTGTCTTATTTATTTTATGTTTGTATTGTGAATCAGTGGGGAATTGTAATTTTTGTAACTCCTAAAATTAATAGAACCATTTCTAATAATTTACGATTTCATTTTTATTATATAGATTTTAAATTATTATTTGTTTTAAATTAATTAAAAAAAATATATATATATATATTTAAATTCCAAAAAATGTGTTTGTGCATGATAATTTAAATGATTGCAGTTTTATGATAAATATAGTGAATAATAAATTAATAATAAAATATATTTGTAAGTAAATTAAAAAGTAATAAAAATGTTAGGTATCTTCTTACTTGAAATGATAGCTGAATAAAAAAGATCCAAACGTTGTTTGCAGAATGACGATGTTTTTTTCTCCAAAACTCGAAAGCGTGTAAAAATAAAATAACTGTTAAATTTTATCTCTACTGATGCTAGCTAAACACTATAGGTAGTGACTAGTAGTGAACGTATACTGAGAATGGTTTAAATTTCTAGTCTAGACTCCTTATATAGAGGGCGCATGCATGATATTCATTTTCTATTTGGCCACAGATGTCGTTGCTGATTTCGCGCTCTTTTTAAATGATATTTGAAAATAAAATATACATTCTAGATTTCAATTACATTCTTTATATTAATTATTTATTTAATTGATAAAATAAATACATTTTTGAAAATGACAAATTAATGAAGTTTTCAATTTTTATTTACTATAAAGATCCATTTTGTAATTATTTCAAACGACCAAAATAGGACAAGAATTACTCCTGAGAGCCTGAGACACAGATATATATACAGTGCCGTCTTAAACTAGGCTGGGGCCCTTTTGGAAAGTAAAAAAAGCGAATTATAATAACATTTTTTACTAAGTATGGCCATTTATTATAGGTAATCAAATACAGTATGATATAATATGTCATTAATGATATTAGAATGCTGCTGGTTTTTTGGTTACGATTACGATAACGGTTTCAAAATCTTCTATTATATCCTTAACGTCAATTTTTTGAAGGATATCACTTTCTATGCACATAATTGACAAATTACTCAGTCGTTCTTGTAACATTGTTGTTCGCTTAATTATTAATTAATATATATATATATATATATATATGAGCTGCGAACAACAATGTTACAAGAACGACTGAGTAATTTGTCAATTATGTGCATAGAAAGTGATATCCTTCAAAAAATTGACGTTAAGGATATAATAGAAGATTTTGAAACCGTTATCGTAATCGTAACCAAAAAACCAGCAGCATTCTAATATCATTAATGACATATTCTATCATACTGTATTTGATTACCTATAATAAATGGCCATACTTAGTAAAAAATGTTATTATAATTCGCTTTTTTACTTTCCAAAAGAGCCCCAGCCTAGTTTAAGACGGCACTGTATATATATCTGTGTCTCAGGCTCTCAGGAGTAATTCTTGTCCTATTTTGGTCGTTTGAAATAATTACAAAATGGATCTTTATAGTAAATAAAAATTGAAAACTTCATTAATTTGTCATTTTCAAAAATGTATTTATTTTATCAATTAAATAAATAATTAATATAAAGAATGTAATTGAAATCTAGAATGTATATTTTATTTTCAAATATCATTTAAAAAGAGCGCGAAATCAGCAACGACATCTGTGGCCAAATAGAAAATGAATATCATGCATGCGCCCTCTATATAAGGAGTCTAGACTAGAAATTTAAACCATTCTCAGTATACGTTCACTACTAGTCACTACCTATAGTGTTTAGCTAGCATCAGTAGAGATAAAATTTAACAGTTATTTTATTTTTACACGCTTTCGAGTTTTGGAGAAAAAAACATCGTCATTCTGCAAACAACGTTTGGATCTTTTTTATTCAGCTATCATTTCAAGTAAGAAGATACCTAACATTTTTATTACTTTTTAATTTACTTACAAATATATTTTATTATTAATTTATTATTCACTATATTTATCATAAAACTGCAATCATTTAAATTATCATGCACAAACACATTTTTTGGAATTTAAATATATATATATATTTTTTTTAATTAATTTAAAACAAATAATAATTTAAAATCTATATAATAAAAATGAAATCGTAAATTATTAGAAATGGTTCTATTAATTTTAGGAGTTACAAAAATTACAATTCCCCACTGATTCACAATACAAACATAAAATAAATAAGACACACGTGCTATTTTTTAGGTTATTTTTTTAAATCATAATTAATTCAGAAAATTTTAGCAAGTAAATAAAAATATAAGTAAAAAAATATTTTAAAAATATATAACTACTATATATAATATATCGGGGTCTTTAGCATTGCACTATACGGGATATCGGAAAATTTACATCCATATTTAATTATAATTAAGAACTCTTCTTACCATTTAAAAAAAAACTAAACCAACATTAAACAATAACCAATACATATTTTAAGACAATTTTGATTCATAGTTACAACACAGTTTCTGAAATAACAAGGAATAAATAATGAAAGACTAAAAACAATTTGGCAACAGCGCATTTATTTAACCAGCGAAAGATGCATGCGCTAGATTTTTTCAAAATTATAATTTTTGTAAGGTGTAACGTAGGCGTTGATTACATTTGTTAAAAAATAGAAAACGAATTTTATAGAAATTTAAAATGTATTTTATCTGTAATTTTAATATAAAAATATTCAATCACTTACAATGGTGCCAGATTTGTCAAACGAGCATGAAAGTTGTTCATTTTTTTTTGTAGATTAAGTAGATGTATAGAAAAATATAAACCTAAAACAGAACTTGACATTTAAATACCTTTGAAAGCTTGTTCTACGTCGAAAAACAATAGCGTAGTTTAGTTTCCCTCTTGGTATAAATAAATTTTTATATGAAACTTTTTTTCCATAAAATGCACTGTTTTTGAGTTATATGACTGTCTCAAGATAAAACAACTCACCAGGTATATTTTCATTTTATTGAAAATTTATTTGGCTGCTTAAATATCAGTGAAAGCACGTGGTCTAAAAATCTGGTGACGCATAAAAAAAAATTAAAACATTAAACTTTTTAAATAATAATTTAAAAAAATATCCTATAATTTAATTAAAGGAATCTATTTTATAATATATAATATTTTTTAAAAATGTAACTATTGAATTAATATAATATTACAACTTTACGGTTGGGATTACCACGTGGTTTATTAGATTTTTATTTATATTTTAAACTTCCCGCCAAATGGCATATTTTTAATTTGAAAACTACTCACTCTGGTGGCAAAACTTCTTCATTGGTAAATTTTTTTGATCTCTCATTTTAAATTTTCTAGTTGACCAGAGTGCTTCGAATATATTATTTGTAAATTCAAATTTGTTTTTATTTTCTCATTTTTCTTGCTATTCTGTGGTCTATTTACAAGTTTAGTTTCCCATTAGGTAATCCTTTTATGAATATTCTTATTTATTTTTTCCGATAGATAGATTTTTTCCTTCAAACATATATTTATTTCCCCTGGATATGCGGGGGCGGTTAAAATATTTCCGGTTTTAAATTATGAATTTTTATGTGATTTCAAGAAATAATTTTAATGAAAGGAATTGTTTGTCTGTTATTAAATTCTGTATTAAGATGTGATCAATTATCACGCATTGCATATATTTATTATTTTTCTGTTCTCTTAGAAAAGAATGAGAGATAATTTTTCTTTTATTTACGAAAATATTCTCAAACTTTTTATTCAACTTGTTTTAATTTTGGTGGATCACGTGGTCCCCATCGTCTGACAAGCCCTTTATTATTATTTTATATTTGATTGCTAATATATAATTTTTTTTTTCAGGAATCTATATTTATTCAAAATGTCTGATTTAGAATACTTCATAAACTTATTTATGTCATTGGATTTAAAGCCTTACAATGAAGTTAATTTTGATGAGTACTGGGGTCGTATACAAATAACAGTTCAAGATTATATTAATTCGGTAAATGTTCCAGAATCGACACTCAATGAAAGAAAAAAGTAAGTAATCAAAATAATAATATATGTTTGTAATAACACTGTATCTATTTGGGTAAAATTTCGTAATTGAATATAATTTGTCTACTGTGCTGTTTGGAAAATTCATCAGTTAATCATCTGCTCTTGATGGTTAAAATAAATAAAATAAAATGTTTGTTGTTTAAAATTGTATAATTATTTAAACCGGGTCTTGTATATATGTATAACAATGTGGTTAACAAGCTTGAATTTTATTAATTAAATGAAGTTATATAATTTAAAATCAAACAACAAATAATGATATTATTGAAACAATATTTTGTATTTGAATTCGGCAATGAGCCATTTCTCTAATAAATAAACTTGAATATTTATTGTTATTTAAAATATAAGATGTACAAAGAATTATTGTTGATTCTGTTTTTGTCTCTTCAGAACAACATCGGTACTTAATCAAACGGAACGATAATCGATAAATAATAATTCAACGGTAAACAATAAAAACATATTAGTGGTGGGGTAAGACACTAATTAGGATTTGGAAGGGGTTGGTTGTCGGAGGAGAACGGGGAATGCCCCACCAACCCCGACGGTGTTTCCAACCACGACGGAAGATAAGGTTGTGGATAGTGGATAATCAAAAACTAATGAGCAGACCATATTCGGTAATAGCTATATTAATTAGATTCGAATCGACGCTATTATATTATTAATTGAAAATCATGGCTCACGCCATCCTCTTGAGTTGATTCGACTCTCATTAATTCATTGGTTTATTGTTTCATAATTGATTGATTGACTCACATATTATACAATGTGTTTAACAAATTGACTGTTGTATACTTAAGGAATTAACACTACAATTGTCTTAAAGTATTGTTTTAGTTGAATAAACTATTTGTATCTGAGGTCTCAGTGCCATCTAGCGGAGAGCGCTAGAACTGACCGGACAAATAAATACGAAACAGAGCATATGCCCTTCACTTCACTTGACCATCTTGCCACATATTCTTATCTTAAAAGCTCCACGTGTCCGAATGAGTTTCCAACTCACCTCCTTTCGAGTAGAGAGATCTGTTTAGACACCAGGCTCCCGGGGCATAACCGCGGCAAATTTATTTTGGTTACACTACATTTAATATCTATGGTTGCCACTTCTTTTTGTTCTATATTAGAACCAAGGCTTAGAATAAAACAATAAAATATGTTTTAAAGCATTTTGAGCCGCGAAAGTTAAATATGTAATCAATAATATCTTATGTTAATAATACATATTTTTTTTAGGGATATAGAAACCCTTTGCTCGACACTTCCCCATCAATATGATGAAGAATTGTGGGTCGCAACAATATCACTTTTAACAAATCATGTGAGACAACTTGCAGAAAAGTTTCAACAAGATGATGGAAAATTCCAACTCAGATTATATCATGAAGCTTGGATCCAATTTAGTCAAGCCATGAGGCATTTGGATGAGCTGTATCAGTAAGTATTTTTATTTTAATATATTATTGTAAATATGACCAGAGAGCGTAGAAATTATAAAATCGTGATTGGTGGTCCTATTTTATTAAAATGAATTGGTTAAGGGGCCAGTGTGATTTAAAAAGGCAAATTAAAAAAAAATAATCTCCTATTTAAACATTTATTTTAAGCAGAGGTAAATCGATATTTTTAAAACTAGTTGAGCACTCTACTTTAGTGGAAAGTAGGAATTAAAAATTCACAAAGGGGCGCCTAACTAATTTTTCCTCAATATATAGATATAGTTATTTATTTATTTTAACGGTAGATAAACTAGAAAAATTAAAAAAAAAAATGATTTTTGCCTAGCGAGATACAACTATTTACTCAAAGGATCAATTCACCCCTGACAATGTTGGGTTCAAAGGTTACTAGTTCATTTATATACAAATCGAATTAAACAGAATTTGTAATAGTAACATGTTGTTGAAAGTAAAGCTTTCAAATTTATCAGAATTGTTTCTTTAATTCATTAATTTTTATTTTCCCATATTCGTTGTATATAAAAATGAATTTTAAATAAATACCTAATATAGTTAGCCTTATACTATACCGGGTGAGTTTTTTTTATGTTGAGACAGTCTTTTAACTCAAAAAATGCATTATATAATAAAAAATATAATTATATCGAGGGAGAAACTAAACTACGCTATTGTTTGTCGACCTAGAATAAGCTTTCAAGTATTTTGATACACAAAGAGGTTGTCCTCTGCTTGAGACTATTTTCCAGGGCTTGGCCTTCATCAGTCAGTCTTTTTTTAATTATAAATATTATTTTTCATGTGGTCAGTATCGAATGAATTTTGAAAATGTTTTGTTCTTACTCAGCCGATAAAGATAAAATTTTAAAAACTATAGTCTCAAACAAATAAAAATTATATATACGGCTAGGTGATTTAGTCGCTAGTATGAAAACATTCGTATATGTACATCTTTTACTTCACCATACAGGGTATGGTCAAGTATTGTAATCGTGTGTGAAAAAAAGTGTTTTTTCGTTCTTTTTTTCAAAATATCTCAAAAACGGCTTAAACTATTTTGAATAGAAATATTGAGCTAAACCATGGCATTTCGCTCTACAAAAAAGCTTTAATAAGTAAACATCTAAAAAATTGTATTTTTTGAGATAATAATTGTTTTGTCAAAATGTCTGTTAGTCTGTCTGGTTGTGCGTTACCAAATTTTTGTCGACGAGCTAGCTCAAAAACTAGTGTGAATATCGAAACCAAATTTCTCAGGTAGTTTTCGTCCATTGAGATTAATAGGTGATTAGACTTTGGTGCATATCGACCCATAATTAAAGGGGGTAGGGGGGTAAAAATTAAAAATCTAGACCATTTAAGGAAACTCAACCAAATTTTGTATACATAATCAGTGGGCCCCCAGAAGTATAAAAATGCAAAACCTAACCCCCCTACATGATTATAAATATTTTTTGGGGCCAGGTTGTATGGTAAAGACAAGTGGATGGCCACATCAGAACACGTCAGCTTATTTTATTTATTTTTTAAATATATTATATTATTAATAAAAATTATTTTCTTAGGTATTTAAATTTCATATATGATGAGATAAAAAAGGAAATACATCAAATTGTTATAGATGGCAATTCTTATACTGGAGCTGGAAACAGAAAACTCGTTGGAGAATTTGGTAAGATTTTTAAACCATATTATTATTTAATATACATTTTTAAAAGCTTTGTAATAATAATTTTTTCTTCTCAGGTCTAGAATTATGGAAAGACAATATAATGATATTTTTTCATGAAAAAATATTAGATGAAATTTTTGAAGGTATCCACCTGGATAGAACCGGTGATTCTGGAGAAGATTTTTCTCTAACTCTAATCGTAGGAGTCATCCAGTCACTTATTGATGTGAAAATTTATAATCAAGATTATAATGAGATGAAGGTTAGTACAATTTCATTTACTTTCTTTTCATTAAAAAATATATTTTTTCATTTAATGTTCAAAATAAAAATGCCTACACAGTGTAGATCAGAGCTGTCCAACCTGCGGGCCGTATGCGTCCCAGTACTGTAATGAATGCGGGACGACATAAAATTATAAATTTCTTTCAAACATTTAAAATTTTTATATACTACTGTGATCAAAAAGTAAGGTGAAATTATCATTTAAAACTCCGTGGCATTAGGAAGGAAGGTAATTTTTTTCCTAGGTTGGTAGGACTGTTGGTAACATTTTCCAAACGTCTGTTTGTCAAAAGGTTTAATTATCTCCGAGTTACACGTGTTTTTGTAAACAACCAAAAGTGAATTTTTCGATTTTTACAATGGGTGATTTTGGTGAGCAAAGAACTTGCGTCAAATTTTGTTTGAGGAGCGAATATTCTTCTGTGGACACGTTGAAAATGTTACGGAAGGCCTTTGCTGATCAAACTATGGCACAAAAAACGTTTATAAGTGGTACAACGAGTTCAAAGAGGGCCGAGAACGCGTTGAAGACTAACTGCGCTCTGGACGACCCCAACGTCTACCGACGAGGGCCACGTCCAAAAAATCAAAATTTTGGTGCTTGAAAATCGTTGATTGACAATTAGAGATCTTGCTGATATTGTTTGAATATTATTTAGCTCAGCCCAAACCATTTTGAAGAATGTTTTATGTCTCAAACGCGTCAAGTCTCGATTGGTGCCAAAATCGCTCAATATTTTGGAAAAAAGCGTCGCGTTGATGTGTGTCAAACTTTGCTGTCTGACTATCAGGACCACTTGAAATGCATCATTACTGGAGACGAGACTTGGATTTAGGCAATCGAAACGACCAATCCAGCGAATATCGTGCAAAAGGTGAAGCAAGACCGAAAAGACCACGGCAAAGTCGATCGAAAATCAAGGTCATGTTGACAGTTTTCTTTATTGATTATTGTGGTGTGGTACACTATGCATTCCTTCCGCCGGGCCAAACTGTCAACAAAGAATATTATTTGAGCGTTATGCGTCGTTTGCGTGAAGCTATTCTTCTGAAACGGCCGGAATTATGGGCGAACAACTCTTGGTTCGTTCATCACAATAATGCACCATGTCATACTGCATTGGTTCTTCGCGACTTTTTTGCCAAAAACTCGACTCATATCGTTCCGCAACCACCGTATTCGCCTGATTTGGCTCCATGCGACTTCTGGCTATTCAGCAAACTCAAGAGGCCAATGCGTGGACGCCGTTTTGACACGATTGTGGAGATAAAAATCGAATCGATGAAGGTCTTGAAGCCTATACCAACTGTTTCCAAGACTGGAAAAATCGTTGGAAAAAGTGCGTTTTATCGGGTGGGGATTACTTTGAAGGGGATGAAATTGATTTGGAAGAATAAATAAAGAATTTACATTTTATAAACAAATTCACCTTACTTTTTGATCACAGGAGTATACCTACTTAGTAGAAAACCTATCTCTGATACAATTTGACCTAATTTTGTTTGTTTTTAAATAAGAAGAAATTGGATAATATAATAGAAGGGTAGTTATTATTAAAGGGATGGTAGGATTGTGGAATTGACTTTAAATTAACTACAAAGTTTTTATTTAAATAGGCCAAAAGTTTTCGTTGCTGGTTCGAAACTCCTTCAGTGGCTGAAATAGCGACTTTTTGTAAAAATGAAATAATTGCGATTAATAAAAAGATGTCCAACGGCTCTGCTTCGCCACTTCAGCCACCGAAGAAGCCTCGAACCAGCAACGAAACGTTTGGCCCATTCAAATAAAAACTTTGTATTTAATTTTAATTCAATTCCAACTCCCTACGATCTTTTTATTTTATCTGCGGCTCCAGGCATTTGTTTTTGCGGCCCGTGTAAGTCAAAAGGTTAAACACCCCTGGTGTAGATGATTAGCTAATACATATTTTTGTCATTTTTCTTAAAAAAAGAAATAATCATTAATAAATTCATGTTATTTTTTTAGTTTTATCAAGATAAATTTGAAATACCCTTCATTGCTCTGAGTGTTGAATATTATCAAAAGGAATCCGAAAGGTTACTCTCGGAACGTAACATAATTGAATATATGAAAAAGGTGACTCAACTTCGAGAGAAAGAGAATCTACGGTGCTCAATATTAATAGATCAGAGGTTGTATTCAAAATCCGCTTATCAATACATTCAAGAAGGTGTTTTCAATAATTAATAAATATTTTTTCTTATTTTTAGCTCTTATATCGAACTTGGAGCAACATTTGATCAAATTCTCGTTTCCAATGTTTTACCACGATTGCTGGAGGAATGTTCCCCGATAATAGCTGAAGAACGATGGTCAGATCTATTCATGCTCTATGGCCTAGTGAAATCTGTCGAAGGAGGACTTCCTGCTGTTATGAAACAGTTTAGAGAATATATGAAGCAGCCTGGAGAAATGTTACTTAAAGTTTCAGCTCCTGGGCCAGAAGGTCCAAAATCCCCAGAGGAATTTGTAAATAGGATAATGGCTTTTCATGCCAAGAATTATGAGTTCATTGAACAATTTTTTCACGGAGATAAAGAATTTATTAGAGTTATAGATCAAACATGTGGGTCTGTCATAAATCATAATTCAAATCCTGATAGAAATTGTCATTCTCTTGATTTGGTAAGTTTTGTTTGTTTGCATTATTATATTATTTGTATAAAATTTGATTAATCGTATTAATATTGTCTTTTTTGTTTTGTTTTTTTTATAGCTAGTAAAGTATTGTGATGGTGTTCTCAAAAAATCCTCAAAAAATATTCCTGAATACAATATCGAAGACAAGCTTTCAAAGGCTATCATAATTTTTGAATATATTAAGGATAAAGACAAATTTGAGCAAATGTACAAACGATCGTTAGCCGGAAGATTACTACAACAGAAAAGCCAATCTTTAGAAGTTGAAGCAGCAATGATTACTAGAATTAGGGTAAGCTTTATAAAAGATAGCTAATTTATTTTTTAAATTTGTTATATTTTGATGAAACACTACTTTGTACATCAAATAAATATTGAAAAGGAACGTAATTTTATATATCGGGTGTTTTTTTGAGAGGGGGGGGGGGGGGGGGGGGGAATTGTGAAATAAAACACGGGAAAATCGTTTTAATGTCCATCAATTTGGCTTTATTGGAAGGATAATTTTATGCCATTAATGTTTAAATATGATTTCGGGCATGTGATCGCCGCGTGCATGGGCTCGAATAAATCGAATCTACAGGTCGATCGATGCTGATTTTCATCGCAAAATTTTGTTCAGTGATGAGGCTCATTTTTTGGATTGAATGGCTACGTCAACAAGCAAAATTGCCGCATTTGGAGTGAAGAGAATCCACATGAGACCCTTGAGACGCCATTACATCCACAAAAACTGACTGTTTGGTGTGCTCTATGGGCTGGTGGAGTCATTGGGATACTTCTTCCGAAATAATGCTGGAGAGTCAGTTACCGTTAATGGAGACCGGTATAGAGCCATGATAACCGACTATTTTGTTCCCGAATTGGATGGCATGAATGTGGATGAGTTGTGGTTCCAAACAGACGGCGCTACATGCCACACAGCGCACGTCACATTCGATGAGCGCATAATTTCGCGGAATGGACCTGTCAATTGGCCACCAAGATCGTGTGATTTGACACCATTGGATTATTTTCTTTGGGGATATGTGAAGTCGCTCGTCTACGCCAACAAACCAGAAACGTTAGGGGACTTGGAAGCCAACATTCGTGGCGTTATTGCCAACATACGGCCCCATATGCTCGAAAAAGTGGTTGAAAATTGGACCTGTAGAATTGGATTTATTCGAGCCAGCCGCGGCGGCCACATGCCCGAAATCATATTTAAACATTAATGGCATAAAAATTATCCTTCCAATAAAGCCAAATTGATGGACATTAAAACGATTTTCTTGTGTTTTATTTCAATTCGAAGTTCTATACCTCTAAAAAACCCATATACATATATATATATAAATCAAGGTTTTGTCTGTACATTGCTCCAAATCACGCCAAATTTTGGTTGCACACGTTTCAAACAAAGTTATGAACGAAAACACCATCAACAAAATTTCTGTCTGTCGTCTGTCTGTTTCCGTGGTTTCCGAAAAGTTGCTCACGATTCACATAAAATCGGCTGAAGTGATCATTATGAATTTTCATATTTGTATCAGATGTCTTCTAAGTTACGTTTTTAGTTATATAACGTTTTGATATTTTCATCCCAGAAGGGGGTTTGGGAGTGGGGGGGGGGCGCACGTAATGAAAATTATCAAATAACTCCTAAACTATTAATCCTACGACAAATTTTATTTTGAGCAAAGTTGTAGGGGATGTGATTTCTGACAACTTTTGTTTAAAAAAAACACCTAAAAAGGGGGGGGGGGTCAAAATATGAAAATTCTTGCCCTTGGACCAAACTCAACCAAATTTTGAATAAATAATATGTGGGTCACTAGAAGGCTAGAAATGCAAAAACTGGGTGCGGAGGGTGGGTGCGGAAGTGGAGTGATGGTGCGGGGACGGAGTCCGGAGGGGTTTGGTGGGGTGTGGTGCGCGGGGGTGGAATCATGGAGTGAGGTCCGGTGTGGGTGGGATGTAAGCGTGTGAGGGGGTGCAGGTGGGGGGTGTCAAGAGGCTTAGTGGTGTGGGGGCGGGGGTTGGGCACGTGTGCATGGTTCGAGGGATGGTGTGGTGGGTGGGAGAGGGTGGAGTTCGAGGGTTGGGGGTCTAGGGGGCGTGCCTCCTGGCTAGCAAGAGGGCCGCCGAAGGCGGAGCCTTGCAGCTAGTTTAATATATTTTAGTATATTTATTTTATTTTACAATAAACAAATATACCATAAATAAATTAACAATGTCAATAATTTTTATTTATTATTTATGAAATGAAATAATAAACAAGAGGTTGTTGTCATCTTCTAGATCGGAGATGGAATGGATTATTTTTAATTATATTATGTCAGAAACAGTTGTGAGCCGTCAACGGAAAAGCAAAGGGAAATGTACTGTTTCGTCAAACAATATTAACAGTTCAATAACCGGTAAGTTAATTAATAATAATTTTCTAAGCAAAACGCGAATTCGCTTCCAACCCAGAGAATTCTTGAAAAGATAGTGTAATTCAAGTAATACTATATTTATATTGATAGATGGTATAATCATATAATTTAATTTAATTAATCTATAATTAAAAAAAAATTGTAACCGTAAACCTAACAATGGATTCCAGTAGAGTTTTCTATGCTGATTATCATACAATTTCCCAATTTTTTACAACAATTCAGTTTCGAGAAATTATCGGTCAAAACAACGAAAAATGCCATTTTGACCTATTTTATAGTACCATTAAATATTAAAAATCATTATTTGAAACAATAGAAAACAGCTTCCTCTGTTTTTCAAATTATCACTTATTTTTAGCTCAATTAGAACTCGAGTTAGAGCTAAATATATTAAAAAAAAACTAAAAACACGCTTCTAAAAGTACATAATAATGTATTACTTAATCAAAAAGTGTGTGGCGGAGAAACATGTATTTTTAATTAATTTCGAAAAAAGTACCCCACGCTTTTTGACTAAGTATTAAATTAATTTGTACTTTTTAGAAGCGTGTTTTTTAGTTGTTTTTTTTAATATCATTTTTTTTTTTTACTTTTTAGTCTTAACCTTCCAGCGGGCGCGCTGTTGTAAAATTTACGACACATGCGCCTTATCGCTTCCACCACTTAGTCGCAAGAATCGAGCTCCGAGCTATTCAGGGTTTTTCTAAACTACAGGTGTGCTTAGAAGTATTTGTTATTCATTGATATTTGGGAATCACCGTTGAGAGTAAATTTTACGACACGCGCCTTAAAGTATAAAGTACCTGGGCCACCGAGCGATGCTCGGTAACTTTATGCTTCAGTTAATAGCTATATATTAATCTCCGAAATCACCCTCGCCCCACGGACCCCCACCACTTCACCCCACCTCCTGCACCCTCCCACTCTACCTCACAAATACACCCCGCGCCCCCGAAACCTCGTACCTCCGCCCGGACCCCCCACCACCACTGAAACCCACCTCCTGCACCACCACATCTACCCCCCACCCCCGCTCACTGTGAGTACACAGTTTTTGTAATTCTAGCCTTCAGTGGCCCACAGATTATGTACATATAGGTATATACCATAAATAAAAACGGTATAATTTTTTAGTTTTTAATTTTTGAGTTCATCGATTAAATTGTCAAATTAATATTTGTGGGATTTAAAATTCGATTTTTAATCAATTAAATTTTCAAACTTTTAATATATATATATAATAATAATTGTAATAATCTTATTGTGGGATATAAAATTAAAAAACCAATTATTTATTAAAGGAAATTGATTAAAAATGTAAATAAACATTTTTATCGAGACAACCACCTGTGAATAATTGTTTCAATTAACAAAAAACCCATCAAAAACAACTTAGCCGAAGATGAGACCGTGACAGATCGAATGTCCAACACAAAACCCTCCAAACCAGTGAATTTCAACCAAATATATATATATAATAATAATAATCCTTATATATAAAGATTGCTCGTTCGGCTCGTTCGGGCCTTGCAGCTAGTAATAAAATAAAATGATTTTAGTACCTATATTAATTTTTAGGTGTTGAAAGAGTGAAATAGGCCATTGGTGTTTGATTTAATGGATCTCTATATATAAAGGGAAGGGATATTAATTATATGAAGAATGGGTGTGGTCTACTTGAACTTGTACTCACAAGACAACAATTGATGGGCCAAATGATAGAAGCTGAAATGGACCATTGGTCGTTGTTCATTCGGTAGAGAGGCAAACTGAATGGTGTTGACCCAGCCAAGCCGGTTTGCTCTTGGAATCGCAACAGGAAGGAAGATCATCCCATGGGGTATTCTTAGCCTCTCCTCTCGCCCACGGAACCCCCCACGGAACCCCCCAAAAGCACCCACACACGTAAATGCGTCACGCAAAACAGACCATATGGATTTGATTTCAATTATGGGGCAACAACAAACAAATTATCAACACAAATTACTGATTCGGTTGCATAACATTTCCTATTTGGACAATTACAAAATTGGTCCTTACATACCGGGTGAGTTTTTTTATCTTGAGACAGTCTTATAACTCAAAAACAGTGCATTATATGAATAAAGTTTCAAATAAAAGTTTATTTATATCAAGGGGGAAACTAAACTAAGCTATTGTTTGTCAACCTAGAACAAGCTTTCCAGGGTATTTCAATGTCAAGTTCTGTTTTTTAAATGGAAACCTATATGTTTCTGTACATATTCTGAATCTACAAAATAAAACCGAAACAACTTTTATTTGAAGTAATTTTTTATACGACATCAAATAAAAATAAATATTCAATCAATTAGATCTCAAAAAATCTTAATAATTATTTTTAACAATCATTCAACTTAATTATCCAAATAATTATGATTACATAATTAATTATTAAAATCGAAAAGTCACAACAATGAAAATAAGTGTTTATAATGATCTTAAAACTTCGTTATACTCAGATATAAGAGATTATTTTCTACTTAACAGAACTACTTATAATTCTTGAGTTTAAAAAAGTTTCTTTCTCGTTTCAATCCAGTAAATATTGTATTACCATAATAAAAATGGAGTATTTTTGGTAGAAGACAGAATGGAAATGGTATTAATTTATGCGGTGAATATGGAAAAAGTGTGTTATAGGGGTGCCATTGAAATGAATGGCGAGCGTTTTCCTGATAGGAATACACCCTCACAAGCTTCATTTTATCGTGTTGTAAATCTGTTAAAACAAAAGAAATTGGAACAGGAATTCATCCAGAAGAATTGCCATACATTCTGGAATGTCTCAGAACATTGTCGCAAAATTATTAAATTATTGTCTCCTTCACTAGATAAGAAATTCTGCTACCCTCGGCAAAAAAATTTTCAATTTGTTAAATTATTTATTTAATAATTAAAGCGATGCTCGGTAATTTTGCTTCAGTTAATAGCTATATATTAATCCCCAAACCCCCCTCGCCCCCGGACCCCCTTTCACCGCCCTCCCTTCTGCACCCTCTCCAACATCACTGCACCCCCACATCTACCCCCGCCCCCGCACCCAGTTTTTGGAATTTCTAGCCTTCAGTGGCCCACAGATTATGTGTATATAGGTATATAAATAAATACAGTATAGTTTTTTTTAATTAAGTAACAATTTTTGAGTTCATCAATTAAATTCGTCAAATTAATATTTGTGGGAATTAATACTCGATCAATCAAAATTGCCCAATTTTTAATATATATTAATAATTGTAATAATCTTAATGTGGTATAAAATTAAAAAACCAATTAAAAATTAAAAGGAAATTGAATAAAAATATAAACATACATTTTTATCGAGACAAACACCTGTGAATAATTATTTCAATTAACAAAAAACCTATCAAAAACAACTTAGCCGAAGATGAGACCTTGACAGATCGAATGTCAACACAAAACCCTCCTAACCCGTGAATTTCATCCAAATCGTTAGAGCCGTTTTCGAGAACCCGACCGGATATATATATATATATATATATATATATATATATATATATATATATTTATATAATAAGATAAGATAATATTTTATCATTATTATTTAATAATTAAGTTGAATGATTGTTAAAAATAATTATTAGAATTTTTTTGAGTTCTAATTGATTTAATATATTTTTTTATTTGATGCCGTATAAAAATATAGTTCTAATAAAAGTTGTTCAGTTTTTTTTGTAGATTCAGAATATGTACAGAAATATTTATTTAAAAAACAGAACGTGACCTCGAAATACCCTTGAAAGCTTGTTCTAGGTCGACAAACAATAGCGTAGTTTAGTTTCTCCCCTGATATAAATAAACTTTTATTTGAATCTTTTTTTCATATAATTGTTTTTTAGAAATGAGCCTTTAAAATCTTTAAAAATCTTTAAACGTCTCTATCTCAGTAAATAATGGTCTGAGAGCCTTAAAACATTCGAATTTTTAAAAAAAATTTTGTTGAAAAACGAAAAATGGCTATACCCTTGTGAAATTTCTTATTAATAATAATAATCTTCATTTTCGCGCCAAGATTCGGTTTTGTAGCACACAATAAATGTCAAATAATTAAACTTTTTAGAGAGTGTACCGATTATTGAAAAAGTTTTCACTTTATTTAATGTCGAAACAACATTTAAGAAGATAATTAATGATTATAGTTAGAACAAAACTAATTAATGACGTTTCAAGTTAAGTAGAAGTTTCGGTGTCTCCAGAGAGCAAGTGGCTTGGGTATCTCAGAGAAGAAGGGGTAGGCCGAGTTGTGGAAACTCCGCGATGCGGGTTTCTTCAAGGCAACTCTGGCCACCGCCCCCGCAATCGGTCCGAGAAGTTTATTAAGGACAAGGGGGTGTAGGGGGGGCGGGTGAGTTTATCCCAAGGGAGGTTATTTGGTATAATTAGGTTACACGCAAATGGATATGCAAATTGAATTAACCTTAACAAAAAAATACCGGGATAATAAGACAGGGTGGGGGGGGGGGGGGGGGGTGGAAAAAATAGTCCCTTGATAATTATGATAACAGAACACCCCCTTCGACCCTTCTTTCTTGTGTCTTAAAGAAGAAAGAATATTAGTTGAAACCAGCATAAATCATGTTCGAAAAATACATAAAAAATGGTTAAGTTATGTATTATTATTATAATTATCATAAATCAATAATTTTTTTTGCTTTTGGACCCTTGGGATCACGCAAAGTTTGATGTATCTTTCTGGTTGGACCTTCCTCTATCTTTTTCCGGAACGTGTTATCGAGTTCCATGGTCAGGCTATGTAATTTTCCTGGCCGGATAAGCGTGATGATGTTAAAGGAGCCCAGGTATGTATGGATTTTTGGCGTTATTCTTCCATTGTTTCTTCCTTGATTTCGTAACGGCCCGGGTCCCTCAGAATCTGAATGCCCGGTTGCCACTCGAGGGTGGGTGGATTGGTTACCACCTGGGGTAATCTTGTTTTTACCTCTCACGATTCATGGTTGCTTGTTACGAAATTTTGTCCTGTCAGATTCTGGATTTTCAAATAAATTCACTTTGCTTCTTGCTGGGATCGAACTGATGAAGTCTAGGTTGATGTTCTCCTAATCGGATTAGAAAAGTTGGTGATTTAACCGATTGCGCTACCGACCCCTCAAATCAATAATAATAATATATGTGACCTTCTCCGAGAAAAGGGATCTAGTGTGTGAGAATGAAGTTTTGAGAAAAACGCGAGTTAAAGTTTCATAAACGCATTATCACTTTGAACACACCTTCAGTTGGGCGATGCGATTTGGTATGGTTACTTATGATTGGGTGCCGACTTTGGTGACGTCATGCCTATGTGGTGACGTACTTTTGTAAAAATAACTATAAGAAAGGAAAAGACACATCCACCCCACACCGCACCCAGTTTTGAATTTCTAGCATTCTAGAGGCAAGGGCGGATCCAGGAATTTTTTATGGGGGGGGGGAGAATGTATATAAGGTGCCCGATGTATATAAGATTTTTATCTCGAAATTGTCATTAAAATAAAAAAAATAAAAAAAATTGTTATAAATTCCCTGTCGATTTGGCTGCCGTTTTTTGGCCTCTGCGTGCGACGCACGTGTTGCACTCCCGCCAGGCACGGGCCTGTATGGGGGGGGGGGCGGTCGCCCCCTCCGCCCTTGTCTGAGTGGTACACATATTATGTGTATATTTGTTTATACTCGTACACCAATTTGCTCACATTCGTTCATATTGATAAACATAATAAAAAATAAATAGGAAAATAATAATTAAAAAAATAATCGTATAGGATCTGAAATAATAAACATAAAATTAAATAAGATTTGTTTCCACAAGTTATATAAAAAAATCCACTTCAACCACTTTATTTGTAAACACACCTGTTTTGTTATGATTTAGACACCTGTTAATTAAATACAAACAAAAAATTCCTAATTTTAATATAATATATTAATATTTGCTATAACCCATTAGTGGGTTTTAAAATTAAAAAACCAATTAATAAATAAAAGATAATTGAAAAAAATGTAAACAAACTTTTTTATTGAGATTTTCATCTATCAATAATTACTTTAATTAAGAAAAGATCAATTAAAATGAAATTTGTCGAGGTCCAGACCTAGCCAGATCGCTTTTTCATCCTCAAAACTTGTTAATTAGAGTTGGCTTCATCAAAATCGGTAAAGCCGTTTTCAAAATAGAACTAAGATACAAATATATAAACAATTTTTGCTCGTTTAATAAGAGTAGATAGATAAATAAGTTATAGGTTGTTTTACCGTAGTTCTGATGGTATTGTAAATATATAATAGAGCGGTGTTCCTGAATTGAGAATTGTAATTTTATTCCCGATTTAAGTGTCTGAATGATAAATTATAGCTGGTAAATAATTCCTAAGTTAATGCCCCCCTCCCGCCCCATTGCAGCCCTTGTTGCATTTGAAATGCATTTGTTACAGACACACAAACAGACATTAATCTTATCGTCGTTTTTATTCTGGTTTTAATTAAAATTACCCCACAAGGTGCAAGATCTATGGGGGGGGGGGGCGAATAAATGTACCTTTTTACTTTATTCATTGCTCGAGGGGGGGGGGCAGACTCTAAGGTCTGAGGGATAAAGAATATTGGCTTCTGCCATTCAACAAACACACGTCACCTTTGAATGGTCGTAAAATAAAATATATTGATCTCATGGTCGCTAAGAAAGTGAATAAACCGGACAAATGCGAGTCGGGCTCGAACAATTCTTGTACATATAAATAAAATCAGTTTCTCGAAAACGGCTCTAAGAGTTTCGATTAAAATCACAGATTAGAGCAGTGTTTCTCAACCTTTTTTTTTGATTGACGGCACACTAAAAATATCTGGAATTATTTATGGAACACCTGAATATAAAAAATGTAAAAGTTGTATAATACACAAAAAAAAAGCTTCATTTGCAAGTTTCTTTTTGCAGACTACACAAAATGGTATTGAGGTACCGCCCGTTACACAAAATATCCCCGACAAAATATACAAAGGACAAAATATCCCCCGACATAATATCTTCTGACAAAATATTCCCCAGTAAAAGGGAGAATACAAAAAATAATTTTTAAGAAAAAAATAAAAACCGACTTCAAAAAATTAAATGCAACAAATAAAATACACTAAAAGGTATAAAATAATTATTATCTTATTTAGTTACAACTAAACGGCGAAATATTAACATGAAATTACTTTTTGAAGTCGGTACCAAACAAACTATACCTATAAGCGAGCGTACCCGCCAAACGTACTAAGTAAGATCCGTCGAGTGCGATTCATAAAAGGTACTATATGTTTGGCACCGACTTCAAAAAGTAATTTCATGTTAATATTTCGTCGTTTAGTTGTAACTAAATAAGATAATAATTATTTTATACCTTTTAGTGTATTTTATTTGTTGCATTTAATTTTTGAAGTCGGTTTTTATTTTTTTATTTTTTTCTACCCCTTGGCCTCGGGACCTTGATGCCCATTTAGCCAGTCGTCACAGATTCACGTCGAATAGGTGTATAAACAAATAAAATAAAACTAAATAAAACAATACTAATTAAAATATTTTTTTTCTTAACAATTATTTTTCTCTTTTTATTGATGTTATTAATAGTGATCATATTATCAGAACTTGACCAAATTAATATGACACCATCCCTAAGACACCCCCTTTCGGATAAAAAAAGAACCATCGAAATCGGTTCATAAACAAAGAGGTTAGGTCTAAACAAACCTAATAAAAAAGGTCTAATACCTATGAAAAAAAAACGAAAAAAAAATGGGACCAATCGGAAGCTAGACTGGACCCAATGCAAAAAATTTTTTCAAAATCGGTTGACAATTGGCGGAGATATGAGGTAACATAGGCACAAAAAAAAAAAAAATCAGTCGAATAGAGAACCTCCTCCTTTTTTGAAGTCGGTTAAAAAGAGATTAAGTGAGAAGCTTATAATCATAGTTTTGAATAATATAAACAGACTTTCATATTTTGGCGGCTAATTAGCAGTTGGAAAGTGCTGCTGTCTGTCGTTAGATTTTCTAGCTAACAATTTATTATTTTTACTATCTATAATATAGTATTTATCATCTATATTTACTTATTTATCGTCTATATTTACATTACACAATTATTGATTGTTTGTTAAAAGTGTTATTAATTATTATTATAATATTGGGCGAAAATATAGCGCCCCAAACACACCCCGCCCGACGATTGGCTGGTTCGGTTTTCAATGTGTGTTTGATTAGAAAAAAAATGGGAGCCCGAAACACACTCCGCCCGACGATTGGCTGTTCGGTTTTCAATGTGTGTTTGATTAGAAAACAAAATGGGAGCCCGAAACACACCCCGCCCGGACTAAACTTTCGGAGGTTCGGTTAATATATATTAACCGAACCGGAGTCGATTTGCATTACTCATAAGATTCACGAGGGGAAGGGTTATTTTGTCATGAGATATTTTGTCGGGGATATTTTGTCGGGGATATTTTGTCGGGGGATATTTTGTCGGGGGATGTTTTGTCGGGAGTATTTTGTCGGGGGCTGAAATGTCGCGGAATCGGTATTTGAGGGTCATAATTGGATGTAGATATCTTTATACTTCCTATCTTCTGCTTGTGAAGCACCAGATTTTATTAAATAAGTTTGGCTAAATGAATAAAACACTTTTTTTGGCGAACATTTTTTTACAACTTTCTTCTATATGCGCAGTAGCAGCAGTAACCAGGTAGATCAGGCAAACAGCCCATTCCCTACTCATCTATACTATTAATACCTCTAGGTGAAATATCTACTTGAATCAAACACTTCATGAAAAATGGGCCGTGGGCTCTCCGACTATCAAGTTTACATGTAAATTATAAGGCCGTCTCTAGCGTAAATAGTTTTAATAATAAATTCGTTTCTAAATATGGACATTTCAATTTATTTATTTATTAATTTCTTGATTAGTTTTTTGAGAATTTTTTATTTTAATATATAACTAAATATAACTAAACTTCTTGAGGATATCGATAAATTCTCATTTAAATAGGTGTTGGTTTTATTCTTTTTTGACAAAAAAACACATTTTTATCATTTATTTTTCTTTATTTTATTTTATTGTTACCAGGAACGTTTCGACATTTTCTATTATGTCATCATCAGCCTAAAACATTTCATCATTACACAATTTTTATACAATGAAAATTTCTTATCACACAAACAACAACTTAAAATTAACAACATATGTCATACCTTGGAACAATTTAAAGATGGTAAAAAAAAATTTCACATCGAAATTATTAGAATATATAACATTATTCTTTTGTTCAACAATTATTATTATATAAACATTCAAAGTTAAAAACTATTTCACAAACCGTCTGTCAGAATTCAAATTCTATTTGACAACTAAACTCCATTGCCAACTACACACACCAAATCCCCCACACAGATCTCAATTACTTAAATATTTTTAATTTTATTTAAAATTCCGGAATAATATTTACTATTATTTTCCGTGTCTACCTTATAATTCACAGTTTCAGTTAAGTTCTTTCTTATAAAGATTGATTCATAAAATTTTCTCTTAAACATGTTACTTTCCGAGTAAATTATTTTCATGTCATCAAATTTAAAATTATGTCTATTGTCTAATGCATGTCTAGCCAATGCAGACACTGGGTTCTTATGAACTACAGATTTTTCATGTTCGAGCAATCTAACCTTTAATTTCCTCTTTGTTTCTACAATATAGATTTTATTACATTCTCTGCACTCAATCCTATACACTACATAAAACCAACACCTATTTAAATAAGAATTTGTATCCTCAAGAAGTTTAGTTATATTTAATTATATATATTTATTTATTATTTTGAAATATAAATTTTCTGTTTTTTTCTTCTACAAGGGATGAGACAGGGAGAGTGTACCCAGGAAATGTATCTGTTTGTCCCATATGTCCTGATGTGAGTCCCCCTTTCAATATAATTTGGCTATCTATCAGTTGAGGTGTGTTTATTGAATCTCGTCCCCACCACCGACTGAAGGGGGGGCTCTCTCAGGCTCAGATGGTGCCATAGATTGCATTCTCCTGGTGGTATATCGACAAGACCCTAACCGTGTTTAATCCTGCTCTAAGAAAAAGAATGCTTTCCCTTCACCTTTGAGGGTGCATAACTTACCACCCCCACACCCCCTCTACCCTCCTTTACAACACAAAATACCATTATTACCTTTTATTAAAACAAACTTGGCAAATCTGTCGATTTCCTATGGAAAATTATATTTTTATTTATTAGTTGATAGGAACTGAGAATCAGAATATTTATTCTATCCTATTAAATGAGCATTCTTATTTATATTACTATTTATTATACCGGGTGAGTTTTTTTATCTTGAGACTGTCTTATAACTCAAAAACAGTGCGTTATGTATATGGAAAAAAGTTTCAAATAAAAGTTTGTTTATATCGAGGGGGAAACTAAACTAGGCTATTGTTTGTCGCTAGAGCAAGCTTTCATGGTTATTTCAAAGTCAAGTTCTGTTTTTTTAAATGGAACCCTATATTTCTCTATACGTCTACTCAATCTACAAAAAAATAAACTGTTGCTCAACTTTATCCAAATTCACTTGAAATATTAATATGTTTATTCCTTTATTATTAATCAGATATCACTTGCAATTTGTAGTTCATGTTGACTTTAAGTCAAAAATAATATCGATTCTCATTTAATAGTCGAGGAATAACCATTACTAGTACTAGATGAGAATCAATCGCTATTTTTTATTTTAAATCGATTCCTCTATGTCTTCAGCAATGGTTACCAATAAAAACCGAAACGTCAAAAATTCAATATAGAATGGTTCATTCCTCAAGTACTAAATCAGAATCAATCACTATTTTTGATTTTAAGTCGATTCCTCTATGTCTTCAGCAAAGGTAACGGATAAAAAAACAACGCAGTTGCTATGGTTACTTATAAAATTTCCTCCCAAATGTTTACCATTTCACAGCGAGAAGCCTAACCATTCTTACTTAAGCAAGTTTAAATTAGCTATATTACCGATCAAATGAATAAATTTTAAAGTTTTTTTAAATTTTTGGTAAAATAAGGAATTTAAAAAAGTACTATTTTACTCTAGAGTAAAGTACTTTAAAATATACTTTTACTAAAAACTTTATTTAACCATTTTTGTTATCCCCAAGATACTTAATTAGGATATTAAATTTCATCAAAATTCGTTAAGTCATTTTCAAGATATTTAAAAAAAACTAAAAAAAGTACCCAAATAAAGTACTAATGTTTGTGGGCCGATATGTACCAAAAACTAATCAGCGCTTCATTTTGTTAAACTAATAGTAGGTTTTCAATTTCATTTCAATCGGTGCAACGGTGTGGAAAAATCGTGGACGAAAAAACGATAACATACATCCATCCATCCATCCATCCATCTGCACGCACTTCCAAAAAAAATGGCACTTTTTGGCCTCTCGACGAGACCCCATGTAATTTTTGGCAAAACCGTCACGTGCTAAAATTCAACCTAATTGAATACTACAATTTGTGACCTTAATTGAGTCCATGGGTTCCGTAGTCTTTACCTGAGGACCCTTTGAAGTCCCGCTTGGCGCGAGAGCGATTACAATACTTTACCCATGCTTCGCATTGGATAAAGTAAAAACTGAACAGCTTTCATAAGAACTATTTTTTTATACGACATCAAATAAACAAAATACATGAATCAATTAGATCTCAAAAAAATTCTTAATAATTATTTTTAACAATTATTTAACTTAATTATCAAATAATTAATTATTAAATAAATATTTATTAAATTGAAAAGTCACAACAATGAAAATAAGTATTTATAATGATATTAAAACTTCGTTATACTCAGATTGAAGAGATTATTTTCTACTTAATAGAACTACTTGAAATTCTTGAGTTTAAAAAAGTTTATTTCTCGTGTCAATCCAGTAGATATTGTATTACTATAATAAAAATGGAGCATTTTTTGTTGAAGAAAGAATTGAAATGGTATTAATTTATGAGGTGAATGTGGAAGAAGTTTTATGGGGCTGCTATTGAAATGAATGGCGAGCGTTTTCCTAACAGGAATACAACCCCCAAGATTCATTTTATCGTGTTATAAATCTGTTAAAAAACAAAAGAAAATGGAACAGGAATTCATCCAGAAGAATTGCCATACATTCTGGAATTTCTCAGAACAGTGACGCAAAATTATTAAATTATTTATTTAATAATTAAGTTGAAAAATTGTTAAAAATAATTAATAATTGGATTTTTTGAGATCTAATTGATTAATGTATTTTGTTTATTTGATATACTATAAAAAAATAGTTCTAATAAAAGTTGTTCAGATTTTTTCTAGATTTAGGAACTGTAAAGAAACATATAGATTTCTTTTTTATTTAAATCACACATGATTACTTTATAATTATTTATTGAAACAAATAATTATTGTGAATTAATTGTAATGTACTATTATTGCTATTATTATCATTTGATTTGTCAATATAATTTTTTTGCTTTTTATAATCTTTAAAAACATGTAATGCTCAATCCGACAGGGGGCGCTGATGCCGTCGGTATATTTGGGCTTTGAGCCCAGATAAACATGATTGACTCAGTTAACCTACAATCGGAGTGGTACTCATACTTGGGAATGATCGTAGAATAAGTCGATCGAAACGTCGTATTAAAATTGTAATTATTTGTTTCAATAAATAATTATAAAGTAATCATGTGTGATTTAAATAAAAATTTAAACTTTAATCAAATTAATCACAAAAATAAAAGCTTCAACAGCTTCATTACTAATATAGATTTCTATTTAAAAAACATAACTTGAACTTGAAATACCCTTAAAGCTTGTTCTAGGTCGACAAACAATAGCGTACTTTAATTCCCCCCTGATATAAATAAACTTTTATTTGAAACTTTTTTTCATACAAAGAATGTCAAGATAAAAAACTAACCCGGTATAATGGCGGCCCTCTTGCTAGCCACCCGCCAACCCTCTCCCAGCCCCTCTGGATCCTCCGAAGACACCTATACCCCAAATATGAGCTCAGCAACTTGAAAAACATAGAAGATACGAAGCCTTTTATGTTTAATATTCTAAAATCAGAAATTTCTCATTTAAGGGTCAAATTTTAAAAAAATAAAAAACCATCCCGAGATATTGCATTAATAAACCTATGTACCAAATTTGAATGATATAACATAAAAACTTGACGAGATAGAGCACTTTAACAATTTCAAAAATGTACCCCAAAATGACACTATATCTTCCTTTCAGGAACAAATAGGAACTCTGAAAACACATTTTCGGACCCTTTCCCCCCTTTAGGGTTCGAATTTCAAAAAATCAATTCTTAGCTCATCCATAAATCGTAGAATGAATATTCACTCCAAATTTCACCTTTCTAGGTCCAGCGGTTTGGGCTGTGGCTGGATTAATGAAAAAACAGGAAGTGAAAAAGCTACGAGGAAATTGAAACAGGCCAAAATAACGAAATTGGAACTGAAATTTATTTATAAGACTTGCGATAACACTCTGGAATGTCACTGAACAGTGTTGAAAAATTATTAAATTATTCATTGTTATTAAATTATTTATTTAATAATTAATTATTTAATCATTATTATTTGATAATTAAGTTAAATAATTGTTAAAAATAATTATTAAGAATTTTTTTGAGATTCTAATTGATTCATGTATTTTGTTTATTTGATGTCGTATAAAAAAATAGTTGGATGATTTTTTTGCCTTGGGTTCAGAATAGTTGCCGATTGGTCCCGTATAAATTTCTTTGCTATTGGACCATTTTTGTTATGTATGTTCACTCATAACTTCTTTGTTTGTGAACCGATTTCGATGATTCTTTTTCTATTGGAAAGAGGATACTTTAGGGGTGGTACCATATTAATTTGGTCAAGTTCTGATGATTTGATCAATGACAAAATAACGGAAATCTCCAATTCTTATGAGCAAATAATCGAAATTATAATAAGTAAAATCTTTTATATAAAAAAAAAATAAAGTAAAAACAATCTTAAAACGCCCATTTAAAACCCGCTAACGTTTTATTTTTTCAATTTTTTTTTTGATGTCGATTTTTATTTTTAAAAATTATTTTTAATTTAATCCAATTTCCTACTATTCCTGTTATATGTAAATTTACTATGGATACGAATGAAATAACTTTTAAATATTTTTATTTTAATGTAGATGTGTTTGTCATCATTGTAGTTGAAAGTCACGTGGTGTGCACAAAACATCCCCTAATATCTTGTTCTTTCCCCCATATTTTTGATAATCATTCGAGTACCTAATAATTTAATTATTGCCTGTCAAGTTGGTCACTTGGGCTTATCGGACCCCTGTGCTTTAACCGTTACTTCAACTGTACAACCGACAACTTCCGAGTGATTTCTAATCTAACCAGGATATGGGGTGGTTCGCAATGGTCCCCAAGAACCCTCAAAAAAAAGAACTTGAGGGTCATCGGCCTATCTAATGGAATCTTTTTAATCGGAACCCCCTGAATCATTAAGGGTTAACTTATTGGTGGTTTCCTCAAGGGATGAGGGGAAAAAAAAACTTAGAAAGTAAAGTTTTGAAAACAATAAATACCTATATGTCTAACATTTCACGATTAACGTCCAAGTTTAGATATAGAAAATACAACCAGGTTTATTCCTTTATCATAACAACGTCTTAAAATCTCATTAAAATATATATACCGGGTGAGTTTTTTATCTTGAGACAGTCTTATAACTCAAAAACAATGCATTATATGAAAAAAAGTTTATTTATGTCAAGGAGAAACTAAACTACGCTATTGTTTGTCAACCTAGAACAAGCTTTCAAGGGTATTTCGAGGTCAAGATCTGTTTTTAAATGGAAAGCTATATGTTTCTGTACATATTCAACAACTTTTATTAAAACTATTGTTTTTATACGACATAAAATAAAAAAAATATTAAATCAATTAGATCTCGAAAAAAGTCCTATTGGTTCAAATAGCGGTATCTTAACTATTAATATATCTAGAGTTGCTCCGAAAATATGAGAATACTTTAAATATATATCATTTATTCATATTGAACAGAGATCGATTTCGCCATCTATTCATATCAAATATAATCTCTTAACTATAAATATATCGTTTTTTCAGTGTATACAGTTTCTTTTTCATATTCATACGTACAATGTAGACGTTTTTGGCAGCTCAAAATCAAATCACTTCTTCGTATTGGAAATATAAGCATTCTGGCACTGAAAAAACTTTCTACGATAATTCTTTTATTTATTTTTAGTTAAGGTGGTTCGAATGATTAGACGCCCGCCCTCTTGGGCGCAAAACCAAATAATTTCCTATTTAATATATTTTATTTTAATATGCTGATTTGTTATCAATATACAAAGAGGTTAAGTGTATGTCATATAGTGAGCACAAAAAATGTCAGAATAATTTATTTATTTTGTTTTTTCATTTATTTATTTATTTTTTATATTTTTCATTAAAAAAAAAAAGAAAGAGGGCTGTAGTAATTGGAACCAAGCTGCTACAACAAATAATGGATCTGGTCACGTGAGAGGGCAGAGGGTGGGGGGGGGTATTTTGGTAACGAATGGCCTTAATAGCAAATAAAGCAAAAAAATATCATCCCCATATCATCCCCCTTTATTCTTTTTCACGGGGGAATGTTGGTAAGTAGATTTTTTTGAGAGTGAAAAAATAATTTTAAGGGAAATTTATTTAATTTTTATTATTATTTGTTATTTTTGAATGTTTAATTTTTTTTATTAGACAATTAAATAGGATTTATGGAGGGGCTGAAAAATTATATATGTATCATGTTATTATTATTATACGTGCCTGGAGTATTCATTTGAATAAAGCAGAAATTAATAAATAAATAAATTTAGTTTGTGTATTTATCGTTATTTTTCGATTTATTTTTGATATAATATATTATAAATAAACCAGCTGAGAAGCCCGCTTTTGGCGGGCATTTTGCTGGCCAGGGAGGCTATACCCCCTGTACTCTGTAGTGGGTTTTAAAATAATAATTTAAATTTTCTATTTTTAATAAATTTTATTTGTTATAAACTATTAGTGCGTTTTAAAATAATAATTTAAACTTTTGTAATTTTAATAAATTTTATTTGTCATGAACTTAATATATATTATTGAGTTTTAAAATAATAATTTAAATTTATTGATTTATTTCAATATATAAAAATTCTGCTACTCTCGGCAAAAAAACTTTCAATTTAATTTAATTTTAGTAATTTTAATAAAAAATGTTTGTTATAAACTATTAATTGGTTTAAAAATAATAATTTAAATTGACTAATTTTGATTAAATTTTATTTGTCATGAGCAATTAGTGGGTTTTAAAATAATAATTTAAATTTTGTAATTTTAATAAAAAATATTTGTTATAGACTATCAATCACTTCGGCGTCGTCGCGCAAGCCGATTATAATAAGTATATGCACGGAACTGTTTTTTTTTTAATATTTATCAAAAATTTTTAGAGAAAAATAATTTTTCGTAAATATTTAATATAATTTTCATCAATCATCACAAATACAATTTGAATCATTGTTTATATTCAAAATATTTTTTTTAGTGTTGCTTTATATTAAAGCAACTTTTTTTTCTTTTTTAACTATTTAAAATTTCATTGATAATGGGAGAAATTCTTCCGAAACGTTTCAGAACAAACCCCGATACTTAGAAGAATAAAATTTTGACTGATGATTCAACTTGAGAGATCTACCCGACTAGAAATTGACCCAATGTGTTATTGGGACCCAATTGGGTACTGATATGTCATGCCCAGTAAGGATATCCCAACTAGGATCTGATTGGGAATTTGTTGGGCTAACCCAATTTATACAGAGGTTGTTTTTGTAAGGGTATCCCAATTGGGATCTGAGTGGGAATTTGTTGGGCTAACCCAATTTATACAGAGGTTGTTTTTTGTAAGGGTATCCCAATTGGGATCTGATTGGGAATTTGTTGGGCTAACCCAATTTATACAGAGGTTGTTTTTTGTAAGGGTATCCCAACTGGGATCTGAGTGGGAATTTGTTGGGCTAACCAAATTTAAAAGCTAGTGGTTTTTTGTAAGGCTATCCCAACTGGGAACTGATAGGAAATTTATTGGGCTTACCCAATTTTAAAATCAGTTGTTTTTATAAGGCTATCCCAACTGGGATCTGATTGGGAATTTGTCAGGCTAACCCAATTTAAATAGTAGATGTTTTATGTAAGGGTGTCCCTACTAGGATCTGATTGGAAATTTGTTGGGTTAACCCACTTTAAAAGCTAGTGGTTATTTGTAAGGGTATCCCTACTGTGATCTGAATGGGAATTTGTTGGGCTTACCCAATTTAAAAACCAGTTGTTTTTGTAAGGTTGTCTCAACTGATTAGAAATTTGTTGGGGTGAACAAATTTAAAAACAAATTTTTAAGTGGGTATTTATAAATACCAAGTAAGGGATTTTTTGAAATTCCACCTCTAAGGGCCGGTTGCATGAAGCAAAGTAAATGCTAACCAAGGTAGATGGTAAATGGAGGGGCTGGGATGGCCAATCAGATGACAGGAACTTTCAGTGACTGTCAATCTGATTGGCCATCCACTCCATTTCCATCTACCTTGGTTAGCATTACCTTGCGTCATACCGGCCTAAAGGCTGAAATTTGAGAGAGGGTAACATTTTAGGGTTATTTGTTTTATAGGTGCTTACGTAAAAAGAATTTGATCAAATTTTAGATAGTTATCATCTTTTTAAGACCCTATATAGAACTAACTATTAATCTACGTTTTGGCTGTCTACCAGACGTACCGAGTAAAATCGAAACGTAATTACATATTAACTTGGGATGATTGATGATGTAATAATCCGTCATTGATGTTTGTTATTATGGCCATTGAGGGCATCTTAAGGGTTGTTTTTCATCCCCCGACCCCTCCCGGGCCTTATTGCTTCTTGCTAGATGCAGGGTGTTGCTAATTTATTGGCAATTGGATCCGTTGGCTTTCTGCCACCCCAGCAGCTGCTCCAGCCCTGAGGCTGGCTCCTTCTAATCACCGAAACCGCCAGGATCGACGCCACTGACGACGAGTCCTTGTTTTGAACAAATCCTTCTAATAGAACACAAATTAAAGAAGAAGAATACTCGTAAGAGAAAGATTCGGGCGTAGGAATCAGAAATTGATAATAAAATTCAATTCGAAATTTTTTCGAAACGTTAGCGGGTTTTAAATGAACGTTATAAGATTGTTTTTTTTTTATAAAAGATTTTATTTATTATAATTTCGATTATTTGCTCATAAGTATTGGAGATTTTCGTCATTTTGTCATCGATCAAATCATCAGAACTTGACCAAATTAATATGGGACCACCCTAAGGTATCCCATTTCCAATAAAAAAGAATCATTGAAATCGGCCTATAAACAAAGAAGTTATAAGTGAACATACATAACAAAAAAGGTCTGATGCCAATGAAATTTATACTGAAAACTATTCTGAACCCAATGCAAAAAAATCATCAAAATCGGTCCACATGGTAAAGAGAAATCGACAAACACACATCATCAGAACTTGACCATATTAATATGGTACTACCTAAGGCATCCACTTTAAAATAAAAAAAGAATCATCGAAATCGGTCCATAAACAAAGAAGTTATGCGTGAACATACATGATAAAAAAGGCCCAATACCAATGAAAAAAAAAACGGGGCCAATCGGGAACTAGACTGAACCCAATACAAAAAAAATCATCGAAATATGTCGACTAATAAAGAGAAATAAATGTTCAAACACAAAAAAAAAAAAAAAAAAAGCATTCCGTTGAATTTATAAACTCCTCCTTTTTTTCAAAGTCGGTTAATGAATGTATTTTTTCCATATAGTTGTTTTTCTCTTTATTTTAAAAAGAAATTTACAAATTATCGGACTTTAACTAAAAAACTAGCACTTTTTTCGATTTTTCCCATTTCGACCATGATGGAGCAGGTTTTCGACAAATACTATTCTAAACATTTTTAAACTAGATTAAATTTGCTAAAATTAAAACAAATCCTCATCATAATGAGATAATGGTAACCCGTGACACAATTAGGTTGATAGTTTTGAAAACTCAATTTTTTGCAAGAAACTCGTTTTTCCTTGATAAAATGAAAAGCCTCATCTTAGAAACTTGATTCCTATCTCATTCTGTAGGAAATTTTATTGACTGGAACGTTTACTTGGACCACTTTTTGATAAAACTCTTAGATTTATAGATATCAGAATTTTCCGGACAGACCCATTCCGATTCCTCAAAGGTGTGATGCAAAATGCTGGATATCTCCAAATCTAAGAATGTCATCAAAAAAATAGTCGAAGTAAACGTTCAAGTCAATAAAATATCCTAGAGAATGAGACAAAATCAAGTTTCTAGGATCAGTGGTTTTCATTCTATGAAGGAAAAACTGAATTTTTCAAAAATGGATCATTTCCTGTCGGAAAATTTTTTATGTGTAAAATATTAGTAATTAAAAATATTTGTGGTTTTAAAATAATAATTATTTTAAAAACAAAAATAATTTAATTATTAATTAATTTTTTATATGTAAAATATTAGTAATTAAAAATGTTTGTGGGTTTTAAAATAATAATTATTTTGAAAACAAGAAATAAATTTAATTACTTAATTAAACTAATTATTTGTACATTAATTAATGTATACATTGTATTTGTGAGCTTCGACTCCGGAGATTACTTCTCCACCATCAAGAAGTCAATAAGATCATCTTAATTAATCTTGTTTATTGCATAAGAGGAATTAAAACTAATTATAGGTTTTAAAATAATACCTCTTTTCAAACAAGAATAAATTAAATTACCTAATTAACCATTTATATGTAGAATATTAATCCATCCAATTAATCTTCGTCCGTCCTCAAGTCCTAATCCCTTTGAAACAAAAATCCAATTTAACTACTTAATTAATTTTTTATATGTAAAATATTAGTAATTAAAAATATTTGTGGGTTTTAAAATAATAATTATTTTGAAAACAAGAAATAAATTTAATTACTTAATTAATTTTTTATATGTAAAATATTAGTAATTAAAAATATTTGTGGGTTTTAAAATAATAATTATTTTGAAAACAAGAAATAAATTTAATTACTTAATTAATTTTTTATATGTAAAATATTAGTAATTAAAAATATTTGTGGGTTTTAAAATAATAATTATTTTGAAAATAAGAAATAAATAAAATTATAAAGAATTTAATTTCCACTTTAATTAATCTGAAATAAATTAAATGATTTAATATAATTAAATTTAATAATATAAAATATTTGTGGGTTTTTTTAAACAATAATAATTATTTATTGTTAACCTGTGTGTTTATTGATTTGAGCCTATATCCTTACAACCACTTTATTTGCCCTTGAATATTAGAAGTATTGAACTGTCAACACCTAAATAAATACGTCTCAATGTAAACTTTCTTAAAACATAGAGTTTATGTCTTCTTTTAATTATTTATTTTGGCTAAATTCCACTCTAGACGATGATTTTTATCTTAATTTTTGACAATAATCGATTTAATATGGATGTGGAGGCCCTAAAAAATATCTCTGGTTAATTATTATCAATGTTACAAAAATTATTTCTATTATTTTGAAGGGATGTACTACTAGTAAGTAGTTTTATGTATATAAAACGTTGCTGATAAATATGGCCAAATAAAAAAAAATCTCCCAGGAAATTGAAAAATGTGCTGAAAAGGTTTTGAAGAGTTTAAAATGCTGAATTAAGGGGCGGGAGGCTGGCTTAGACCGGCCCTAATATTGGATTAACCAAATTTTATGCTTATTGTGTTTAAAAATGTCTGAAACGTCAAGTCATTTCTGTCATGAATGTTTTTCTGTTTGTGTGATTACGATACCCATAGTCACAGAAAGTTCATTCTGGTGCCAAAATTCTTGTATTTCTAATATGGAGAACTGATTGGATAATATGGAATCGATTCTGAGACAGGCGTCGTTTCTCTCCTCATTACAACGGTTTAAAATCTCATTAAAATCATTCAAAATAAGCTGACGTGTTCTGATGTGGCCATCCACTCGACTTTACCATACAACCTGGCCCCTCACTTATATTTAATATTTAATAAAATTATTTATAATCATGTAGTGGAGGGGGTTAGTTTTTGCTTTTTAGACTTCTGGGGGTCCACTGATTATGTATACAAAATTTGGTTGAGTTTGGTCAAATGGCCAAGTTTTTAATTTTTTTACCATGCACCCCCCCCCCCATTTGGGCGGTTAGTTTTTGGATTTTTAAACTTCTGGGGGTCCACTCATTATGTATACAAAATTTGGCTGAGTTTGCTCAAACGGCCTAGATTTTTAATTTTTACCCCCCCCCCCCATTTTGGGTGGTTAGTTTTTCCAATTTTAGTCTTCTTGGGTCCCAGTGATTATGTATACAAAATTTGGTTGAGTTTGCTTAAATGGCCTAGATATTAATTTTTTGAGGCAGCACCCCCCTCCCCGCTCCATTTTGGGCGGTTAGTTTTTGCATTTTTAGACTTCTTGGGTCCCAGTGATTATGTATACAAAATTTGGTTGACTTTGGTCATATGGCCTAGGTTTTTTATTTTTAACCCCCTCCACCCCCATTAATTTTGGGTCGATATGCACCAAAATCTAATCAGCTCTTAATCTCAAAGGACCAAAACTACGTGTGAAATTTGGCTTCGATATTCACACTAGTTTTTGAGCTAGCTCGTCCACAAAATTTGGTAACGCCCAGACTAACAGACATTTTGACAAAACAATTATTATTTCGAAAAATATAATTTTTTCGGTGTTCACATATTAGGGCTTTTTTGTAGAGCGAAATGCCATGGTTTCGCTCAATTTTTTAAACCGAAATAGTTTCAGCCGTTTTTGAGATATTTGGAAAAAAAGAAGGAAAAAAAACACTTTTTTCATGCACGATTACAATACTTGACCATACCCCCTGTATGGTAAAGTAAAAATGAATAATAAATTCTGCATTTGTCAACAGGAAGATAGAAAGTTCAAAATTTAATCAATTTTTAGCGCTGGGAATATACATATTCCGGTAGGCTTAGTCTGCCTCCCGGGTGAACCAAGTAATTTTAATGTTTTTTTTTGTTTCTCACTAAAAGATATTCCTCTCTAGAACTCAATCATTTCTTGTACTTTGTCAGGTCATATGCGAACTAGAATCAATTTTCTTTTTTTCATGCCGATAGATGTCTCTGCGGTCGTCACTCTCGAGAACATTTTCCGATATCAGTTTTTTTTTCTTTTTTTTCTTCTTATTCTATTAATCTTAGCATCCGCCTATTGCTATGATCATTTATCCTCGCCTGTCTTATATACTGGCGTCTTTTCAATTACATTTTTTTTTCTCATACTTTCACTTACATATATTAAAACAAGTGAAAGTATCGAAAAAAAAGTGATCTCAAAAACAATCAAATTTTCACCATTTATTTATTTTTTTTTTTTTTACTTAGGGAAAATGGTGTAGGTTTTAGGTGAAACATGATATTAATTAATAAAGTAAAGGGTGTGTAGTTTCACAGTGAATGAAATAAAACTCAATTATATTTCGGATTATTAGTCCATCATCAGGAGTTTACAGGTTAAAAACTAATAATAATTGAACGAGTGATCACAATTTTAACATCAAAATCATATGTACCAATATAACAAAATATAACATTCAAATCTTAAATACCAACATAACACAAGAAAAACATCGATAAAATTAAAATTTAAAAAATTGTTTTACAAAGATTTTTCTTTTTTAAAATATAAAAATATATAAATAAATATAAAAAATCTAAGTAAATATGAATATTAATTTAAATAAAATTTACAAGTATAAATATAAAGTCTTTTTAGAAATAAATTAGAAAATAAAATTACAAATTCAAGTCAGAGACACAAAATTAATTATAAATATCAACCCACAAACAAGCATAAATCACATATAGAGATAAAGATTAAAATAAAACATAATAGAGATAAATTATAATATACAACAATTTTGTGGTTATCTCATATATCAGTATGTCATTTATTTTAGAAGGCTGAGGGCGAGTGGTTTGAATTTAGTTTGGATTGTAATTTGGGAAATAGTGTATAGTTGAGAAAAAAATGAGGTTAAGAGTGTTAAGTTTTTTAATTTTTGTTAATTAATAGATCTAATATTACATACATTAGAAATTCCACAATAATAGATCTATTAATTAACAAAAATTAAAAAACTTAACACTCTTAACCTCATTCTTTCTCAACTATACACTATTTCCAAAATTACAATCAAAACTAAATTCAAACCACTGCGCCTCACCTCTAAAATAAATGACATACTGATATATGAGATAACCACAAAATTGTTGTATATTGTAATTTATCTCTATTATGTTTTATTTTAATCTTTATCTCTATATGTGATTTATGCTTATTTGTAAATTGATATTTATAATTAATTTTGTGTCTATGACTTAAATTTACAATTTTATTTTCTAATTTAATTCTAAAAAGACTTTATATTTATACTTGTAATTTTTATTTATATTAATATTCATATTTACTTAGATTTTTTTATATTTATATATTTTTATATTTAAAAAAGAAAAATCTTTGTAAAACAATTTTTAAATTTAAATTTTATTAATGTTTTTCTTGTGTTATGTTAGTATGTAAGATTTGAATGTTATATTTTGTTATATTGGTACATATGATTTAGATGTTAAAAATTGTGATCACTCGTTCAATTATTATTAGTTTTTAACCTGTAAACTCCTGATGATGGACTAATAATCAGAAATATATTGAGTTTGTATAAACCTCTTTGAGTTTTATTTCATTCACTGTGAAACTACACACCCTTTACTTTATTAATTAATTAATTTATTTTATTGATTTTCTTGTCCAATAAAATAATTTTGATTTTGTAAAATGTAGATTGATTATGTCGATAGGGTTTCTTTTTTCAGCAGGTATATTTGAATCTTAGGTTGTATTTTTTAAACTACCCAGTTACTAATCAGTTTCTCAGCGTAATTTAAAACCAATTAACCAATTATTGAAAAGTTCCTAACAATAATAAAAAAATTCAAATATTTTGGGATAAATTATCCCTTTATCAAATTTGAAAAATTGTTGTTTTATGAATGAATAAATAATAAAGTAACTATAGATACATATAAGTATTTTGAAAATAAAAAAAATAACATTCCTCACCGTATTCTCTTAGAAATGAGATTATCTTCAAATAAAAATGTGGTCCCTACACAAGGGACGAATTTCTATTTCAGAAGGTATTTTAGTATAGGTATTTATTATATATTCCCAGTGCAAAATATTGATTAAATTTTTGAACTTTCTAGCTTCCTGTTGAAAAATGGAGAAATTATTTACATTTTTTTGAATGATTTTATTGAGATTTTAAGGCGTTGTAATGAGGCGGGAAGAGTCGTTTGTTTTAGGGACCACATTAATTTTTTATCTATCTATATATATAAAATAAAGATTTTGTCTGTACATTGATCCAAATCACGTCAAATTTTGGCTGCACACGTTTCAAGCAAAGTTATGAACGAAAACACCCTCAACAAAACTCCTGTCTGTCTGCTTCCGTGGTTTCCGCGAAAATTTGCTCACAATTCACGTCAAAACGGCTGAAGGGATTATTATGAAATTTCATATTTGTATCAGATGTCCTCTAACTTACGTTTTTAGCTATATAACGTTTTGATATTTTGACCCTAGAAGGGGGTTTGGGGGGCGCACGAATGAAAATTATCAAATAACTCCTAAACTATTAACTCTACGGAAAATTTTATAATAAGCAAAGTTGTAGGGTATGTGATTGCTGACAACTTTTGTTTAAAAAAATTCCCCAAAAAAAACACCCAAAAAAGGGGGGAGGGTGAAAAATATGTAAATTCTTGCCCTTGGAGCAAACTCAACCAAATTTTGTATACATAATCTCTGGGCCTCTAGGGAGCTAGAAATGCAAAAACTAACCACCCAAAATGGGGAGAGGGTCAAAAAATGAAAATTCTTGCTCTTGGACCAAACTCACCCAAATTTTGTATATATTTATAATCTGTGGGTCACTAGAAGAGTAGAAATGCAAAAACTGGGTGCGGATGTGAGTGGGGTGTGGGTGCGGGGTGAAGTGGGGGTGGGTTAGGGCATTGGGTGCGCGGGGTGGAATGGCGGTGGAGTGAAGGAGTAAGGCGGAGTAGGAGGTGCAGAGGGTGGAACGGGAAGCCCAGAGGGCGTAGTTTGTAGGTGGGGTCTAGGGGGCTAGGCGGGGTGGGGGGCAGGGTTGATGGAGTGGGGGGTTTAGGTGGGGTCCAGTGGAGTAGTGGAGGGGTACGGGGTGGGGGTCCGAGGTGGGTGAGGTGCAGGATGGAATGTTGGGCGGGGGTGCTAGGTGGGAGTGTGGTGGGAGTTTGGGGTTCGTGGGTTGGGGGCCCAGGGGCGTGCCTGGCTAGCAAGAGGGCCGCCCAAAGCGGGCCTTGCAGCTAGTTATATAATAAATTCGGCTTTACAACCCTGACTGGGTCTTGACCTCATGTGGATTAACTTAATATATTGCTTTTTTAATTAAACCCATGCAGGTATTACGTAAAGAATAGTCTAGGAAAGCTGCCCGCCTGTATCTATGCAACCAACTGGACGCCTCTGGATCGGACTAGCCTACCCTATAGGCGTTCTTGTAAAATGATTATTTTTCATAGTGTTTAAAATTTAACGGCCATCTTCCATGAGCTGATTTCCTATTTTTCTATTTAGTAATGGCGGCGCTAGGTGTGTGCACGGTTGGCCGAGCGCCCAACCTGAATTATTCTCTTATCTTCACATATAGACACTTGAGAAATAAAACTACATTGGCCATTAGAAATAGTAAAATAAGTTACTTTAAAAAATTATTTGAAACAAACAGGAATAGCTCAAGGCTATGGCGTGACATCTCTAAGATTGGATTACTGAAAAGTAAGGTCCCTCGTCAAATTGACATGGATCTGAATGAATTGAATCGGCATTTTGTCTCGGTCGGCGCTCTTATAGTCGGATTTTTCTTTTAGAGCTAATATTTCCCGGTTTCACGAGGACCCTCACCTGAACCCTCCACTTCACCAACCCTGCACCCCCCGTGCCCTCCACCCCCGCCTAGCCCCTAGACCCATTTTGGGTGGTTAGTTTTTGCATTCCTAGCACTCTAGAGGCCCACAGATTATGTATACAAAATTTAATTGAAAAGTTTTTGTTTTGCCGAGAGTAGCAGAGTTGTTAATTCACAAAGAGAAACAAAGAGGTTGTCCTCTGCTTGATGCAAATAAACATACACACATATATATCAAGATGATATATCTGTATATATATTATTTATTTGTTTGAGACTATAGTTCCGAAGACTTGGTCTTCATCATCAGTCTTTCTTCAATTATAAATGTTTTTCATGGAGTCAATATCATATGGATATTGAAAACTTGGTGTTCCTTCGTCACTGCAAGTGGTTCCTAGCCTTCCAGCGGTGACCAAGGAACACCAAGTTTTCAATATCCATATGATATTGACTCCATGAAAAACATTTATAGTTGAAGAAAGACTGATGATGAAGACCAAGTCTTCGGAACTATAGTCTCAAACAAATAAATAATATATATACAGATATATCATCTTGATATATATGTGTGTATGTTTATTTGCATCAAGCAGAGGACAACCTCTTTGTTTCTCTTTGTGTATACAAAATTTGGTTGAGTTTGCTCCAAGGGCAAATATTGACATTTTTTCACCCTTCCCCTTTTTTGGGGGATTTTTTTTAAACAAAAGTTGACAGAAATCAAATCCCCTACAACTTTGCTTATTATAAAATTTGCCATAGAGTTAATAGTTTAGGAGTTATTTGATAATTTTTATTCGTGCACCCCCTCAAACCCCCATTTAGGGTGAAAATATCAAAACATTATATAGTATAGCTAAAAATGTAAGTTATAAGACATCTGATGTAAATATGAAATTTCATAATAATCCCGTTTTGACGTGAATCGTGAGCAACTTTTCGGAAACCACGGAAACATACATACAGGAATTTTGTTGAGGGTGCCTTCGTTCATAACTTTGATTGCAATTTATGCAACCAAAATTTTGAGTGATTTGGAGCAATATACAGACAAAACCTTAATTTTATATATATAGATTAAATATAAGTGAGGGGCCAGGAGGTGTATGGTAAAGTCAAGTGGATGGCCACATCAGAACGTGTAAGTTTATTTTTTTGAAGATCATTTTCATTCGTTTAAAAACCGACTATAAGAAGAAATTGTATTTTTCACTAGAATAAAAAGAGCTCAGGAGATGATGGGAAGATAAATATAAAATTCACTGATAACATTTAAAACAACCCCCCAGCACCCCAGCTCTCTCTTTTGGGGTTATTCAATCAGATAGAGGGATGAACGATTTGCTAATGCGGCACAAATAAATTAAAGATGGCCATTAAAGTTAGAGAAGGGATGATTGGGGGTGAAGAATTTGGAATAAATAATCGATTAACAATGTGGAAAATCACAAAAGAATCGCTTAAGATGGCCGAAAGAGAGAGAGAGAGAGAGATTTCTTGCTAACGAGCCTCTTTAATTGTCTTTTAAGCGAATCTTATCGAAAAAGAAAAAGAGAAGAAGAAAACCCCCCAAAGGATTGGTTTTTTATTTTGAGACAGTCTTATAACTCAAAAACAGTGCATTATATGAAAAAAAAGTTTAAAATAAAAGATTATTTATATCAGGGGGAAACTAAACTACGTTATTGTTTGTCGTCCTAGAACAAGCTTTCAAGTAATAAATGGATCTGCTTCGCTTGGTGGGTGCAACTCAGGGTGTTTCTCTTTGTCTTCAATTGGTTCCTATGACTTTACTGATTTTAATTGAAAGTTATGGAGATTATAAAAAAATAAAAAAATAAGAAAAATAAAAAGGATGATTGAAATACTAGAGGGGTTGAAGTGAGTTTGGGAAGGGTAGGTAAGGTGATTTAACGACTGATGGAGGGGAATTAAAATTTTCTTTAAGGTGGACTCGAAAGAATGATAAAAAACAGAGATTAATATATATGACAATTTATTTATAGCAGCAGTTGGAAAATTAATTTATATAAAAAAACAAAACAAAATGAAATGTGTAAATTTAGAATGGATTCATAATTATTGGACTTGCGCTGATGTGCAGATGGTGAGCAGGTATTATCGCAATGGGTGCGAATACAATCAGCTGTAGAACGGATGTATGGCTCGTCTTTCGGTATGGTGACCAAGCAGGAGGTGGTCACGTAGACGTCCGGCTGTTCTTTCAATATTCCGTCAAAACGAAGACGCCAGGCCAAGATGAATGATAGAATGGCTCGTATGCAGAATGAACGAGTGCGATGGAGCGTGTCGTATTATATATATATATAATGGTGATGTATATTATATAATAATATTAATGGCAATGATTATTAATGTCCATTTAATAATAATAGTAGTAATCATATGATATGGCTGCCTATATGATAATCGAAGCAATCATATGGTAATGGATGCCTATATGATAAAAATCTATATAGTAATGTCTATATGATAGTAGCAGCAGTAGTCATCATCTGATATTCGTATGGTATGGGCTCGCTCCCTTGTCACGAGATTTCTCCCTCCTTCATCGCTTTTTGGCCCGCCTTTGTCCGATATCTTTTTCCATTATCGTTTCTCGAAATATATTCCAAAAATACACACCTCATTAAGAATTTAAAAATAACAAAATTAAATTTTAATATTAATATATTTTCTCTGTTTCTTTAATTCCCATTGATTAATTTATATTCCCTTTCCTTTGAATTGAAACTCTAAAAATAACTCCCTTGATGAATTGTGTTTATCCTTCCTGAATCTATTTCACCCACAATGTAGGATACATTGTAAGTATTTCGAGGCCAAGTTCTGTTTTTTAAATAGAAACCAATATTTTTCTGTACATATTCTGAATCTACAAAAAAAACCGACAAACTTTTATAAGAACTATTTTTTTATACGACATCAAATAAAAAAAATATTGAATCAATTAGATCTCAAAAAAAATCTTAATAATTATTTTTAACAATCATTCAATTTAATTATCAAATAATTACTTATTAAATAAAAAATTATTAAATCAAGAAGTCACAACAATGAAAATAAATGTTTATAACGATCTTAAAACTTCGTTATACTCAGATTTAAGAGATTATTTTCCACTTAATAGAACTAGTTAAAATTATTGAGTTTAAAAAAGTTTATTTCTCGTGTCAATCCAGTAGATAGTTATATTGTATTATTATAACAAAAATGGAGCATTTTTTGTTGAAGACGGAATTGAAATGGGCTCAATTTATGCGGTGAATACAATCTAGAATTACTCAAAACAGTGTCGCAAAATTATTAAATTATTTATTTAATAATCAAATATTTGATCATTATTATTTGATAATTAAGTTGAATGATTGTTAAAAATAAATACTATTTGGATTTTTTTGAGATCTAATTGATTTAATATTTTTAATAATAATAATATATACATGAATCAATTAGATCTCAAAAAAAATCTTAATAATTATTTTAAACAATCATTCAACTTAATTATCAAATAATAATGATCAAATAATTAATTATTAAATAAATAATTTAATAATTTTGCGACAATGTTCTGAGAAATTCCAGAGTGTATTGCAAGTCTTCTGGATGAATTCCTGTTCCAATTTCTTTTGTTTTTTAACAGATTTACAACACGATAAAATGAAGCTTGTGAGGGTGTATTCCTATCAGGAAAACGCTCGGCATTCATTTCAATAGCAGCCCCATAATACTTCTTCCACATTCACCTCATAAATTAATACCATTTCAATTCTTTCTTCAACTAAAAAATGCTCCATTTTTATTATAGTAATACTTAACTATCTACTGGATTGACACGAGAAATAAACTTTTTTAAACTCAAGAATTTTAAGTAGCTTTATTTAGTATAAAATAATCTCTTAAATCTGAGTATAATGAAGTTTTAAAATCATTATAAACACTTATTTTCATTGTTGTGACTTTTCGATTTAATAATTAATTATTTGATCATCATTATTTGATAATTAAGTTGAATGATTGTTAAAAATAATTATTAAGATTTTTTTGAGATCTAATTGATTTAAAATTTTATTTGTCCTATAAAAAAATAGTTCTTATGAAAGTTGTTCGGTTTTTTTTATAGATTAAGTAGACTTAAAGAAAAATATTGGTTTCCATTTAAAAAACAGAAGTTGACCTTGAAATGCCCTTAAAAGCTTGTTCTACGTCGACATACAATAGCGTAGTTTACTTCCCCCCCTTGATATAAACAAACTTTTTTTTCATATAATGTATTGTTTTTGAGTTATAAGATTGTCTCAGGATAAAATAAACTGCAACGGATCGTTGCTAAACTTTATCCAAATTCATTTGAAATATTAATATGTTTGTTCCTTTATTATTAATCAGATATCACTTGCAATTTGTAGTTCATATTGAGTTGTTTACCAAAAAAGAATTTAGTCTTTTTGATTTTAAGTCGATTCTTCCACGTTTTCAATAGAGGTTGCCATTAATGGTCAAAACATCAAAAATGGAATGCAATAAGGTTATTCCTCTAGTATTAGATAAAAATCGATCGTTATTTTTGATTTTATGTCGATTCCTCCATGTCTTCAGCAATGGTTACCAATAATAATCGAAACGTCAAAAGCCTAATGTAGAATTGTTATTCCTCAAGTATTAGATGAGAATCGATGTCTATTTTTTATTTTAAGTCGATTCCTCCATGTCTTCAGCAATGGTTACCAATAAAAACCGAAATGTCAAAAATCCAATATAGAATGGTTATTCCTCAAGTATTAGATGAGAATCAATCGTTATTTTTGGTTTAAAGTCGATTTCTCTATGTCTTCAGCAATAGTTTCCAATAAAAACCGAAACGCCAAAAATCCAATATAGAATGGTTATTCCTCAAGTACTAGATGAGAATCAATCGCTATTTTTGATTTTAAGTCGATTCCTCTATGTCTTCAGCAATGGTTACCAATAAAAACCGAAACGTCAAAAATCCAATATAGAATGATTATTCCTCAAGTACTAGATGAGAATCAATCGCTATTTTTGGTTTAAAGTCGATTTCTCTATGTCTTCAGCAATGGTTACTAATAAAAACCGAAACGTCAAAAATCCAATATAGAATGGATATTTCTCAAGTATTAGATGAGAATCAATCGCTATTTTTGATTTTAAGTCGATTCCTCCATGTCTTCAGCAATGGTTACTAATAAAAACCGAAACGTCAAAAATCCAATATAGAATGATTATTTCTCAAGTACTAGATGAGAATCAATCGCTATTTTTGGTTTAAAATCGATTTCTCTATGTCTTCAGCAATGGTTACTAATAAAAACCGAAACGTCAAAAATCCAATATAGAATGATTATTCCTCAAGTACTAGATGAGAATCAATCGCTATTTTTGGTTTAAAGTCGATTTCTCTATGTCTTCAGCAATGGTTACTAATAAAAACCGAAATGTCAAAAATCCAATATAGAATGGTTATTCCTCAAGTATTAGATGAGAATCAATCGTTATTTTTGGTTTAAAGTCGATTTCTCTATGTCTTCAGCAATGGTTTCCAATAAAAACCGAAACGCCAAAAATCCAATATAGAATGGTTATTCCTCAAGTACTAGATGAGAATCAATCGCTATTTTTGATTTTAAGTCGATTCCTCTATGTCTTCAGCAATGGTTACCAATAAAAACCGAAACGTCAAAAATCCAATATAGAATGATTATTCCTCAAGTACTAGATGAGAATCAATCGCTATTTTTGGTTTAAAGTCGATTTCTCTATGTCTTCAGCAATGGTTACTAATAAAAACCGAAACGTCAAAAATCCAATATAGAATGGATATTTCTCAAGTATTAGATGAGAATCAATCGCTATTTTTGATTTTAAGTCGATTCCTCCATGTCTTCAGCAATGGTTACTAATAAAAACCGAAACGTCAAAAATCCAATATAGAATGATTATTCCTCAAGTACTAGATGAGAATCAATCGCTATTTTTGGTTTAAAGTCGATTTCTCTATGTCTTCAGCAATGGTTACTAATAAAAACCGAAACGTCAAAAATCCAATATAGAATGATTATTCCTCAAGTACTAGATGAGAATCAATCGCTATTTTTGGTTTAAAATCGATTTCTCTATGTCTTCAGCAATGGTTACTAATAAAAACCGAAACGTCAAAAATCCAATATAGAATGATTATTTCTCAAGTACTAGATGAGAATCAATCGCTATTTTTGGTTTAAAATCGATTTCTCTATGTCTTCAGCAATGGTTACTAATAAAAACCGAAACGTCAAAAATCCAATATAGAATGATTATTCCTCAAGTACTAAATGAGAATCAATCGCTATTTTTGGTTTAAAATCGATTTCTCTATGTCTTCAGCAATGGTTACTAATAAAAACCGAAACGTCAAAAATCCAATATAGAATGATTATTCCTCAAGTACTAAATGAGAATCAATCGCTATTTTTGGTTTAAAATCGATTTCTCTATGTCTTCAGCAATGGTTACTAATAAAAACCGAAACGTCAAAAATCCAATATAGAATGATTATTCCTCAAGTACTAGATGAGAATCAATCGCTATTTTTGGTTTAAAATCGATTTCTCTATGTCTTCAGCAATGGTTACTAATAAAAACCGAAACGTCAAAAATCCAATATAGAATGATTATTCCTCAAGTACTAAATGAGAATCAATCGCTATTTTTGGTTTAAAATCGATTTCTCTGTCTTCAGCAAAGGTAACGGATAAGAAAACAACGCAGTTGCTATGGTTACTTATAAAAATTCCTCCCAAATTTTTAGCATTTCACAGAGAGAAGCCTATCCATTCTTACTTAAGCAAGGCTAAATGAGCTATATTAAAACTTTCAAATGAATAAATTTTAAAGAATTTAAAAAATTAAAAAAGTACCATCTAACTCTAGAGTAAAGTACTTTAAAATATAATTTTACTAAAAACTTTATTTAACCTTTTTTGTGGTCCCCAAGGTACTTAATTAGGATATTAAATTTCATCAAAATTGGTTAAGTCATTTTCAAGATATTTAGAAAAAACTAAAAAGTACTGAAATAAAGTACTAATGTTTGTGGGCCGATATGTACCAAAAACTAATCAGCGCTTCATTTTGTTAAACTAATGGTAGGTTTTCAATTTCATTTCAATCGGTGCAACGGTGTGGAAAAAATCGTGGGCCAAAAAATCGATAACATACATACATCCATACATCCATACATCCATCCATACGCACGCACTAAATGAAAAAATCGCACTTTTTGGCCTCTCGACGAGACCCCATGTAATTTTTGGCAAAACCGCCACGTGCTAAAATTCAACCTAATTGAATACTACAATTTGTGACTTTAATTGAGTCCATGGGTTCCGTAGCCTTTACCTGAGGACCCTTTGAAGCCACGCTTGCCCCGAGAGCGATTGCAATACTTTACCCATGCTTTGCATTGGATAAAGTAAAAAAAACTCATCCGGTATATAGAAAATGGCTCAAAAAAATCAATTTTTTTTTTTTGATCTTGCATGAAAATATGTTTATTTAACATGTTTTTAAAATGCTTACCAAAAATGAAATGAACCATCGCAGATATTAATTAAATACAGGTATATTAATTAATCCTTACTTATTACATAAGGGGAAACAAGTATTATAGATAGTTTTTTTGCCTATTTGAGGTAATAAATAGGTGGTGCCATGCCAGGTCATGCTTATCTTCCGGTATATCTCTCTTGTGACCCTGACAACCAGCCGACGTGTCTCTAACGACCACATCGATTTCCGACGCCTCTACAACTAAACTACGACGCCAATAGAGCTTTAGACCCTAACAAGTGGTCAGTCCATCTGCACTCTAAGCTCGAGGCGTCGTTTCTCTCTCTATTTTTAAAATAATCCAAATTTTGATATTTGAAGAAAATGGCATCAAGCTTAGGCGATACGTTGCTGAATTATTATAAAGAGAAACTGATAGCGGAAAAAGATTCAGCCATAAATAAAATGAAAATAGATTATCTTTCAAAGCAAATCCAGGTATGTAGTACAATACTTATTTACTTAAAAATGAAAATTAGAAAAAAAAATTAACGTTTAAAATAGTAAGTACCAAATTCTAATATAGAAAAAATAGGTTTGTGGGATTTAAAACTCGATTTTTAATCAATTAAATTGTCTAACTTTTAATATATATAATAATTAATATGTTGTTGTAGGGAAATAAGGACTATATCTTTTATGCAAATATTTTTTATTTTATGTCAACATTTCGTCAACTTTATAAATTGACAAATATGCAAAGAAATTAATTTGTTTGAGCCCTGAGGAAGTCAACAAAGTTGACGAAACGTTGACATAAAATAAAAATTATTTGCATAAAAGATATAGTCCTTATTTCCCTACAACAACTTATTAATTTAATCGATGGAAATAAATAATCAAAATAATATATATATATATATATAAGTAAATATAACCAAACTTCTTGAGGATACAAATTCTCATTTAAATAGGTCATTGTTGTTGTTGTGTGGAGAAATTGTCATTGTATAAAAATTATGTAATGATTGAAATGTTTTAGGCTGATGATGACATATAATAATAAAACTTGAGTAAGATACGAGGTAGGTTTTTTTTTGTGAAACCTACCTCGTATCTTACTCAAGTTTTATTATTATATTAAAATGTTTCACCTAGAACCAACACCGAACTCCTTAAAAGTTATTGATGATGACATATTTGAAAATGTCGAAACGTTCCTGGTAACAATAAAATAAAATAAAGAAAAATAATTGATAAAAATGTGTTTTTTTTTTGTCAAAAAAGAATAAAACCAACACCTATTTAAATGAGAATTTGTATCCTCAAGAAGTTTAAGTTATATATAGTTATATAAATAAATAAAAAATTCTCAAAAAACTAATCAAGAAATTAATATATATAAATATTTGTAATGATCTATTAGTGGAATTAAAAATTAAAAATCCGATTAATAATTAAAAGGAATTTGAATAAAAATGTAAATATACATTTTTATCAAGACAACCACCTGTGAATAATTATTTCAATTAACAAAAAACCAATCAAAAATAATTTATCCGAAGATGAAACCGTGACAGATCGAATCGCCAACACAAAACCCTCCCTAACCCGTGAATTTTATCCAAATCGTTAGAGCCATTTTAGAGAACCCATTTCTATATAGAGTATATATTTATATTCAATTGCTCATTGAATATAATAAGATAAGATATCACGGCAGGGGAGTAAAAAAAATCAAAATTAAAAAATCAAAGAGATAAATTTTTTCAATATACACTACGGTGAAATAAAATTGAGCCACCAATAAAAGCTTTAATTAAATAGTAAATCATTTTTAATTTTTTTACAAGGAACCATACATTTACTGAAAAAGGGCTTATTGCAAGTGTAATTGCCAGTTGTTGTTGACTTAGCCCTTGATTAATTAGGCACACACAATTTGAACTGCTTGAACTTGAGAAATATCCATTTTGTATATTTTATCTCTTTCTATCAATGATGTTTAATTCAAAATTATTCATTTTATTGATATTTCAAATGGAATTTGATCTTTTATTAAAATTTTATTTAAATGTAAAGTGATATTGAGAAAGTAGGATAATTTGTAATTGTATCTTTTAATTTAATTTTACTTATTTTTTTTTTCATAAAATTCAAAAATTATCAACAATATTTATTGAATATGTTAGTTTAAGAGTTAATTCAACAAATTATATGAATATTTGTAAAATTTTTAAAAATAATTTGCTATTTAGTAAAGTTTTTATTGGTGGATCGATTTTTTTGCACCGCAGTGTATATAATTCGGGGTATCAACCCATCTTCAGGAAGTACAGAAAATAGTTATTTTTATAAGTGTAAGGTAACCATAAACAAGTGACCTAGAAAATTTAACTCAAAGTAAATGAATACTTCATAAAGTATTTATTTACTATATTAAATATTTTAAAATCGCAATGAAGTGGACAAAAATTAAACAACAGAGTTAGTTATTTAATTTACCAGACGTTTCGTCACTTTATTGAGACTTCATCAGTGGCTCATTCAATATAACTCTTTGTCAAAAATCTCTCAACTTTTAGACAGTCAGTAACGAACATTTTCCATTAAAACATAATTAAAACATTTTAAAAACAATATTAGATTGTTTAGCCCTATCTAATGGAAAATGTTCGTTACTGACTGTCTAAAAGTTGAGAGATTTTTGACAAAGAGTTATATTGAATGAGCCACTGATGAAGTCTCAATAAAGTGACGAAACGTCTGGTAAATTAAATAAATAACTCTGTTGTTTAATTTTTGTCCACTTCCCTGCGATTTTAAAATATGGACTCGAATGATGAAATAATATTTATTTACTTTTACCTTTAATAAATAAATGTTTATTTATTATAATTGATAGGTGATGGAAAGGCAGTCAAGGTTAGTGGAAAAAAATTATCTCAAATAAAATAGATTTATTGGATATTCATTTTTTCATCACTCAAAAACCAACGTTTCGAGGTATTTTTCCTCCTTCTTCATGGTTTAAAACGGGTCATTTAGGGAAAAATACAAGATATTTCTCCCTTATATCCTCGAGCTCAGCTGCTATTTTTCCCCTCAATGACCAGTTTTAAACCCTGAAGAAGGATGGAAAATCCTCCGAAACGTTGGTTTTTGAGTGATGAAAAAAATTAATATATCCAATAGATCTATTTTATTCGAGATAATTTTTTTTCCACCATCCTTGGGCTGCCCTTCCATCACCTATCAATTATAATTTCTACCAGTCCGTTTCTCTCCAAAGAGAAAATGACTTTTAATTTATTTATTATATACTCAAATAATCATTTATTTTTTAATTTAAAGCAAATTAAAGAAGAAAAAGAACAAAAAGACGAAAATGAGAAAATAAATAGAAATGTAAGTATTTATTTATTTTTATTTAATTTTTAAAAATAATTCATGCTAAATTTATTATTACTCAAATAATTTTTATTTATTTATTTATTTAGCTAGTTGAGCAGAATAATTCTATTCGATCAGAAATACAATTATTTAAAGAAGATATCACGAAAAATGTGGGTATTTATTTATTTAAAAAAAAATTTAAAGAAAAATTCACGTAACATGTTAAAATAATAAAATAAAAAATTTATTTATTTATTTATTTGAAGCTGGCTGATCAGAATAAATCAATGGAATCAGAAATACAATTAATAAAAGAAATAACCACAAAATTAAATAAAAATGTGAGTTAATTTATTTATTGATCTAATTAAAAAAAAATTATATTTATTTATTTATTTATTTTTTATTCAGATGGCTGATAAGAATAAATCAATGAAATCAGAAATAAAATCAGTAAAAGATCTAATCACAAAATCAATTAATAATGTGAGTTTATTTATTTGTTTGTATAGTTTTAAAAAATTATTAAATACAATATTATACATAATATATGAAATTAACTTTTATTTATTTATTTATTTATTTATTTAGCTGATTGAACAGAATAATTCACTGCAATCAGAAATACAATTATTAAAAGAAGGAATCACGAAAAATGTGGGTATTTATTTATTCATAAAATTTTTGAAAACCATATTCATGTTAAATTAAAATTAATTTTTTAATAATAAATAAAAAATAAATCTTTTATAAAACATTTATTAGAAATTTAAACGTTTCGGAAGAAATTTTCCTTTATCAATGGAAATTTTGAAAAATACATATAAAGCAACTAAATATAAGGAAATAAATTGAAAGTCAATTTAATTTTTATATAATACTATTTATTATGAACTGTTTGTGGGATTTAAAACTCGATTTACTTTTCTATTTAATATGTAATCATGATTGCTTACTTTTCATATATAATAATATTTGTAATGATCTTTTTGTGGGATTTAAAATTAAAAAAGCAATTAATAAATAGAAGATAATTGAAAAAATGTAAACAAACATTTTTATTTACATTTTCATCTGTCAATTTAAATTAAGAATATATATTTATATATTTGTATCTTTGTTCTATTTTGAAAACGGCTCTACCGATTTATATGAAACCAACTCTATTATCAAGTTTTGAGGATGAGAAAGCGATCTGGCTAGGTCTGGATCTCGACAAATTTCATCTTAATTGATATTTACTTAATTAAAGTAATTATTGATAGATGAAAATATCAATAAAAAAGTTTGTTTACATTCTTTTCAATCATCTTTCATTTATTAATTGGTTTTTTAATTTTAAAACCCACTAATACTATATAACAAATATTATTATATATTAGAATTTGCCAATTAGTACAGGAGTGGGCGTGGCGGTGGGGGAGAGGTGCGTGGTTTTGGGTGGGGGAGGTCTAGAGGGCGTGTACTATATATATATATTTGTATTTTTTTCATTTGGTTACCGTGCATCGCTCGGTGGCTCCAGGTACTAAATCTTACTTAGATTAGAACAGAAAATTCGGAATGAATATTTTCAACTTAATTTTTATATATTTTTTCTTATTTTAATCAAAAATAAAGCGAAAATCCCTAATGGACACCCGGTCTTAAGAGTTATTTATCCCCTCAGGTAGTGTCAAAGACCTATACACTGAGCCCCCCCCCTGTCTGGATAATCCCCGGATACACCTCAGCCCCCCCCCCCTTATAGGGCTTATTGTGCTAAGCCCCTTATCTTTAACAAGAAGATACATTCTCTTTTAAGCCCGGGTGTTTAAATCTTTTTGCTTTATTTATTTATTTATTTATTTAGATGGCCGATCAGGATAAATCAATGAAAACTGATATAGAATCATTAAAACAACTAACCGCAATAACACATTTTCATGTGAGTTTATTTATTTATTTATTATTTTTTAAAATTAATTTTTACTTAATTATATATTTATTCAACAGACTCATTCAAATGGAGCTGAAATACAGGTATTGATAGAACTGGCGGTAAAATCAAATAAAAATGTAAGTTCAATTATTTATAATAAATAAATACAATTATTTAAAATAATAATTAATGCGATATTTAAATATATTTATTTATTTTTAGCTGGATATTAGTAATAAATCAATAAGGTCTGATCTACAATTATCAAAAGGAGAAATTGCAAAAATAAATAAAAATGTTGAGTATTATTTATTTATTTATTTATTTAATTATTCACTTCCAAAAAGAAAATTAATAGTATAAATTAATGATTAAGTAGGGGGCCTGAAAGACTTGTCTTTTAAATTATTGTTTATTTAATCAACTACACTTGTTTTGTTTTGATTCAACCACATGATTTATTTTGATTCAACTACCTCTAAATAATTAGTTTAATAAAAAAAAAAAAAAGAAAACTTTCGAAATATTTTTTTCCAAAAATTGACAACTGGGTTATATAATATATTATTTGAAATAAATTTATTTATTCATTCACTTCCAAAAAGAAAATTTATAGTATATATCAATGATTAAGTAGGGGCTTGAAAGACTTGTCATTTTAATTATTGTTTATTTAATCAACTATACTTGTTTTGTTTTGATTCAACCACATGATTTATTTTGATTCAACTACCTCTAAATAATTAGTTTAATCAAAAAAAATCAAAAAAATGACACCTGGGTTATATAATATATATTATTTGAAATAAATTTTTCATTAGTTTTTTTATTCTATTAAATGAATAGAGTTCTTTATTAAAAACAATCACAAAACGTTTAATTATAAAATTAAAACGATTCGTGAGAAAAAACAAGTCGGTTAAAAATTACCAGGAGAACCGACCCATAAGGTTTTTGAGAAAAATGACCTGACCCAGCCCATTGTCTGTGTGTGTGCATACAAAAGAGAAGTGTCTGTTAGATAAAAATTAATTAAAAAAACTTAACAAAATTATTTTTGTGTTAAATTGATTCCTCGCCCTCGAAAATAATTATTAATGTCTGTTTAATCAAAATTGTTTGAGCCGTTTTCGAGATAAATAAGTATATAAATGTTTATTGAAACACCCACCTGTTAATAATTAATTTAATTAAGAAAAAAACAATCAAATTAAATTTACCCGAAGATGAGAGTCCGAGAGATCGATTTCTCGGCCTAAAAACACCTTAATCCGTAATTTTCATCGAAATCGTTAGAGCTGTTTTCGAGAAAAATATAAATACCTATATATAATACAAGTATAATAAGATTTAATTAATTTTTTATTTATTTAGCTAATTGATCAGAATAAATCGTTAAAATATGAAATACAATCATTAAAAGAAAAAATCGAAAAATCAAATAAAAATGTAAGTTTATTTATTTATTCATTCAATTTAATTTTTTTTTTTTAAATGAAATTCACCCCCAATGTTTATTTATTTATTTAAGCTGGCTGATCAGAATAATGCAATGAAATCTGAAATACATTTATCAAAAGGAGAAATCACAAAATTAAATAAAAATGTAAGTTTATTTATTTATTTATTTACTAATTAAGATTCACGCCAAGAGGGGTCTCTAATAATTCGTAATAATCCGGTCCAATATATATATATTAATTTTTAAAGATAATTAATGACAAATATATTACTTAATTAATTGATTTTAATTAGGTTGCCATGGCAACAACAATGTATTTATTATTATTATTGATTTATAAAATAAACAAACATGTTCTTAGTTCTAACTAATAATTTTTAATTTATAATTCATTGAATATTGAATATTAAAAGAGTTTCATCAATTATGATAATTATTTATTATTAATATATATTAATTCAATTTTTATTTATTTATTTATTCAGATGGATATACTATGTGAAATTCCATTATTAAAAGAAGAAATTGCAAAATTAAATAAAAAGGTGAGTTTGATTTTTTTTTCAATGAGTAAAAAATTAAGCCGGACAAATGTGAGATGGGCACTGTCAAGATAACTTCCAAGATATTAGATGAAGTAAAAAGTTGTGAGCCTATTTTTTCTCTTTATTTCGACAATAAAATTAACAGGATTTTAAAATTTAGATCAAATATGCGCCGTTTTATTCGATAACTTTTGTCCTTTTTGAAGGCAATCTCATAATTCCGGGATTGAAGAAGTCCTCGTCCCTATTGGTGAAAAACTTGACCAGCTCATTTTCACAAACCTTTCTTGAGGCCATCAAGGAAATTTTGTAAATGTTTGAAAAGGTGATAATCGCTTGGTGCCAGGTCTGGGCTATAAGGCGGGTGCGATATAACCTCCCATCCAAGCTATCGGAGTTAGGTCTGAGCTATACGGCGGGTGCGATATAACCTCCCATTCAAGCTATCGGAGTTAGGTCTGGGCTATACGGCGGGTGCGATATAACCTCCCATCCGAGCTATCGGAGTTAGGTCTGGGCTATACGGCGGGGGCGATATAACCTCCCATCCAAGCTATCGGAGTTTCTGGCGCGTCGTTAACGATGTGTGCGGCCTGGCCTCCACTTAATGGAACACAACACCCTTCCTATTGGCCAATTCTGGCCACTTCTCGTCGATCACCTGCTTCAATCTGGTCAGTTGTTGACAGTATAGGTCCGAATTGAGTGATTGGAGCACCTCATAGTGGTTGATTCCCTTCCAATCCCACCAAACACACAGTAAAATCATCTTGGAGGGTAATCCAGTTTGGGCAGGCTCACCGCGCTTGGACCACCATCTTTTTTGCCTGTTGTTCTCGTATGTCACCCATTTTTCATCGCCATCGCCGTCGATTCAGCAAAAAATCGCAGGCATCAATTCGGTCCAAAAGTTTCTTTTGCGTCAATTCGTGTGGCATTCATACATCGAGCTTCTTCTTGAGACCAGCCTTATGCAAATGGTTCCAAACGGTTTTCTAGCTAATCTTCAGTTCCTGGGCGATGGAATAATTGCTCGCATGCCGGTCAGACTCGACAATTTCCATTATTTTATCGACATTTTCGACGATTGCCCTACCAGAGCGTGTCTCATCTTCGACGTCCATATTACCAAAACGGAATATTTGGAACCACCGCTTTGCTGTTGCATTCGATACTGTATTGGGTCCATAAACAGCACAATTTTTTTGGCCACCTGCTCCGCGTGGTACTGAAGAATGTATCAAATTTTCTCTTTTTTTTACCTCCATTTTGGAAAGCTCTAACACACAACTGGCTTCACCAAAAACAAAACTGTCAAAGAACTTTTTTTAAAGCGTTATGTCACTTTTAAATCGCAAAAAAGAATGAGCGACATACATCGTGAGATATGGCTCAATAAAGCCATCTATCGAAAAAGGTTCAGAACTTTTTACTTCATCCATTACTAGAAATATCAAATTGGAGTTCGGCTCACAATTAATTATGTATTCCATTTAAATTTTTGTATAATTTTAGATCTATGAATCCCAAAATGAAATGAGCAAGAAATATGCAGAAAAAGGTGTCGTTAGCCGATCCAGCGTTGATAAAGATGCTACTGGAAATGTTTGGGAAGCTGCAAGGAAAAGATCCATGCAAGGGCTGAGATATTATTACTGGGCAGATATTATTACTACACGCGGAATCCCTCCGAATTAAATTTGTCAAAATTTGATAGGTTAAATAAATACATGCCTTTTACAGGGTCAGTTTTCGAAACGGTTGATATACACTGTTCAGGCTATGTACAGGGTGGGGCAGAATGCAGTCACAAAGAGAAACAAAGAGGTTGTCCTCTGCTTGATGCAAATAAACATATACACATATATATCAAGATGATATATCTGTAATATATATTATTTATTTGTTTGAGACTATAATTTCAAAGACTTGGTCTTCATCATCAGTCTTTCTTCAATTATAAATGTTTTTCATGGAGTCAATATCATATGGATATTGAAAACTTGGTGTTCCTTCGTCACTGGAATGCTAGGAACTAACAAAGACATTCTCTCCGGGCTCACACTCAAATATAACCATATGTTTCCCTTTCTCCTTAGATTTGCATCAAGCAGAGGACAACCTCTTTGTTTCTCTTTGTGAATCAACAACTTTGCTACTCTCGGCAAAACAAAAACTTTTCAGAATGCAGTCCCTGATTTGAAGGGTTAATTGTAAGAAAACGGTTTAAGATACATAAAAAAGGTTTTTATTGTTCAAAGTACATATAATACCGTTTTTGTCAGGGTCTTTTAAAAATGATATCGTCCAAGTGGCAGCCTTGGGGAACAATTCACATATTGGGCCTTTCAAAGAAGTTTTCGGCCACTCTTCTATAAGTATATCTTGCAAAATTCCAGCGATGACGCCCTCAATCGCCTATTTCAGAGCTTCAAGGGTTCCAGATTGAACTTTGTAAACATCAGCTTTCACGTATCCCACAGAAAAAAGTCACACGGGGTCAAATCGGCCCGGAAAGAGTTCAAGCGACCTGGAAAGAGCCCTTGCAAAATTGGCAGTATGGGCCGTGGCTCCATCTTGTTGAAACCAGAAGGCTTCGTGTTCCATACTCTTCCATTTCGGGGCTCAAAAAGTTCTCCAACATGTCACAATAGCGAGTCGAATTCAGGGTAACAGTTAATCCTTTGGATTCAAAAAATAAGGCCCAATAATGACTATAGAGGACATAGCGCACCAAACTGTTACTTTGGGGCTGTGAAGTGATCTTTGATGCAGTTTACAAGTGTTTTCAGATGCGTCGCCACAACTTAAAAAATCGTCTCCACAACAATGCCCCGTTGCTCACCTGACCACGACATGGTGTCCACTGAGAATGGTATTGCTCACCCAACCTAACGGCACCTGCCACGCCCCTCTATTCGGCCTGGGTGCCATAGGGACTGCATTCTGCCCCACCCTGTATTTCAGTTGCCACGTGTGATCGTTTATAACACTAAAATTCATACCAGGCAGGCGTTCGGTGGTTGCTAGTCAGAGGAGAATATCCGACTTAAGTTCAATTTTAAAATGGGTAAACAACTTCCAGACAACTGGAACTGTGGGAAATGCATAAAAAACTTTGTATCCCATTTGTGTAAGTGCCCTGGAGAAAAGGGGCAGCCATATTGGTAGAGGCCTGGCTTAATTTTTTGGCCCACAGTGGCTAGTTTCAATTTAGACCACCAGATTTTTGAAAAAACACTCACACCTCCCTGACTGAACCTGTATTAATTTTCTGTGTGAAATAAATAATTAAATGAATTAGTACTTTTTAAGTGTTAAGCAAATTAAATTATTTTGAATATTGATGTAATAAATAAATAAATAATAATAATTTATATATATATAATAATATAAGAAAAGAATAAAAAATTCTCTATTATTTTTGTGTTAAATATATGCAATAAAAATGGATTTGTAAAATATCAATAAATACAATTAAATGAGCTGGTATTTTATTTCTTAGGTAATCATATATATATATATATATATATATATATATATATATATATATTTTCCTTTTCTTTTATTGGCCTCGGGAACATAGATGCCCATTTAGCCAGCCGATCGTATTCGTTCATATTTTCATAAATTCGCCAGCCCTCAAATGCTGATCCCTAAGGCGGGCCGCTCGGGGGCACATTAGGGCAAGCAAAGCATCCCAAATCCGATCCCTCCGCAACCAGTCAAAGGAATCATATATATATGCAGATACTTTAATGAATAATCATTTTATATAATAAAATAATAATTAAATAAATTGGAGGAATAATTATTTTATTTCATTTCTTGTGCTTGGTTCAAATAGCAGTATCTTAACTATTAATATATCTAGAGTTGCTCCAAAAATATGACAATACTTAAAATACGTATATCATTTATTTATATTGAACAGAGATCGATTTCGCCATAATTAACTTCTACAATCTATTCATATCAAATATAATTTCTTAACTATAAATATATCGTTTTTTCAGTGTACAAAGTTAAATAAGATAATTAATCGTTTTGAAATATGTAACGCAAATTCGTCTCTTTTGTATGGGAGGGGGAGGGGAGCTTATTTTTTGACTATTATTATTAATATTAATAGTATTATTAATGGTGATAGAGAGCAGGGGTTGATAGAAAGGGGTGTCTGAGGTGACAGGGTTTATAGTATAGGCGCACCCTAATCAAGAGATTTGTTATTTGCGGATGACCTAAAATAGATATCGAAATAGGGGTGTGGAGGGGGGGAGGGGGGGATAACGAATGGGTTGTCAGAAGGAGGAAGGGGACGTTTCGATAAGGGCGAGCAAATAAAATCTAGCTATACAAAAAATAAAACCTCGCTTCAGCCCCATTCGATGACAAAAATAAATAAATAGATGACGTCAACTGGTAACATTATTTATTCGTTTATTATTTATTATTTGGCACGCACAAATGAGCGGTGCTTGCTGGGCGGCACAAATATCATAGTGTATTGATTGAATTAACATTTTTTCAGTTATACTAGATGACTTTAGTCAAATTGTGTTTTTATCAGGAAAGTTTTGGACTAGTTCTGATTTTTTGGGCTAGTTCTGATTTTTTGGGGCGCTGAATCCAAATCTGAGGTCTCCCACCAAAATTTAGTGACGCAACATTGTAGAAAATGCAAAAAAAGGTGAAAAAATCTCATTTTTTTGGCGTTTTTTTGTTTATAACTCGAAAACTATCAACTTTTCGTAAACAACCTTTCTATTCAAAATGAAAGTTCATAAAATTTCCTATAAATTTACATTATTTAGGTTTTTTACTCCAACCAACTGTTCGGCCTCAAGCGATAGATGAAAATTGGGGTATTTTTTCTGTTTCCGCAAATCCTAAAAACTCGCACTTTTTTCCATTTTGACCATGAAGGAGCACGTTTTCGTCAAAGACCAATCTAAATATTTTTAAATTAGATTAAATTTTCTACAATTGAAACAAAGTTTTATCTTAATGGATAATGGTAACCCGTGCCACAATGAGGTTGAAGTTTTGAATAGATGAACTTTTTTGCAAAAAATCGCATTTTTTCCTTCATAAAATGAAAACCACTCATCCTAGAAACTTGATTCCTGTCTCATTCTCTAGGAAATTTTGTTGACCTGAATGTTTACTTAGGTCACTTTTTTGATGGAACTCTTAGATTTAAAGATATCTAGCATTTTCCATGACACTTTTGAGGATTCGGATTATACGGTATCCTGTCATGGAAAATGTTAGATATATTGTTTCTAGGATGAGTGGTTTTCATTTTATGAAGGAAAAACTTCTAGTTATTGCAAAAAATTGTATTCTTGTCAGAAAAACGCTTGGAATCCATTTCAATGGCAGCCATAACCCATAAAACTTCTTCCACATTCACCGCATAAATTAAGACCATTTCAATTAATTCTTCATCAAAAAAATGCTCCATTATTATTATGGTAATACTAATACAATATAACCATCTACTGGATTGTCACGAGAAATAAACTTTTTTAAACTCAAGAATTTTAAATAGTTCTATTAAGTAGAAAATAATCTCTTAAATCTGAGTATAATGAAGTTTCAATATCATTAAAAACACTTACGTGATATTTCGATTGATTGATTGTTTTATCATATAATATATAATAGCCCAGATTAATTTGCAGCAACGCTAACGTAATGCTGCCGACAGGGAGCGCTGATGCCGTCGGTATATTTGCGGCAAATTTGAAATATAATTGTAATTTGAACTCGAATTTTGAAATGAAAGATTCCAATTGATTTTAAATTAAAAAACATTAAATATATTGATAATTATTCCTCCCCCCCCCTCACCACTCAAAAATTAAATATTCAATTCGCTTTTCTTTGCGCACAGAAGAAGAAATTAATCACATCTTATTTGATTTATATTTTATATATTATTTGTTTATTTTTTTATAATTTGCCACTTTTTTATAATTTTTTAAAAATCTCAATTTTATTATTTTTTGATTTTTACAAAATTGAACGACTTAAGACACGCATGCCCGAGTTTCTCATGGCAATACTGGAGGGAGCAGCCTGTCATACAAACAACACCTGATCTCTTTTAAATATTTGGAGCCTTAAAGTATGCTGTAGAGTATAGAAAAAAAAATACTTCCAGATTCATATCTAGAGCCTCATTTCTGTAGCTGTGTCAGGAGGAAAATGAGGCGAAACTTTTAAGAGACTATGTATTTTCGGGAGTTTACAGGTATACATTTGGAGTGTGGTTTTTTAAGAGGAATAACATTTTTGGACCGAGACGCTGCCCGCCAGGGCACCAGCCCAGAGAGGCGAGCCTCGTGGGCGTGCCGAAGGCATACATTTGGAGTGTGGTTTTTTAAGAGGAATAACATTTTTGGAACGAGACGCTGCCCGCCAGGGCACCAGCCCGAGAGGGCGAGCCTCGTGGGCGTGCCGAAGGCACGCACGAAAAGCTCGTTATTATAATAATTAATTTAATTAATTGAACCACGTAAATTTGAATAATTTTCATGATTCAGCCTACCGATATTTGCAGTTCATAAATCATTTCATTATTATTTTTTGTTTTGAAAAGGAAAAATGAAATTTGGCATCAGGCAGGATTCGAACCTGCGTCTTCCTCTTTAGCCGAGGCTGCGCTAACCAACTGCACCACAGATGAATTCTACCGGTTAAGCCATATTATATTGATTACATTTTTCCTTTTGGCGGTTATCTTTGTAGCGGCCCGCTCTCCGCCTATGGCGACGAGCCTTGAGACACGGCCGCTAGATGACTCAGTCGGATCGTTGCGTCGCTTTTGCATGAGTGAAATATTATCAGCCATGCTATAATTAAAGCGACTCGATTTCCACTGGAGAAGCGAATTGGATTCGAAGAAGCGAATCTGGAGGGGCCACCGCCATCCAGCAGCCCCTCCCCTGCACACACCCTATATGAACACGCAACCTACAACTCTGCACTCAACAGATTGTTAGGACCCCATCGACTTGATGGGGGGCGCGGCACATAGCGCCACACAGCACTCACCTTAAGAGAGCCCTAACAACATCTTCTAGAACGCCGAATCGCAAGCATTATTGGATGAAGATGATACTTTGAGTCAAAAGGAAATGGCATCAATGTTAAAGGTTGCACAACGAACAATTTATGACCGTTTAAAGGCTATGGGAAAGATTCAAAAGTAAGGAAAATGGGTGCCACATGAATTGAACGAAAGGCGGATGGGAAACCGAAAAAAACACTTGTGAAATTTTGCTTCAAAGACACGAAAGAAAATCAGTTTTGCATCGAATTGTTACTGGCGATGAAAAATGGATTTATTTTAAGAATACTAAACGGAAAAAATCATGGGTTAATCCGGGACAACCATCAACATCGACTGCAAAACCAGATCGATTCGGCAAGAAGGCAATGCTCTGTGTTTGGTGGGATCAGAAAAGTGCAGTGTATCATGAGCTTCTAAAACCTGGTGAAACTGTTAATACAACAAATTGAACCAGATATTGATCGAAAAACGATCAGAATGGGCCAGAAGACACGGCAAAGTAATTTTGTTACACCACAATGCGCCTGCACACAAAGCAAAACTAGTTCAGGATACAATCAAAAAGCACTTGGCTGGGAGCTGATACCCCACCCGCCGTATTCACCAGACTTGGCCCCTTCCGACTACCATTTGTTTTCATCGATGGGACACGCATTGGCTGAGCAGCACTTCGATTCCTACGAAGAAGTCGAAAAGTGGGTGTCAGATTGGTTTGCTTCAAAAGACGAACATTTCTATTGGCTCTTGAATATACCTATGAATAAATTAAATTACAATAAAGAATTAAATGTTATCTATAATATAGCCTTGAATAATGGATATAACATTTCGATCATTAATAAAATCTATAACAGAATTAAACGTAAAATTAATGTTTCCCTCCTACACTCTTTGCAACCCAGTACTGAACCGTTATATAGGAGAGTCCCCTTCATTTCGGATCAATTGTCAAATCCACTATCTTCTATACTTAGATCATATGGAATTACCCCAGCTTTTTATAATACAAATACTTTAGGCTCACATTTGATTAACAACAAACTTGATAAAATTGATAAACTAGATAAGTCAGGGGTTTACAAATTGGACTGTGATGGGTGTGATTTCTTTTATATTGGACAGACTGGTCGTTCCTTTAAAAAACGTTACTCTGAACATGAATATGCTCTTAGAGTCCTTAACAGATCAGATAATATTAATTCAGATTCTACCTCTGCTTTCGCTCTTCATTTACATTCGGAAAATCATACTGCCTCCACTTCTAATCCTACCCCAATTCATTTTGAAAGAAGTGGTCCCAGACTTCTTCTTCTAGAATCAACGGAGATTAAATTGGCCCTTCTGAATAAATCCAGTATTCTCAATAATCAATTGGACTTTGACAAAGATATAATCATTGATTCTAATTTGGCTAAAATTAATAAATTAAAAATCGTTTCTTAACTTTGATTACATAATTTGTGTTTGTATTTTGTTCTTTGTTTTTATTTTTGTTTTGTTTTTATTTCTGTTTCTGTTTCTAATTTAAATAATAACAATTTATTAATTTTTAAGAAAAAGATTGAAAGTAATTTCTGAATGTACTCTTCTCTCTCAAAATTTTGTTGTATGAAACTTTCTGAATATACTCATCTTTCTCAAAAAAAAAATTTTTACTTGTTAAACGTTTTTACAAATTTGTATTCAGTTTTTATTTGAACTCCTGAAGATGGGCTAGTAACCCGAAATATATATCGAGCTAATCAAACTCAAAAAAAACATGCATTTGTTTTAATATATTTCCTTTTTGTGAAACTTAACCTAGAAAATTCTCCTCATAAGTTATTTCTATTGGCGTGGTATCCACAAATTGCCAGAAAGGTGGTCAAAATGTGTAGAAAGCAATCGTCAATACTTTGAATAAAATTTTTTTATTAAAATTAGTGTATCATTTTCACAAAAAAAAAAAACGCCCACTTCATACTGGTATACCTAGTATTTGTCATGAACTATTAGTGGGTTTTAAAATTAAAAAAAATCACCTTAGCATCGTCGCCTAAGCCGATTATAAATGAGTATAGATATAGATTTGATGTAATTAAATTTGTATTGATGATTGGTTAACCTATAGCCACCCGAGGAATAAATTTATTTATTTATTTATATTATCCAATATGCCTTGTACTGTGAAATCCCTCCCTTTGCACTACATTTGTCCTGTTGTCGAAACGAAGGGCGATTTCGACCCTTATGATACATTTCAGCAATATTTCAATTTGCTTCCCTTAAACCCCTACTATATTTCTCTTTGGAGGCAGATGCAATGAACGGATCTGGAATTCAAAAAATAACACCCCCCACCCCCACCTCCACCCCTCACCCTTCATTTCCCTCCTATTCTATATACCTTCCTATTATTAGTATTATTTCAAATGATAGGCAAAATTACTCAAAGTGTTCTTAATTAATGGGAATTTGGAAATTATTATCTATTATTACCTGGAATGGAGAATTTTGAGAGGGGGAGTATGGTCATTGGTCAACTATTTAATTATATTCCTCTTTAGTTTAGTGTAGATAAATAGTTTATAATAGGTTAGAATGCAATCAATTTGATTCTGCAAGTGATGACGTCATATCGCCATTTTGGGTTCGCCAAGCCTGAGATATTGGCCAAGCACAAAAATAGAAAAAGGTAATTTTTTATTTTTAATAATATTTATCTATCTACTCTTATTAAACGAGCAAAAATTGTTTTTATATATATATATATTGTATATTTGTATCTTAGTTCTATTTTGAAAACGGCTCTAACGATTTTGATGAAATTCACGGGTTAGGGTGTTTTTGGGGTGACAATTCGATGTGTCACGGTCTCATCTTCGACAAAATTGTTTTTGATGGGTTTTTTCGTAATCAAATTAATTATTCTCAGCTAGATAAATCCCATTCTTAGGTTTTTAAAAAAGGTTACTCTTTTACTTTTGTACCCAGGCAGACAATAGGTTTGCTTAATTCATTGTTCTCAAAGGCCTTGAACAACTATTGTGATTAAACGTTAGAATTATTAACAAACATTTTATAATTGTTTTTGTAAAGACTTTTATTTATTTGAATAGAATAAAAAATAATCCAGAATTTATTTAAAAATATCTTTTGCATAAGCAGGTCTCAATTTTCTGAAAAAATAACCCATTTTGATAGGTTGTATTTATTAACAACTGAATGAATAAAAATGAATCATGTTGTCGAATCAAAACAGGTGCAGGAGGTGGGGGATCCGGGGGTGAGGTTGAGCGGGGGGGGGGGGGGGGTACAGTGGCCGAATACTATATATATTTGTATTTTTTTTTTTAATTTGAAAACGGCTCTCAAATAAAAATTGACATTTTTATCAGAATTTTAAATTAAAAATAATATTAAAATAAAGCTTTTAACTGAAGGAAAAAGTTACCGAGCATCGCTCGGTGCCTCCAGGTACTCTACTCTTATTAAAGGAGGAAAAATTGTATATATATATATTTGTAAATTTTTTTATTTTGAAAACTGTTCTAACGATTTTGATGAAACCAACTCTATTAACAAGTTTTGAGGATGAGAAAACGATCTGGCTAGGTCTGGACCTCATCAAAATTCATCTTAATAGACTTTTTTTTAATTAAAGTAATTATTGACAGATGAAAATCTCAATAAGAAAGTTTGTTTACCTTTTTTTCAATTATCTTTTACTTATTGATTAGTTTTTTAATTTTAAATCCCACAAAAGATGATTATAAATATTATTATACCTTTATAAAAAGTAAGCAATTTAATTGATTATAAATCCCACAAACATTTCATAAGAAATATCATTAGAATTTGCCATTTTAATTAATTATAAAATTCGATTTTGAGGGGAGGAGAAAAACTAATCGACTTGATTGGGGAATAATGGAATTGAAATAATTATCGGAAAAGAGGTTTTTTTTTATCTAATTAGATTTTTCCTCTTATTAAAAACAAGGACTAAAGATGAATAAGGACACTCGATGGTGGAAAGTAATCTCCGGAATCGAAGCAAAAAAAATACAATGTATACATTAATTAATGTAAAATAATTGGTTTAATAAAATTATAAAATTCGATAAATTGTTATTTAATTAAAAAAAAATAGATGAGTGTCGCAAAATTATTAATTAATATTAAATTATTTATTTAATAATTAATTATTTAATCATTATTGATTGATAATTAAGTTGAATAATTGTTAAAAATAATTATTAGGATTTTTTGAGATCTAATTGATTTAATATTTTTTTATTTGATGTCGTATAAAAAAATAGTTCAAATGAAAGTTGTTCAGTTTTTTCTGTAGATTCAGAATATGTAAAGAAAAATATAGGTTTCCATTTAAAAAACAGAACTTGACCTCGAAATAGCCTTGAAAGCTTGTTCTACGTCGACAAACAATAGCGTAGTTTAGTTTCCCCTCAATATAAATAAACTTTTATTTGAAATTTTTTCCATATAATGAACTGTTTTTAAGTTATAAGACTGTCTCAAGATAAAAAAAAACTCACCAGGTATACGAGAAATATATTATTTTTAAGTTTCAGACATTTTTAAGTGTATTCGATTGCCCTGCCCTGACACGGCTAACGAGTAAAATAACACCAAATTGTCACGAAAATAGTATATATTGTAAAAAAAAAGAAATGTCCATTTAAATCAACACGGTTGGTTAACTTGTCTGTCAACGTGTTTGGTGAAGTTTCATCTGATGTGAAATCCCCAGAATCGGATTGGGCGGGCGTTCTCTTTTGCTCGTAAATCTGAAATGTCGTTTGTTTTTGAAACGATCCATTAGGGCAGTTGAAGCCACTTTAGTCCGAGTTCACACTTACACCACGATACACACATCAGAGTGGATGGAGGGGTGGGAAAAAAAGAACAAGCTAGACGACTAGGAAATGCAAAAGATAAAAATAGAGAGAGAGGGTTGGTTAAAAGGGAGAAAGAGGCCGGGTCATTAATTTCAGAGAAAACAGAACTAGACCAGTCATTTGGGTCTAAAAAAAGAGGTTACCTGGAAAGATTACCGGGAGTTTTGAAAATTGATACTTTTATAGATTTCAATGTCCTCCTTTCGAATTTCAACTTTGCCACCTCGTATCTCAGCCGTTCGCGTTGCCATATTGGAAAAATGGCGGCCAAAATCAGTTTTTTGACAATATCTCCTTTCAAACTCATTTCACAATAAAAACATGTAAATACAAAATGAAACTAGAGAAAATTTCCTACAATTTATGCAATCATCCTTTTTTTCATAAAATTAATAGTTTTGGCGTACGAGCGTCGCAAACCAACCACGCCAACCCTTGACATTTCAATTATTGAATAAAAAAATACTTGGTAGGTTTCACATTAAGATATAAAAAATAAAACGAATTTATTTTTGGAGAGACTTTAATCTCGATATATATATTTCGGGTGGCTAACCCATCTTCAGGAGCAACAAAAAGTAACTAACTTTTTATATCTTAATGTGAAACCCACCAAGCATTTTTTATCCAATAATTTAAAAAATGTTTCACTAAGTACCAACACCAAATTCCTTAAAAACCAAAAAAAACCTTGGTATTTAATTTAAACTGATTACATTTGTGAATTATAAAAATCGCAGTTTTTCCTTCATAAATTGAAAACCACTCATCCTAGAAACTTGATTCTTATCACATTGTCTAGGAAATTTTGTTGACTTGGACGTTTACTTGGACCACTTTTTGATAAAACTCTTAGATTTATAGATATCCTACATTTTAATTGACAGGAAATGATTCATTGTTTCAAAAAATCGCAGTTTTTCCTTCATAAATTGAAAACCACTAATCCTAGAAACTTGATTTCTTATTTCATTCTCTAGGAAACTCTGTTGACTTGAACGTCTACTTGAACCACTTTTTTGATAAAACTCCTAGATTTATAGATATCCAGCATTTTCCATGGCACTTTTGAGGATTCGGATCATATCCTGTCCGGAAAATGTAGGATATCTATAAATCTAAGAGTTTTATCAAAAAAGTAGTCCAAGTAAACGTTCAAGTCAACAAAATTTCCTAGAGAATGAGATGGGAATCAAATTTCTAGGATGAGTGGTTTTCATTTTATGAAGGAAAAACTGCGATTTTTTTGAAACAATGGATGATTTCTTGTCAATGAAAATGTAGGATATCTATAAATCTAAGAGTTTTAACAAAAAGTGACCCAAGACAACAAAATTTCCTAGTTAATGTGTTAAGAACCATGAGTGGTTTTCATTTTATGAAGGAAAAACTGCGATTTTTTTATAATTCACAAATGTAATCAGTTAAAATTAAATGTCACGGGTAGATGTATAATAGTTTGCGGCGGCCGTAAGCCATTTTACGATAAAATAGGTCATTACATAAATTGTAGGAAATTTTCTCTAGTTTCACTTTGTATATAAATGTTTTTATCGTGAAATGAGTCGGAAAGGAGATATTGTCAAAAAACTGATTTTAGCCGCCATTTTTACAATATGGCGGGGCGAACGGCAAAAATACGAGGTGGCAAAGCTGAAATTCAGAAAGAGCACATCGAAATCTATAAAATTACCCATTTTCAAAACTCCCGGAAAACCTTCCAGGTAATCTCCCTTTGTAAAACCAAATGACTGGACTACTTGGGGGTTGGGGAAAACGGAAATTTAAGTAATTTGAAAGTGGAAAATTGATGAAAACGATTTCAAATAAAAGAGAGAAAGTAATGTAAAAATCGTGTGGTGTTCACACCAATTGATTAATTGTAATTTTTAATTTCATAAAGTTTTAGAGCCGAGCTCAAAAAGAGAACCCTGTTAAAAAGTTGGAAGGCTTAGGGCGGAGGGTACGGGGAGGGGGATGCGAAAGACAATACTACTACTACTACTCCTACTAATCTATATTTATAGAGAGAGATGTGGATAGCGTGTTGTGCGTTGTTTTATTAATTTACAATGGGCGGCCGATGATGCAGCGCCCTGCAATTGCTGCCAGGGGTGGCCAACCCTCCAGAAAGGGGTTGACCACGTGACCAGCTTTAATGTCCAAGATAGGGTGCGACACATTCAATTCTTTGCTCGTATTAAACATACTTTCTCTCTTGTTTACGAAAACCCTTCAATTGAGATAATGTTTTGATTTCTTTCTTGGGTAGATGCTTTTAGCGAAACTTCTCTGTGTGTGTGTGTGTGTGTGTGTGTGTGTGTGATTTAGCATCCTGTCTTCTCGTCATTCTGCTTCGCTGTCTAATATTTCGTTGGTTATTTTGCTAGAGTGAGGGAAAATAATCGAGAGCATCAAAACGTCCCTTTTTCCACTTTCCCCAGGGGGTTTAGGGAAAGTCGAAACAAACTTGGGACATGGCCTGGAGATCAAGTTAAGGCGCAGCGACACGTGACTGACCGATGGACATGTTCCTACAAATACATACATATACACTAAAAGAACGATATATATTTATAGTTAAGATATTATATTTGATATGAATAGATGGTGGAGTTAATCGATCTCTGTTCAATATGAATAAATGATATACGTATTTGAAATATTTCCATATTTTTGGAGCAACTCTAGATATATTAATAGTTAAGATGCCGCTATTTGAACCAAGCACCAATAGTTGGGTATTTAAATGGAATAATACGTAATTACGACAAGAAATGATATAAACTTGAATATTTTTTATTTATAATAAATGAGATGATGATGAGTAAGAAGCTAGAAGATGAGTATATTCATTTGATGTTGAATCTATATTCAATCAATCAAATGAATTATATAAATATTTATTTTAATTATTCATTTGGTTGAATTAATAATTAGATAAAAATTTGAATTATTATAATTGATTTAAGGTACACGGTAATCTAATATTAATATTTATTATAATTTTATATTGGGTTTTAAAATTAAAAAAAAACAATTAATAATGTAAACAAAATTTTTATTATTTTATTTTTTAAATATCTTAATTATTAAGATATCACTATTTGCAACAAATCTAAGTCGTTTTATGATAAAAAAACATTTGTTTAGATATAATAAGAGGTTTCACTAGAAGTAAACAAGACATTCATTTGATATTAAGAGATAACTAATAGAATAAAATAGATCACTCAAGTATAAAATAGATTTGGATTACATAACAAAAAATTTGGTCATATTTGGAATGATTTCGATATATCTTGATAATTAAGAAAATATCTTTGGAATAAATAAGAGCTCATTAAAAATGCTCAACTCTATCAATATATTTACTATAAAGAAATTGTTTTTTCAGTGTAGAAGTTTAGAAGAATGTAGAAGGAGAATAGAATACCTCCTAGTTGAAATTCGATATTCTAGTGAATTTCAATTGGATTGATTCCAAACATAATTAAACAAGAAATAATTGGAAGTTTGATAATTTAATTATTACATGATTATTGAATTAATTGGTTTAATTGGATTAATTATTGATTATTATTAGTAAATATATAAAGTACCTGGCGGGACGATTGTTAAATTATTAATTATTATTAAATTATTTATTTAATAATTAAATATTTAATCATTATTATTTGATAATTAAGTTGAATAATTGTTAAAAATAATTATTAGGATTTTTTTTTGAAATCTAATTGATTTAATATTTTTTATTATTTGATGTCGTATAAAAAAATAGGTCTAATGAAAGTTGTTCAGTTTTTTTTCTAGATTAAGAATATGTACAGAAACATATAGGTTTCGATTTAAAAAACAGAAATAGCCTTGAAAGCTTTTTCTAGGTCGACAAACAATAGCGTAGTTTAGTTTCCCCTGAACTTTTTTCATATAATGCACTGTTTTTGAGTTATAAGCCTGTCTCAAGATAAAAAAGAAACACTAACCCGGTATAATGATTGGTTCAAACAGTCAGGTGACCATTTCCATACTCCAGAGGCTTGTTTGTAAATAAATCCCGGTACCCTCGTTAGAGACTAATCGTCTTCCACTATAGATCATGGCCTCGTGTCGAGATTTAGCTCTCTCACAGACGATCAAGATAAATTTTAATTGAATTACCAAGTAGATCTACCCACCCTGCATCACAGGTAGAGCCAGCCAGCCATTCATTAGAACCTCCCCTGTGTGGTTTACACGTGGTTTGTGGAGGCTGGCAAACCATGAGCAAGCCAGCCATTCATTAAAAATTAAAAATTGGTCCAAAGTTATGGCCCTGGGCAAACGTCCCGAGTTCACATCGATCGATAGTTTCGAAAGCAACAGCACACACTCCTCCCCTCCCCTCCCCTTTTACACCCCCACCCTCACCCACGCCATCCATTCCGAAAAAAACAACCCTGCCTCTGATCGTAACGAAATTTAATGCTTGCCATTTCTTTCTATTTATTATTTCTTCCATTAAACGAATTAAAAACATAAACATTTATTTATTTATTGAAGTAGACTCTAGTACATAAACTAATAGGTATATAATGGTATATAATATATTTAGAAAGAGAAATAGGACGCTGGGAAATATTATTTATGTATTATAGTAAAAGAGTCAGGATTTTGGAATTATTTAATCAAAATGTTATTACAAACAATTTAATATCTTTCTTAAAGAGAAATCAATGAGGGTGACATCTACTTGAGATAAACAAAACATAGATCTACACTGAAGTGCAAAAAAATCGATCCACCAATAAAAACTTTATTAAATAGTAAATCATTTTTAATTTTTTCCTTCTTTTTTTTAAAATATCTCAAAAACGGCTGAAACTATTTTGATTAAAAAAATTGAGCGAAACCATGGCATTTCGGTCTACAAAAAAGCTCTAATAAGTAAACATCGAAAAAATTATATTTTTCGAGATAATAATTGTTTTGTCAAAATGTCTGTTAGTTGGTTAGTCTGTGCGTTACCAAATTTTTGTGGACGAGCTAGCTCAAAAACTAGTGTGAATATCGAAACCAAATTTGACACGTAGTTTTCCGTCCATTGAGATTAAGAGCTGATTATATTTTGGTGCATATCGACCCAAAATTAAGGGGGGTGGAGTGGGGGTTAAAAATTGAAAATCTAGGCCATTTGAGCAAACTCAACCAAATTTTGTATACACAATCAGTGGGACCCCCAGAAATCTAAAAATGCAAAAACTAACGGCCCAAAATGCGGTGTGGGGAGGTGGGGGGGTCAAAAAATGAAAATCTTGGCCATTTAGTAAAGTGAACGAAATTTTGTATACATAATCAATAATCATTGGACCCTCAGAAGTCTAAAAGTGCAAAAATTAACCGCCCAAAATGGGGGGTGTTGGGTCAAAAAATGAAAATCTAGGCCCTTGTACCAAACTCAACCAAATTTTGTATACATAATAATCAGTGGGCCCATAGTCTAAAAATGCAAAACTAACCCCCTACCCTACATGATTATAAATAATTTTATTAAATATTAAATATAAGGAGAGGGCCAGATTGGATGGTAAAGTCAAGTGGATGGCCACATCAGAACACGACAGCTTATTTTACAAGGAACTATACATTTACTGAAAAAGGGCTTATTGTAAGTGTAATTGCCACTTGTTGTTGACTTAGTAGTCCTTGATTAATTAGGCACACACAATTTGAACTGCTTGAACTTGAGAAATATCCATTTTGTATATTTTATTTTTCTATCAATGATGCTTAATTCAAAATTATTCATTTTATTGATATTTCAAATGGAATTTGATCTTTTATTAACATTTTATTTAAATGTAAATGATATTGAGAAAGTAGGATAATTTGTAATTGTATCTTTTAATTTAATTTTACTTTTTTTTTATAAAATTCAAAAATTATCAACAATATTTATTGAATAATGTTAGTTTAAGAGTTCATGGAAGAAATTATATGAATATTTGTAAAAAATTTGAAAATAATTTGTTTTTTATGGCTCGATTTTTTTTTGCCCCTTAGTGTATATGTAACTAATATAATCGACGTCGACATGATTTTATCAATTTTTAAACCCACTAATAGTTCATGACAAATAAAATTTATGAAAATTATGAAATTAAAATTATTTTGTAAAACCCACTACAGAGTCGCACAGTGTGGATCTCGGTTGCCCTTGCGCACCGTTGTTCTTTAACGTGCCCGTATATAACTTCATCGTTTTCACCGACACGGCTACAACTGAGCACAGTATGACCGAAGTCAATCTGTCAACCATTATTCTATCACGAATGATACAATGATGGTTGTTTTGTTTTTGCATAATCTGAAGCATTATTTGCCAAGCAAGCTCTGAAACGTAAGTAGCCAAGCACTTGCAAAGCGTCCAATGCGGTTCACGCCCGCTGTAATAACAACCAATAGGATGTGAAGATTCAAAATCTTCAGCCCAGGTCCGTGACCGGTTGTCGTTTGGCCAACGATTCGCCACCATTTACCATTCCAGGCGGCTTTATGCCTGTACTTCTGATTATGCGTATAAAATAGCGGAAATATTTTATACCCTGCCGACTCATGAAACATTCAATCAACGACAAGTTAACTAGTCTCTAGCAAAACCTCTGCCCGCACGAAGCCTTTCCTCAGTGAACGGAGAAAGAATCTTTCGATTCTTTGGGCTCTCTCCGATCCCCATGCTACCACTAGTTTTATAACTTTTGGTGGGGTTATTCGAACCTTCTCTTGCGTACTTTCGTACTCCGGTTCTTCTGTTTGAGATAGATTTCCAGCTATCAGGCACGAGATGAGCCTATTACAATTGGTCTGGAAGGATTGTAAGTACAGAGTCGCACAGTGGGAGAAAAATAATATTTCAAAAACTTTAAAATCAGATTTGTAAATAGGTTGAATTTTATACACGACTTCAAAAGAAAAAATAGTACCTGGAGGCACCGAGCGATGCTCGGTAACTTCTTCCTTCAATTAAAAGCTTTATTTTAATATTATTTTTAAATTAATTTAAAATTCTGATAAAAAGGTCGATTTTTATTTGAGAGCCGTTTTCAAATTAAAAAAAATACAAAAATATATAATATTCGCCCACTGTACCCCCCCCCCACACCTCCACCCCGCTCGACCCCACCCCCGAAACCTCGCCCTACCCCCGAATCACCCACCACTGCACCCCACATCCTGCACCTGTTTTGATTCAACCATATGATTCATTTTTATTCATCCAATTGTTAATAAATAAAACCTATCAAAATGTGTTGTTTTTTCAGAAAATTGAGACCTGCTCTTGATTATTTTTTATTCTATTAAATAAATAAAGTTCATTATAAAAACAATTATTAATATTTCTAACGTTTAGGGACAACAAAATATGTTAAAATCCACAATCACAATACTTCTTCAAGGCCTTTGAGAATAAAGGATTTGCCCGACCCATTGTCTGCCTGAGCACAAAAGGAAAAGGGAAACCTTTTATTAAAACCATAAGAATGGGATTTGTCTACCTGAGAATAATTAATTTGATTACGAAAAAACCCATCAAAAACAATTTTGTCGAAGATGAGACCGTGATAGAACGAATTGTCACCCCAAAAACCCCCTAACTCGTGAATTTCATCAAAATCGGTAGAGTCGTTTTCAAAATAGAACGAAGATACAAATATATAAACAAATAAATATACAATTTTTGCTCGTTTAATAAGAGTAGATTAATATATTGGTTTTAATTAAAGCCAGGTACCTAATGAAGTCTGCCCGCCCGCCTGTATCTATGCAACCGATTGGACGCCTCTGGATTGTTCTAGCCTATCCGAGAGGCGTCCTTGTTAAATGTTTCATAATGTCTCAACCATAAGTCCAACAGCTACGAAATTCGAAACTTAAGCTTGATATAGGTCTAGAAAGGAGTACAGCAAAACTTTGGTTGAATCTTTATATATACCGGTGAGTTTTTTTATTTTGAGAGAGTCTTATAACTCAAAAAACAGAGCATTATATGGGAAAAAGTTTCAAATAAAAGTTTATTTATATCAGAGGTATTGTTTGTCGACCTAGAACAAGCTTTAAATGGTATTTCTATGCCAAGTTTTGTTTTTTAAATAGAAACCTATATATTTCTGTACATATTCTGAATCTACAAAAAAACTGAACAACTTTCATTTGAACTATTTTTTATACGACATCAAATAAAACAAAATATTAAATCAATTAGATCTCAAAAAATCATTGTTAACAATTAATCAACTTAATTATCAAATAATAATGATTAAATAATTAATTATTTATTTAATAATTAAATATTTGATCATTATTAATTAAGTTGAATAATTTTTAAGAATTATATTTTTTGAGATCTAATTGATTTAATATTTTGTTTATTTGATGTCGTATAAAAATAGTTCAAATGAAAGTTGTTCAGTTTTTTTGTAGATTCAGAATATGTACAGAAATATATAGGTTTCTATTTAAAAACAAAACTTGGCATAGAAATACCATTTAAAGCTTGTTCTAGGTCGACAAACAATACCTCTGATATAAATAAACTTTTATTTGAAACTTTTTCCATATAATGCTCTGTTTTTTGAGTTATAAGACTCTCTCAAAATAAAAAAATTCACCCGGTATATAGATAAAATGTTTCTATTATTTGTTGTATATGTAACAAAAAGTAACAAAAGCCCAAAGATTTGATTTCAAATCCAAATTAATTGTTTGTTAAGAGCATAAAATAAAGATTTAAACTGCTTAGTGAGATTATAATGATCTCAGATGGTGTTTGAATAGTATATATATATATATATATATACAGTATAGTTGTTTGATTAGCTAAGAGAGGATTTGTTGTTGATTTTGGTTCTAAAAGGGCGGCTGCAAGTGAAAGTTTAAGCCCCGCAAAACGTTACTCTCTCGAAACTGAAATTGTTTTCAGAATAATTACACAGGGCGGGAGGGTTGGTTGAGCTCTCTTCTTTCTGCTGGTGACATAGGGGGTGGTGTCTAGCCCACCCCCGCAAATGGGGGTTGGTGGTTTGAATTGCTCACTCACCATAACGGAGATCCTTGTCGGCTGGAATATTCCCGTTTGGCTCCAGACGATCCAAATATTCGTCTGAGAAGCCATTGTAAGGCAACTTGGCCGTCCTCTGCGTCGAATCCTCCACTTCCTCTTTCGAAATTGCTGCGCAAAAAACAAACAAACAAACAAATTAATAAGCCTGTTATTATATAGTAGTCAAGAGGTTGTTAAACTGGGGTAGGTGTAGTCATTACATGGGGCTAGTGTAATTATAAAAAATCGTTGCAAACAGTTCAAAAAGGCAAGAAGAGCGGATCAATAAAAAATTTCCTTGTCAATGTGATAAGAATTAAGTTTCTAGGATGAGTGGTTTTCATTTTATGAAAGAAAAACTGTAATTTTTTTATAATTCACAAATGTAATCAGTTAAAACAGGTTGGCGTAGAAGTATAATTCTTCTCTTTAAAACTTTGAAAAACTCACGTGAAATTAAAAATTACAATTAATCAATTGGTGTGAACACCACACGATTTTCAGATTATTTTCTCTTTTATTAGTCCAGTCAAATTGTGCTCCAATGGCCCCTATGGGGAAACTTATGGGGTAGTTCTGATTTTTGCGTGTATATATTTTTTGTGGCGCAGAGTCCAAATCTAAAGTCTCCCACCAAAATTTCGTGACGCAACATTGTAGAAAAAAGGTCATATTTGGAACGATTTCGATATATCAATCAAATATCTTTGAAATAAATAAGAGCTCATTAAAAATGCTCAACTCTATCAATATATTTATTATAAAGAAATTGTTTTTTCAGTGTAGAAGTTTAGAAGAATGTAGAAGGAGAATAGAAATACTCCTAGCTGAAATTCGATATTCTAGTCAATTTCAATTGGATTGATTCCAAACATGATTAAACAAGAAATAATTGGAAATTTGATATTTTAATTATTACATGATTATTGAATTAATTGGTTTAATTGGATTAATTATTGATTATTGTTAGTAAAAAAGGTGAAAATTTCAATTTTTTGGCCGTTTTTCGCTTATAACTCGAAAACTATAAACTTTTCGTAAATAACCTTTCTATTCAAAATGAAAGTTTATAAAATTTCCTACAAATTTCATTATTTAAGTTTTTTTCTCCGACCAACCGTTCAGGTTCAAGCGCAAAATCCAATTTTCTACCTCAGCAGCCCCCCCCTGGATCACCCAAAAATTCGAACTACTTTTTTCGATATTTTCCTATTTTGATCACTAAGGAGCACGTTTTCGACAATGACAACTTTTTAAACTAGTCTACAAGTCAAACAAAGTTTCATCTTAATTGGATAAATGGTAATCCGTGGCACAATAAGGTTCAAGTTTTGAAAAACTGCAATTTTTTGCAAATATTTTCCTTCATTAAATGAAAACCACTCATACTAGAAACGTGATTCTCATCACATTGTCTAGCAAATTTTGTTGACTTGAACGTTTACTTGGACTACTTTTTTGATAAAACTCCTAGATTTATAGATATCCAGCATTTTCCATGACACTTTTGAGGATTCGGATCATATCCTATCCGGAAAATGTTCGATATCAATAAATCTAAGAGTTTTATCAAAAAAGTGGTCCAAGTAAACGTTCAAGTCAATAAAATTTCCTAGAGAATGAGACAGGAATCAAGTTTCTAGGATGAGTAGTTTTCATTTAATGAAGGAAAAACTGCGATTTTTTGAAACAATGGATCATATCTTGTCCGGAAAATGTTCGATATCACTAAATCTAAGAGTTTTATCAAAAAAGTGGTCCAAGTAAACGTCCAAGTCAATAAAATTTCCTAGACAATGTGATAAGAATCAAGTTTTTAGGATGAGTGGTTTTCATTGTATAATTGAAAAACTGTAATTTGTTCGCGTAGATGTTTAATGTTTGAGGCGCTCGTACGCCAAAACTATTAATTTTACGAAAAAAGGTTATTACATAAATTGTAGCAAATTTTCTCTAGTTTCATTTTGTATATAAATGTTTTTATTGTGAAATCAGTCGGAAAGGAGATATTGTCAAAAAACTGATTTTAGCCGCCATTTTTCCAATATGGCGGCGCGAACGGCAAAGATACGAAGTGGAAAAGTTGAAATTCGGAAAGAGGACATTGAAATCTATAAAATCACCTACATTTTCAAAACTCCCAGTAAACTTTTCCAGGTAAAACTACCAACTGACGACTAGTTTACAATATAAAAAGATAGGAAATTTACAAGATGCGCATAGTAAAAAAGATACTATATTATATTGGTAAAATCACATTAACTTATTGCAAAAATACAAAAAATAAATTATAACTTTAGCTATTTTTTTATTATCTATATTAATTAGATATTTTTTTCTGTCGAAAAATTAAAAAATAACAAGGATAGAGCCTTGTGAAATTTCTGATTTTTAGAAAAATTTTGAAATATCCATATTATAGAAATTTTAGTATATTTGGTATCAGGGGGTCCTAGAGAATTTGACTAAATTTATTTTATTTGAAATATCTCGAAAAAAAACAAATTTGTCGAAAAAAGAAATTTTTTCAAAAATATTCAATATCCACTACTGATCCCATGAAAAATAATATTTATTATTAAAAAGACTGATGATGAGGGGCAAGCCTCCGGAACTATAGTCTCAAACAAATAAATAATATATATAATTAAGTAATGGAGAGGTACATAACAGCCATCAAAATTGTATCAAATAAATATATATATATAGATATATAATTTCGATATATATGTGTGTATTTTTATTTGCATCAAGCAGACGACAACCTCTTTGTTTCTCTTTATAAATTAAGACCATTACAATTCTGTCTTGAACAAAAAATGATCCATTTTTATTATGGTAATACAGTAATATAACTATCTACTGGATTGACACGAGAAATAAACTTTTTTAAACTCAAAAAGTTTAAGTAGTTCTGTTAAGTAGAAAATAATCTCTTAAATCTGAGTATAATGAAGTTTTAATATCATTATAAACACTTATTTTCATTGTTGTGACTTTTCAATTTAATAATTATTTATTTAATAATTAATTATTTAATCATTATTATTTGATAATTGATTAAATTATTGTTAAAATAATTATTATGATTTTTTTGAGATCTAATAATTGATTTAATATTTATATTTATTTGATGTCGTATAAAAAAGTAGTTCTTATAAAAGTTGCCCAGTTTTTTTTGTAGATTATGAATTTGAAAAGAAATATATAGGATTCCATTTAAAAAACAAACTTGACCTTAAAATACCTTTGAAAGCTTGTTCTAGATCGACATACAATAGCGTAGTTTATTTCCCCCCCCCTTTTTTTGCACTGTTTTTGAGTTATTAGATTGTCTCAAGATAAAAACAACGGTATATGTTAATTAGCATCAACCAGAAGACATTCTCATTGATTTCTTTTTATATGTATATTTTTTATTACATTAATAGTTAAAAAAAAATAAAAAAAAACCCTCAGAGTTTTGAACATTAATTCAATTTCCATCCACCCTAATTTGTATTTGAAACATTTGAGATTCATTCATTAACAGTAAAAAAAAAACCCTAAATTTTATTCCATATCGAGGGAAAACCCTCTCCCCCCCCACCCTCATTCAAATTCCCCTATTAAAACATAAAAAAAGCACGACTGAATAATTGATTTGAATAATGATGGGATTGTATTTAGGAGGCCGTATTTACGGGCGACCAATCGTCAATTAGCGCCAATTGATGCTTTTTGATATGCGTAACGGAGCCAATCGACGCTTGTGTGGGGGCGGAGGGGAAAGGGTTAATCACCCCCCCCTACCCCTTTCAGATTACTCAACCATACATCCACCCACGCAGGCAAATTGTAGTCATTTAACTATAGGGTATTTTTAAATTTTAATTAATTTTATCCCGATTCTGATAGGAATTTCGAATTACTCTAATTAAATAATCAACTCTTAAATCTCGATACTAAAAAAACTACATGTGTGAAATTTCGTTTTGATATTCACACTAGTTTTTGAGCTATAGAGCGTAAACAAAATTTATAAAGGTACTAATTGAAATTAAAAATAATAATAATAATAATATCTTGTAAAAGGTGGTCGGTAGCGCAATCGGTTCAAATCACCAACTTTTTCTAATCCGATTAGGAGAACATCAACCTAGACTTCACCAGTTCGATCCCAGCAAGAAGCAAAGTGAATTTATTTGAAAATAATAAAAAACCGGCCCCTCGGCTCCAGAAAGCTGACAATCTCTGGTACTACAAACTCGTACATGGCAGACAAAATTTCGTAACAAGCAACCATGAATCGTGAGAGGCCAAACAAGATTACCCCAGGTGGTAACCAATCCACCCACCCTCGAGTGGCAACCGGGCATTCAGATTCTGGGGGAACCGGACCATCACGAAATCAAGGAAGAAACAATGGAAGAATAACGCCAAAAAAATCCATATATACCTGGACACCTTTAACATCAACACACTCACCGGCCAGGAAAATTACAAAGCCTACCATGGAACTCGATAACACGTTCCGGAAAAGACAGAGGCGTGGAAGGTCCAACCAGAAAGAGAAATCAAGCTTTGCGTGATCCCACAGGTTCTGTTGTAGCCAGTAGTCGCTAGATGGCAGTACCCTAGCTCATTAGAAGAATTAAAACTTAAGTTTATTAGCAAATTAATTAAAAGCATATTTGAAATTAAATAAAATTAAATAAATTGAAAATGTGATAAGATTATGTTCAAAAAAACACATTAACCCTCGGGGTAGAGACAAATTTTAAAAATATAACTAGTATCATAATTAGGCTTATGGTTAGAAAGTCCGAAAAGCCAAAAAAAAAACAAAAAAAACCCTATCATAAAAATAGTTGATAAACAAATGTTAAATAAAGGAAAAGAATGATGTAAATAAAAGCGAAAATGTTAATATTTTATTATAAATCATAATTGTTAAAAATATAAAATTTGTACTTTAAAATGAATAAATGACTTTTGTTAAAATATACAATTTTTTTAATTCATCAGACAAAGTGACCAAAAGGAAGTAAGAGTGCCTTTGACAATATCATAGGTAAATCAGGCTGGTTCCAGATCAGTCACTTTTCCTTCCCTGACAATTTAATGTGGACCCAATCAAATGCTTAGACCGCCTTGAAGAATATTCTCGGCCACCCACTCTGATCTAAGATCGGAGGGTCTGACCATTTGAGACAGACTACCACAGGTCCAAACGTAACAATGAATGAATATCTTGTAAAATATAATTTTTTTCGATGTTCACTTATTAGGGCTTTTAACTTGAGTTTAAGACCCTATCAGGAAGGTTGTTAATTCTAAAATATTCGGGCCATCTAAAAACGTTTGTTATTTTGTAAAGTTAACTTTTTAATATTAGACGATAAGTATGATAAATATGTAATTTTAAACCTCTCTTTAAAAATATAGCGATATTTGGTTAACCAAAATTAATTAATAAATTATTTTTATTTTCTAATTAGATTTATTCTATTAATAATTAACTCTCGCAAATTATTTATTGAATACGAAAATCAATTTTTTTAATCAAAATAGTTTCCAGCCGTTTTTGAGATATTTCGAAAAATAGAAGCAAAAAAAAACAACAACTTTTTTTCATGCACGATTACAAAACTTGACCATAACCAGTATAGGTATGATAAAAATAAAAATCATGATTTAATACAATATAGAAAAATGAAATATTTTATATCTACCCTTATTAAAAGAGCGAAAATTGTTTATTTGTTTGTATATATATTTGTATCTTGGTTCTATTTTGAAAACGGCTCTACCGATTTTGATGAAACAAAATTTATTAACAAATTTTGAGAATGAGAAAACGATCTGGCTAGGTCTGGACCTCTACAAATTTCATCTTAATTGCTCTTTTCTTAATTAAAGTAATTATTGACAGATGAAAATCTCAATAAAAAAGTTTGTTTACATTTTTTTCAATTATCTTTTATTTATTAATTGGTTTTTTAATTTTAAAACCCACTAATAGGTTATAGCAAATATTAATACATTATATTAAAATTAGGAATTTTTTGTTTGTTTTTAATTAACAGGTGGGGGGGGGTCGATAGGCTAGTCGGTAGCGTGACAGCGAGCTAACCAGGAGACCCGGGTTCGAATCCGACTCGAGGCAGCCAGCCAAAATCTGACCCCCGGGGGTAGAGACAAATTTTAAAAATATATCTAGTATCGTAATTAGGCTTATGGCTAGAAGGGCCGAAAAGCCAAAAAAAAAAAAAAAAATTAACAGGTGTCTAAATCATAACAAAACAGGTGTGTTTACAAATAAAGTAGTTCAAGTGGCTTTTTTTATATAACTTGGAAACAAATCTTATTTAATTTTATGTTTTTATTTCAGACCCTATACGATTATTTTTTTTAATATTATTTTTGTGGGAATTTAATTGTTTAAATTAAGTGTTTAATTTGGTGAATTCTTGATTTCTGTTTTATTAAGAACATATGTTTGACAGATGTCCTGCCTGAGCTTTGTGAAGGCCGCATTCTTTTCTTTGTAGAGGAGCCTTTTGTGTTCGAGAAGGCTGGTCAGCTGACACTCATATGCATGTGTATAGGTGTACGTGTTTCAGCTGGGAGGCAGTCGTTGACAAGGCAGCTGCAAGTCAGTTCAGTTGATTGAAAAACGAGTGATGGTTAAGACATACTTGTCGATGTGTTAGTTTGTCGATTTGATAGCAAGTGTACGATGATAGTTATAAGATGATGTGTATTATGATGTTTCACGACGACCCCTAGACACGAATATGTATATAACCCCTTTTTGTAAATAAATATATATATAAAGAATGAATCAGTGTGTTATTATTATATCACCTCTATGAGCGAAGGGGTGAAACCCGCACGCCTTCTACAAGTGGAGGCCTGTCCGGGATAAATCGTAGGGGGTGAAAACCCCCGCCCTCTACATTTTCCTATTTATTTTTTATAATGTTTATCAATATGAACGAATGTGGGCGAATTGGTGTACGAGTAAACAAATACTATACATATAATATGTGGACCATTAGAAAGCCAGAAATGATAAAACTGGGTACGGGGTGGGGTCAAGGGCGGATCCAGGGGGTGGAGGGGGCGACCGCCCCCTCTCCCCCATGAGGCCCGTGTCTGGCGGGAGCGCAACACGTGCATCGCACGCAGAGGCCAAAAAACGGCGGCCAAATCGACAGGGAATTTATAACATTTTTTTTTTAATGAACTTAAAATATGAGATATGAAATTTGTAAAAAAATCAAAAAAAACAAACAAAACAAAACATTTATTAATTATTTATTAATTTTTTGAGAATTTTTTTATATAAATATATATAACAAAACTTCTTGAGGATACAAAACATTTATTTTTTTAAAAATTTTTAAAATTGAGAATAAAGTTCCATGTGTGTGTGTGTGTGTGTGCGTCCTCCCCGCCCCCCCCCCCCCATAAAAAAATCCTGGATCCGCCCTTGGGTGGGGTGGATCTGGGAGGTGCAGGAGGTGGGGTGCAGTTGTGGGGGATCCGGGGGGGAAGGCGCGGTTGAGGTGGGGTGGTAGGGGCGAGGTGTGTGTGGTTTCGGGAGGGGGGGGGGTCAGGGGGTTACCGTGCATCGCTCGGTGGCTCCAGGTACTTAAGATTAAGAGCTGATTAAATTTTAGTTGTAATTGGACCAAAAGTTAGAGAGGGGGAGGGTTTTTAAAAATTCAGGGCTCGTTGAAACGTAAAAATCACAACTTTGAATCCCCCCCCCCGAATTCAAGATTCTCATTACTATTAAATAGAATCACCCTCATTGGCTAATGGAAATACAAAAATAAAGAAAATTTTGATAAAACTCAATTTCCTTTTTTTAGGGGAATTTATTTTTGTCGAAATGGTCGGTTAAGCCGGGCCGGATCTTACCCTTAACTAACAACCCTTACCACCCACCCTCTTTTTTTTGGAATCAAAGAAATCAATTGAATTATTTTGAAAATGTCCGACTGCCAATTACCAACCAAGGAACAGGTAGTGGAGGAGCAATAGAGAAAGTAGATAGGGGAAAGAAAGCAAAGGAGAAAGATCCTGCTGTCAATTAAAATCAGATTAACCCACACACCCCACACCCACCCCCTCCATTTCTCCTTTGCATAAAAATATATTGAAACAAAAAAGAACTTTGCTTGGTTATTTGATTATTTGATTTTGTTTTTCATTTTAGAGATTTTTTATTCCATTCCAATACGAGTAATAATAAGAGATGGCATCTATTCAAGCAAAATTCCCTAGTTGTCTCATTTCGATATCTTATAATTAGAGACCGGATTATTATGAAGTAAATACTGCCAAAATATGACATAAAATATGCAGTTAAAAATCTGAAATATGCAAATATATGCAGTAAAAAATTAAAACTGAAGACAAAAAGACTATATATTTGAAGGAGTGCTATGAAAAGAATAACATGATAAAGTAATCTATAGATACAAAGTGTCAAAAATCTACTTTTATTGCGTAAAAAATTGCCCAAAATTCTCATTACATTTAATAAATATATTAAAAAATCTATAAATTCAAAGAAATAATAGGTGAACTTGAATAAAATCAACATAATAAATATAATAATGTACAAAAAAATGTGATCGAAAAAAGGGGGAGGGGGGTGACGATTGAAATAATTATTCACAGGTGGTTGTCTCGATAAAAATGTATATTTACATTTTTATTCAATTTAATTTTAATAAATAATTGGTTTTTACTTTATCCAATGCGAAGCATGGGTAAAGTATTGTAATCGGTCTCGCGCCAAGCGGGACTTCGATTTTTTCCACACCGTTGTACTGATTGAATTGAAATTGAAAACCTAAGATTAGTTTAACAAAATGAAGCACTGATTAGTTTTTGGTACATATCGGCCCACAAACAGTACTTTATTTCGGTACTTTTTAAGTTTTTTCTAAATACCTTGAAAATGACTTAACCAATTTTGATGAAATTTAATATCCTAATTAAGTTCCTTGGAGAGCACAAAAAGGTTAAATAAAGTTTTTAGTAAAATCATATTTTAAAGTACTTTACTCTTGAGTAAGATAGTACTTTTTTAAATTTTTTATTTTAAATTCTTTAAAATTTATTCATTTGATCGTTTTTAATACAGCTCATTTAACCTAACTTAAGTAAGAATGGATAGGCTTCTCGCTGTGAAATGATAAAAATTTGGGAGGAAATTTTATAAGTAACCATAGCAACTGCGTTGTTTTTTTATCCGTTAAATTTGCTGAAGACATAGAGGAATCGACTTAAAATCAAAAATAGTGATTGATTCTGATCTAATAGTTGAGGAATAACCATTCTATATTGACTTTTTGACGTTTCGGTTTAGATTGGTAACCATTGCTGAAGACATAGAGGAATCGATTTAAAATCAAAAATAGCGATTGATTCTCATCTAATACTTGAGGAATAACAATTCTACATTAGGTTTTTGACGTTTCGATTATTATTGGTAACCAGTGCTGAAGGTATGGAGGAATCGGCTTAAAATCAAAAATAACGATCGATTCTTATCTAATAGTAGAGGAATAACCTTATTGCATTCCATTTTTGATGTTTTGACTATTAATGGCAACCTCTACTGAAAACGTGGAAGAATCGACTTAAAATCAAAAAGACCAAATTCTTTTTGGTAAACAACTCAAGCTTGATCGTTATTTTTGATTTTAAGTCGATTCCTCCATGCCTTCAGCAATGGTTACCAATAATAATCGAAACGTCAAAAACCTAATGTAGAATTGTAATTCCTCAAGTATTAAATGAGAATCGATCATTATTTTTGAATTAAAGTCAACATGAACTTCAAATCGCAAGTAATATCTGATTAATAATAAAGGAATAAACATATTAATATATTTCAAATGAACTTGGATAAAGTTTAGCAACGATCCGTTGCAGTTTATTTAATTTTATATCCCACAATAAGATCATTATAATTATTATTATTATATATATATTATATTATATATATATATATATATATATAGTATTAAAAGTTGAGCAATTTAATTGATTGATGACGGATAATGGAATTGGAATACTTATCGGAAAAGAGGTTTTTTTCTTTAATTAGTTTTTTCCTCTTATTAAAAACAAGGACTAAAAGATGATCAAGGACAGACGATGGTGGAGAAGTAATCTCCGGAGTCGAAGCTCAAAATACAATGTATACATTAATTCATGTAATTTAATTGGTTTAATAAAATTTATAAAAAAATTTAATTGATTAAAAATCGACTTTTAAATCACCACAAATATTAATTTGACAATTTAATTGATGAATCTCATAAATTGTTAATTTAATTAAAAAAAATAATTATACCGTATTTATTTTTGGTTTATAGCTAATACTCTAATAGTGTACCATATATTGTTAGTCATCTGAATATTTTCATATATACGAGTATGTAGTTGAGTATTAAAAATGAATAAAAAGCCGAAACATTGTAATTAGACTATAAAATTTAAACCAAAACTTTTTCTGAATTCGCAAAATTTGTTAAATTTAATTTAAAATTATTCTAATTCTCATAACTTTAAAACTGACAATTTTTCGCGATGTAATCGATTTGACCGTCTAACCCTTTTTCTACTCCCCCGAGAGCATATGTTCCCCTTGTGCCCCTGGCCACTCCATCTTATTTTATATGACGTCTGATCTCTCCGATCCATCTTTTTTTTTTTTTTTAATGAAATACGATGGCAAGCCTGAAAGGCCTTGTGTATGTGTGTGTGTGTGTGTGTGGAAAACTTTTTCTTGTCCCCCGTATACCTAATGCTGATTTCCTCGTATCTCTTTAGACCATAGCATCTTTTTCCCATCTTCGCTCTCCCCCCCCTTATACTCGTTTCAAACAACTTATTCCAATCCCTTAAAAGCGCCCACGCTCATCCCTACCTATAATATTTCCCCTACACTATATCATTTTATTTTCTTTATCGAACTCAATCTTCTTTATAACGATAAAATCGCTCAATACTATATAAATAGATTAGTATTCACTGTCATTTAATCAAGTTCATTCTTATATCGCCCATATTCTGCCCTTTTTAACTGACTTCAAAAAAGGAGGAGGTTCTCAATTCGACTGAATTTTTTACAGGGTATGGTCAAGTATTGTAATCGTGCATGAAAAAAGTGTTTTTTTTCCTTCTTTTTATTCGAAATATCTCAAAAACGGCGGAAACTATTTCGATTAAAAAAATTGAGCGGAACCAGGAAATTTTGCTCTACAAAAAAGCTCTAATAAGTGAACATCGAAAAAATTATATTTTTCGGGATAATAATTGTTTTGTCCAAATGTCAGTTAGTTAGTTAGTTATTCCGTGTGGACGAGCTAGCTCAAAAATTAGTGGGAATATCGAAACCAAATTTCACACGTAGTTTTGGACCAGTGAGATTAAGAGCTGATTAGATTTTGGTGCATATCGACCCAAAAATTAAGGGGAGTGGAGGGGGGTTAAAAATTAAAAATCTAGGCTGTTTGAGCAAACTGAACCAAATTTTGTATACATAATCAGTGGGACACCAGAAGTATAAAAATGCAAAAACTAATCCCCCTACATGATTATAAATAATTTTAGGGGCCAGGTTGTATGGTAAAGTCAAGTGGATGGCCACATCAGAACACGTAAGCTTATTTGTGTGTGTGTGTATGTTACCTGATATCTTCGCCAATTGTGAACCGATTTTGATGATTAATAGGTTCACTCTAGTGTCCGATTGGTCCCGTTTTTTTTTTCATTTGTATTGGATCTTTTTTTGTTATGTTTGTTTGGGCATAATTTCTTTTTTATGGACCGATTTTGATGATTGTTTTTATATTGGAAAGAGGGTACCTTAGAGGTAGCCCAATATTAATTTGGTCAAGTTCTGATGATATAATCAATGACGAAATAACGTAAATCTCCAATACTTATGAGCAAATAATCGAAATTATAATAAATAAAATCTTTTATAAAAAAAATCTTAAAACATTCATTTAAAACCCGCAAACGTTTCGAGAGAATTTCTATATTTATGAATTGAATTTTATATTCATTTTCTGATTCATTCGCCCGACGCTTTCTCTTACGAAATGAATGCAAGGTATTATCTAAAGTCACTATTAATAACATCACTAAAAAGAGAAAAATAAAAATAATTTTTATAAAAAAAATAAAACCGACTTCAAAAAATTAAATGCAAAATAAATAATAGAACTCAAAATAAAATAAATGCACTAAAAGGTATAAAATAATTATTATCTTATTTAGTTACAACTAAACTACGAAATATTAACATGAAATTACTTTTTGAAGTCGGTGCCAAACAAACTATATAAGCGAGCGTACCCGCCAAACCGTACTAGTAAGATCCGTCGAGTTCGATTCATAAAATGTATATGTTTGGCACCGACTTCAAAAAGTAATTTCATGTTAATATTTCGTCGTATAGTCGTAGCTAAATAAGATAATAATTATTTTATACCTTTTAGTGCATTTTATTTTATTTTTGAGTTCTTATTATTTTATTTGTTACATTCAATTTTTTTGAAGTCGATTTTATTTTTATAAAAATTATTTTATTAGAGGTCAATTTTTCCAGGTTACGAGACTTATTTTGAATTTATAACAATAATAATTAAGCTTCATAAAACTTGAGATTAAGACCCTATCAAGAGAGGTTGTTAATTCTAAAATATTCGGGCCATCAAAAAAAGTTTGTTATTTTGTAAAGTTAACTTTTTAATATTAGACGATAAGTATGATAATATGTAATTTTAAACCTCTCTTTAAATAAGCTGACGTGTTCTGATGTGGCCATCCACTTGACTTTACCATACAACCTGGCCCCTCACTTATATTTAATATTTAATAAAATTATTTATAATCATGTAGGGGAGGGGGGTTAGTTTTTGAATTTTTAAACTCCTGGGGACCCACGGATTATGTATACAAAATTTGGTGAGTTTGCTCAAATGGCCTAGATTTTTAATTTTTGATCTATACCCCCCTCCCCCACGTTTTCGAAACTCACTTCACAAATTCCCCACAACGAAAATAGCCAAGGCACGTTTTTCCTTCTTGAAATGATCCATGGTTCTGCTATCCTATACAAAACGAAATTTCCACTTTTACGCTAATGATAGAGCGCATCACCGTTTCTCTCCCGCGTTTTAAACAGATTTTATTTAAGATTGAAATCGTCAAAAAGATATGGGTGACCCTAAATTTTTTCGATGTTCACTCTAGAAGGTTTTCTTTTAGATTAAAACACCAGACTTTCGCTCAATTTATTTTTATCAAAAAATTGACCCACCAATAAAAACTTTATTAAATAGTAAATCATTTTTAATTGTTTTTACAAGGAAACATACATTATTGAAATTATTACTTATTGTAAGTGTAATTGCCACTTGTCGTTGACTTAGTCCCTTGATTAATTAGACAACACAATTTGAACTGCTTGAACTTGAGAAATATCCATTTTGTATATTTTATTTCTTTCTATCAATGATGTTTAATTCAAAATTATTCATTTTATTGATATTTCAAATGGAATTTGATCTTTTATTAAAACTTTATTTAAATTTAAAGTGATATTGAGAAAGTAGAATAATTTGTAATTGTATCTTTTAATTTAATTTATTTTTTTTTTTTTTTTAATACAATTCAAAAATGATCAACAAAATTTATTGTATACCTATGTTAGTTTAAGAGTTAATGGAACAAATATGAATATTTGTAAAAATTTTAAAAAATAATTAGCTATTTAATAAAGGTTTTATTCATCGATCGATTTTTTTGCACCGAAGTGTATATGGTCTATCAATTCTTGTATACTAGTACATAGGACATTCCACGCCAAATCGGACTGTTTAAAAATTTTATTTCCTTCATTTTTTGATATTTTTTAGTACCCATCAAAAAACTCGTCCTGGTAAATTTTGAAATTTGTTTGATCACCGGTTTAATTTCGGTTATTCGCTCATAACTTCTTCAAAACACTTTAAATAATTTTTTGTATTTTTTTTTCTAAAAAGTATGTAAAAAAAAAACAATAATTAAAAAAATTTGAATTTGGAACATTTTTGAAGAAGTTATGAGGGAAAAACCAAAATTCGAAATATTTTAAGCATGTGATCAAAAAAATTTCAAAATTTACAAATAGGTTTTTTGATGGGTACTAAAACAATATCAAAAAATTAATTGTTTATTGTAAGTGTACTTGCCACTTGTCGTTGACTTATCCCTTGATTAATTAGGCACACACAATTTGAACTGCTTGAACTTGAGAAATATCCATTTTGTATATTTTATTTCTTTCTATCAATGATGATTAATTCAAAATTATTCATTTTATTGATATTTCAAATGGAATTTGATCTTTTATTAAAACTTTATTTAAATTTAAAGTGATATTGAGAAAGTAGGATAATTTGTAATTGTATCTTTTATTTAGGAAAGTACTTTTGATTCATATATTAATTTAATGAGATCAAGAACGAGGCTTGATGAATCCGGTGGAGGATGGAATCCTTTGAGAATGATGGTTATTTTTCAAAAATAAATAAACATGTTAATAAATAAACTGCAACGGATCGTTGCTAAACTTTATCCAAATTCATTTGAAATATTAATATGTTTTAGAGTAGTAAAGTACTTTAAAATATAATTTTACTAAAAACTTTATTTAACCTTTTTTGTGGGTCCAACGGTACTTAATTAGGATATTAAATTTCATCAAAATTGGTTAAGTCATTTTCAAGATATTTAGAAAAAACTAAAAAAGTACTGAAATAAATTACTAAAGTTTGTGGACCGATATGTACCAAAAACTAATCAGCGCTTCATTTTGTTAAAATACTGGTAGGTTTTCAATTTCAATTCATTCGGTGCAACGGTGTGGAAAAATTCGTGGACGAAAAAAACGATAACACACATACATACATACATACATACATCCCCACGCACTTCCAAAAAAAATGGCACTTTTTGGCCTCTCGGCGAGATCCCAGGTAATTTTTGGCAAAACCGTCACGTGCTAAAATTCAATCTCATTGAATACTTCAATTTGTGACCTTAATTGAGTCCATGGGTTCCGTAGTCTTTACCTGAGGACCCTTTGAAGTCGCGCTTGCCGCGAGAGCGATTCCAATACTTTCTCCCATGCTTCGCATTGGATAAAGTAAAAAACCATACTTCATTAGAATGTATTATATAATTATGTAATTCAACAACACTCATTTCATGACATTTATAATGTTTGAATTATAAGATACAAATCATCAAAATCACTGTAATATAATGTTGAATGTAATTGCAGACTGAAGATGCCATCAAGTTGAAGCCGAAACGTATCATGATCAAAATAAAATAAATTAACAACAACCATGTTGAAGATTTTTATTTTTGAAAAATATCCATCATTCTCAAAGGATTTCATCCTCCACCGGATTCATCAAGCCTCGTTCTTGATCTCATTAAATTGTATCTTTTAATTTAATTTTTTTATATAAAATTCAAAAATTATCACCCATATTTATTGAATATGTTAGTTTAAGAGTTAATGGAACAAATTATATGAATAAAAAGATAGTGTAAATTATCTTCTTCTTTTTTGGACTGCCTCATCAATATCCACTTATATGAATATTTGTAGCAATTTTAAAAATAATTTGCTATTGGAGTAATTTTGGAGAAGGACTGATAAGTGAATTAAGTGGATATTGATGAGGCAGTCCAAAAAAGAAGAAGGTTTTATGAATAAAAAGATAGTGTAAATTATCTTCTTCTTTTTTTGGACTGCCTCATCAATATCCACTTATATGAATATTTGTAGCAATTTTAAAAATAATTTGCTATTGGAGTAATTTTTGGAGAAGGACTGATAAGTGAATTAAGTGGATATTGATGAGGCAGTCCAAAAAAAGAAGAAGGTTTTATGAATAAAAAGATAGTGTAAATTATCTTCTTCTTTTTTTGGACTGCCTCATCAATATCCACATAATTTGCTATTTAATAAAGTTTTTATTAGTGGGTCGATTTTTTTCCACCGTAGTGTAATTTAAGCCGTTTTTGAGATTTATGGTAAAGTAAAAAACATCAATTTTATTTGAAACTTTCAAATATATGTAGATATAATATATTCCAAGGAAAATATTAGATTTCTTCCATATTTAGATTAATGTATGTATATTGATGATGCCATTTCGTTTTTTTATCCTTTCCACCCCTTAAAAGCATCCCCCCCTAATACTTTATTCCTCCTCGAACACACAATCCGAATGCTTTAACTTTGTTATTCCATTTCTTTCTTTCTTTCTTTCTTTCTTTCTTTTTTATTCTCTATCTCGCTATCGTTATCAAATCGCGAAGAGGATAAGAAAAATGTTGGGGGGTTTGAAAAAAAAATAGCAGAAAGTCCCGACGTTTTGATTGAATGAATGATTTGCCATTTCGATAAAAAAAATAGAGATAAGAAATTATATAATATATAGGTATATGGGAGTGAAAATTGACATATAGAAAGAAATTTAAAAAAAAAACGGTCAACTGCGATTAGGGCTCGCACACCTAAGGTTCCGTATCTAATAGGCTTTTAACTTCAAATTCGACCTTTTCCATATTAAATTCAGGATTTAAAAAAAAACTATAACGTTTTTTTCTATTTTTTTCAACTGTTTATTAATAAATTCTGAATTTGATTTGAAAAAGTCTGATTTTGATTTTTAATATCCTGAATTTGATATGGAAAAAGTCCAAATTAGAAAGTTTAAAACCTATATATAAAAACATTTGAAAACTTTCATTTAAAATTCAAACGTTTCGGGAGAATTTCTACCTTCATCAAAGAAAAAATAGTTGCTTTAAGAAAGAAATGGATAAACAAAAGAACTATAAACAAATAACTATTTTGAATTTAGGAAAATGATTTAAAAAAAAAATTATTTTTTTTAAAAAATGTTTGAAAATTAGTCCATTCAATTAACCAAAGGTCAAATATATAGATTTTGTTTTTCTAATATTAGTCCAGTCGTTAGCTGGAAAGTTTTCCGGGAGTTTTGAAAATGGGTAATTTTATAGATTTCGATGTGATTTTTCCGAATTTCAACTTTGCCATGTCGTATCTTTGCCGTTCGCGCCGCCATATTGGAAAAATAGCGCCTAAAAGCAGTTTTTTGACAATATCTCCTTTCCGACTCATTTCACGATAAAAACGTTTATATACAAAATGAAACTAGAGAAAATTTCCTACAATTTATGTAATAACATTTTTTTTCGTAAAATCAATATTCTTGACGTAGGAGCGCCGCAAACCATTATACATCTACGGCAATCCGTGACATTTAATTTGAACTGATTACATTTGTGAATTATAAACTCGCAGTTTTTCCTTCATAAAATGAAAATCACTCATCCTAGAAACTTGATTCTTATCACATTGTCTAGGAAATTTTGTTGACTTGGATGTTTACTTGAACCACTTTTTGTTAAAACTCCTAGATTTATAGATATCTAGCATTTTCTATGACGCTTTTGAGGATTCGGATCATATCCTGTCCGGAAAATGTAGAATATCTGTAAATCTAAGAGTTTTGTCAAAAAAAGTGGTCCTAGTAAACCTTCAAGTCAATAAAATTTCCTAGACAATGTGATAAGAATCAAGTTTCTAGGATGAGTGGTTTTCATTTTATAATTGAAATACTGCGATTTTTTATAATTCTCAAATGTAATCAGTTCAAATTAAATGTCACGGGTTGGCCAAGATGGTTTGCGGCGCTCGTACGCCAAAACTATTAATTTTACGAAAAAAATGTCATTACATAAATTGTAGGAAATTTTCTCTAGTTTCATTTTGTATTTACATGTTTTTATTGTGAAATGAGTTGGAAAGGAGATATTGTCAAAAAACTGATTTTAGCCACCATTTTTCCAATATGGCAGCGCGAACGGCTAAGATACGAGGTGGCAAAGTTGAAATACGGAAAAATCACATCGAAATCTATAAAATTGCCCATTTTCAAAACTACCGGAAAACTTTCCAGGTAACCTCTTTTTTTAGAACCAAATGACTGGACTAATATTAGAAAAACACATTAAGATATAAAAAGTTAGTTACTTTTTGTTGCTCCTGAAGATTGGTTGGCCACCCGAAATATATAATTATATCGAGATTAAAGTCTCACCAAAAATAAATTCCTTTTATTTTTATATCTTATTGTGAAACCTACCAAGTATTTGTTATCCAATAATTTAAATGTCAAGGGTTGGCGTAGATGTATAATGGCTTGCGGCGCTCGTACTCCAAAACTATTAATTTTACAAACAAAAAGGTCATTACATAAATTGTAGGAAATTTTATCTAGTTTCATTTTGTATTTACATATTTTTATCGTGAAATGAGTCGGAAAGAAGATATTGTCAAAAAACTGATTTTAGCCGCCATTTTTCCAATATGGCGACGCGAACGGCAAAGATATTAAGTGGCAAAGTTGAAATTCAGAAAGAGGACATCAAAATCTATAAAATTACCCATATTTATCAAAAAATTTTAGGAAAAAAAAGTTTGGGTAAATATTTATATATTTTATTTTTATTCAAGGTAATTTCATTTCCAAGACAAACTTTGTAATGATTCTATCTAATTTCAAAATATTTATTTATTTATAGTTGCTTTATATTTATTTGCTCAAAGTAATTATTTTTTCAAATTTCTTAAAAAGTGGTAGAATTTGTCCCGAAACGTTTGGATTTTAAATAAACGATGAAGATTGTTTTTTTTTTTTTTATAAAAGATTTGTATTTATTTATAAATAAATAAATAAAAGGAGGCAAGCTTTGAGGTTAGTGAGTAGATTATTAGCCTAGGCTAGACTAGACCCTAAGGTTTCGCTTAAAGCCTCGAGTCAATAAACAAGGAATTCAAAATAAACGAAACATTGGATTGTATCAAAAGGAACTCTGCCATCTAGTGATCAAACCCAACATCAAATACCAATTAAAACAATAATAAATCTAGTAGTCTTTGTCAAAGACCTTCTAATGGATTGAGAAAAATAAATATGTGTTGAGAGTTTAGCAGACACCTGAACCCCCCCTTTGGGGGTATTTTAGGAAGCTAATTTTTGAATTTAAAGTTACCTAAGGCCTTAAATGTTAACTGTGCACAATTTTAATCTTCTTCTTCGAGTGCCATACCCGAAACGGGTGTCGGCTCCTCTCCACATATACCTGTGCTGAGTGTGTTTAGTTGTTTTACACAGATATATGGAACCTACTTTTTAACGCCGGTTCCGAACGGCTAATTTGGAGAGGTTACTAGGCAATTATACTCTTGGTAGGTTGCCATTACTTTCCAAGAGGAGGCGACTGAAAATATCAATCTGCCGAGACTCGGTCTCGAACCAGCGATCTTCGAGTCAGCGAGCCAACACTCTAGCCACTGACCCACAGTCGCCTACAATTTTAATAGTCCAGTCAAAATGTGTTGATAAAAATCAGGAAAATTTTGGGGTAGTTCTGATTTTTTGCATATATAAATGTTTTTTGGGAGGCTAAATCCAAATCTGAGGTCTCCCACTAAAATTTCGTGTCGCAATATTGTAGAAAATGTAAAAAAAATCAATTTTTTTGGCGATTTTTCGTTTATAACTCGAAAATTATCAACTTTTTAACCGACTTCAAAAAAGGAGGAGGTTCTCTATTCGATTGATTTTTTTTTTTTTTTTTTTTTTTTTTTTTTTTTGTGCCTATGTTACCTCATATCTCCGCCAATTGTCAACCGATTTTGAAAATTTTTTTGCATTGGGTCCAGTCTAGCTTCCGATTGGTCCCATTTTTTTCGATTTTTTTTCATAGGTATTAGACCTTTTTTATTAGGTTTTATTAGGTTTGTTTAGACCTAACCTCTTTTGTTTATGAACCGATTTCGATGGTTCTTTTTATCCGAAAGGGGGTGTCTTAGGGATGGTGTCATATTAATTTGGTCAAGTTCTGATGATATAATCACTATTAATAACATCACTAAAAAAGAGAAAAATAAAAATTTTAAGAAAAAAATAAAAACCGACTTCAAAAAATTAAATGCAACAAATATAAAAATACACTAAAAGGTATAAAATAATTATTATCTTATTTAGTTACAACTAAACGACGAAATATTAACACGAAATTACTTTTTGAAGTTGGTGCCAAACATATACACTTTTATGAATCGCACTCGACGGATCTTACTTAGTACGTTTGGCGGGTACGCTCGCTTTATAGGTATAGTTTGTTTGGCACCGACTTTAAAAAGTAATTTCGTGTTAATATTTCGTCGTTTAGATTGTAACTAAATAAGATAATAATTATTTTATACCTTTAGTGTATTTTTATATTTGTTGCATTTAATTTTTTGAAGTCGGTTTTTATTTTTTTCTTAAAAATTTTTCGTAAAACAACTTTCTATTCAAAATGAAAGTACATAAAATTTCCTATAAATTTTATTATTTAGGTTTTTTGCTCCGACCAACGGTTCGGGTTCAAGCGCAAAAATCCAAGTTTTCGACCTCGGTAGCCCCACGGATCACCCAAAAACTGGCACTTTTTTCGATATTTTCCCATTTTGACCATGAAGGAGCACGTTTTCGACAAAGACCACTCTATTACACTAGATTAAATTTTCTACAATTCAAACAAAGTTTCATCTTAATTGGATTAATGGTAATCCGTGCCGCAATGTTTTTTTGCAAAAAATCGCACTCATCCTAGAAACTTGATTTCTATCTCATTCTCTAGAAAATTTTGTTGACTTGAACGTTTACTTGGACCACTTTTTGTTAAAACTCTTAGATTTATAGATATACAGTATTTTCCATGACAGAAAATGAACCATTTTTTGTAAAAAATCACAGTTTTCCTTCATAAAATGAAAACCACTCATCCTAGAAACTTAATTCATATCTCATTCTCTAGGAAATTTTATTGTTTTAACCGGTCTATCGGACCACTTTTTTGATAAAACTCTTGGATTTATAGATATCCAGCATTTTCCATGACACTTTTGAGGATTTGGATCAAGTTCTGTCATGGAAAAAATGCTAAATATCTATAAATCTAAGAGCTTAATCAAAAAAGTGGTCCAAATAAGAGTACAAGGCAATAAAATTTCCTAAAGAATGAGACAGAAATCAAGTTTCTAGGATGAGTGTTTTTTTTTTTTTTTTTTTGAAAAAACTGCAATTTTTAGAAAAAATGCAGTTTTTCAAAACTTCAACCACATTGCGGCACTGGTTGTAGAACAGTGACCTCCTCCCTCCCAGAAACCATCACCCTCATCCCCACCATCTTTCAAAATGTTTTACACGTATAAAATATGTGCCAAGTACTCTGCCGCCAAGGTGGTGTGGAAAAGTGTGCATATTAGTGAGAATTTCAAGTTTGCAGTTTTCGAATTTGCCATATCATGCGAACAATAATTTTTAGTAGAAAAAGTGTAAGGACCTTTTTTTTCGAAAATCGCATGCTCTATAAAATTGATAATGGCTCTTTTTACAATATAACTTACCGTTTAGGAGATATTCGCGAAAAACTCATTTTCATAACCTTTGACCCCGAATAAATTTTTTAGCACATGTCGGATCGATGGGGACTTTTGGCTATGTTGAATGTCTATTTTGACTGGACTATCTCTTTATCAATTGAAAATTTGGAAAATAGTTGCTTTATGAATGAATTTTAAAGCTACTGACATAAAATAAAATAAATAAATAATAATCTAATTTAAAATTCATTTATTAAGCAACTATTTTTCATCATTGGATTTAATGAAGAAAAAACAGACACCCGGTATATATTATAGGTAATCGGTCAAAATTAACAGACTATTATTTATTTTATTATCTTGTATAAAAAATCTTAGCTATTTTTGTTTTATTTCAATTATTAGTCAATAATCAATTAATATAATTGTTTAATAATATTGTTAAATTAAATAAATATAACATTTTTTTTTATATTAGAAAAGTAGCTGTTAAAAGTTTGGTTTTTTTTTGTGATAAAATTTTTTAAGGGTTTTAATCACATATAATCAATTATAATTATTTATTGAACACAAACAATAACTAGTACGACGTTTTGATTGGCTTATTTTTCGATCGTTCTCATGTACCATATGAGCATTGACCACCCACTCCCATTTTAGGTTAACCTGGGGGGTTAATAGTTGAGAACGATCGCAGAATTAGTTGTTGTTTGTTCTGTGGTCAATAATAAATTATTTATATTCGAAAGTTAATTAATTAAAAGTTTATCCTTCCAGTAGGGAAAAACGAATAAAGTTGTTTACTGTAGGTACTTTAACTTCAAGCAATATCTTTTTGTATTTGTTAAAAAAAAATATTGAATAATTTAAGTCAATAATGAAGTAATAATTATTTGTTTTATTTTAATTATTACTCAATAATCAATTAATATAATTTGTTTTTAAATTATTGTTAAATTAAATATAAATAAAATTATTTTATTTATATATTAAAAAGTTAATTATTTAAGGAGGTTCTTTCTCGACAATCCATACAAAAAGTTTTACCCTCGTAACCACTCTATACAAACGGTGCTAAAAATTTTAGGTTATGTTTTTTTAACGTTACTGTACTTCTCACACTACTATATTCTCTTTATGAATGGATCGTTTATAAGCCATTAATCTTTTATCCCCTCCTCTAGAAGCCATCCGCCAAATATTTTTTTTTTTTTTTTTTTTCAAAACTAGGAGCTAAAAGTTTTTTTTTTAAGTTACTCCGAATATATTATTCTAACAAATATTAGTTTTTCATCAAGATGGTGAAGGTCCTTCAATGAAAAAAAATAAATTAATGATAATTTTTCCACCCTTTAAGCCCAATCTACCATATATAAAAAATTTCATTTTTAATTGCAGTTATTTCATGTTTGGGGGAGGTAAATCGTCTTTCAAATTTTTAACAGTGTGAGTATTATGCTTTTAATGACTTAGATACCAAGTTTCGAAGAGTTCTTCAATTTTTACATTTGTGAAAGAATTACCTTAAATCAATAATAAAAGTAATAATTATTTGTTTTATTTTAATTATTAGTCAATAATCAATTAATATAATTTTGTTTATATTTTTAATTATTGTTAAATTAAATATAAATAAAATGGTTTATTTATACATATATTCGAAAATTAATTAATTAAAAGGTTTTTATCTTGAATTAAGGGAAAGGAATAAAGTAGTTTCTGATTCTTCCCTGATAGATGTCCTCTTTTTGTGTCTGTCTGGTTTGGCGACGAATCTCTCATTTAAATTGCAATTCCAAATGAATTCGTTACAACTCCCCTACTCCTTCTCCACGCCGAGACAAATAGAGATGTGAGATGCGATTAATGGGCTCTCATTTACGACTTTTACGACCCACTGAAGAATTTCATATTCTGGATTCCGAAAACGTCTCTCGCTGTCTGTGAATCCTCTATTAGTCCATCAGCTTTAGTTTTCTTTCTTTTTTTTTTATCATCCCCCTTCCAGATTCATTTTACGACTTACTCTTAAGAGTGTCATTGGGAAAATGCTAAGCTCCGTTATATTAAACGTTTCTCGTCATTCCCGAAGAACCATTAAAGTTTCATTTGATATTTTATAACGTTTATAATAATTTCATACTTGGTGGGGGGGTCGGTAGGCTAGGCGGTAGCGTGACAGCGAGCTAACCAGGGGACCCGGGTTCGAATCCGACTCGAGGCAGCCAGCTAAAATCTGACCCCCGGGGGTAGAGACAAATTTTAAAAATATAGCTAGTATCGTAATTGGGCTTATGGCTAGAAAGGCCGAAAAGCCCAAAAAAAAAAAAAAAAAAAAAAAAATATTTGTTTGGTTTGTTTGTGTTCATTTCATTTACCTATTGGCTCCGTGCACGACACACTATAGACATCTGGTGGTGAAAAAAACCAGGCACTAGAGTTGTAAAAAATACACTTTTTTCAAAAAACTAAACGGATTTTAAATCGTACTAATTTATACAGAGTTAAAAAAAGTATATTTTTCAGTTGAATATCAAGAAAAAAATGCTATTTTCACCCTCCTTCGGAAGGGCAGTTGATAGAGAAGGGGGGACCCTTATCAACATTTTTGAAAATTTTTAGAAAAGATAAAATATGAATTTTCAAAAAAACTAAACACATTTTAAGCCGCTGAGGGGTGAACCGCGACCTCAATGTGCTGTACACCTACTTCCACTTGTACTTCCAAATATTTCCAAGTACTTCCGAAATACTTCCAAAGCGGTGTACACCTACTTCCAATCTTGCAGATCACCCTCGTTAAATAGTATAGTTTAACAGAGTTAAAAGTATATTTTCAGTTGAATATCTCGAAAAAGTACTTTTTTTTTACCCTCCCTCGGAAGGGCCGAAAGTTGAAATTGATAAGGGGGGGACCCTTATCAACATTTTTGAAAATTTTTAGAAAAAATAGAGAGAGGTTTAAAGATTTTAAAGACAAAAAAAAATTTTGAGGTCGAAAATTTTATAAAAATTTTATAAATTCGATTTATGAATGTGAAACGTATAAAATTATTAAAGTTTAGGGAAAGCGGTGTTGGTTTATAGTGAAACATATTAAACACAGGGAATTATTTAACGGATTTATAGTGGTGTTTCACAAAGTGGAAATAAAATTAAAAAATTAAAAAATCTTTTAAATTATTTTGGAGATTTTTTATTATCTCTCTCAGCGTTAAAAGAATTGAGTGGTTGAATTTAAAGGTATGTGGAAGGAGCAAACCCTAACACAAATTCTTTTAATAGGTATTCCCAGAATCTTATACAAATAAATTTCGAACAAAGATATCCTATTTGAAATGTACCTGACTCTGACCAGACAATTTGTTCAATACCTTTAAATTCAACCACTCAATTCTTTCAACGCCCATTGGCTCACCCCCTCCACTCGCCCTGTACTATAATAACATCGATACAATGTAAACATTTTATATTCAGTTTTCTGTTAAACCTCCTGATGAAGGATTTTTGGCCCGAAATATGTATAGAGATAAATAAAAAAATCTCCAAAATAATAATCAATAATAATTTTATTTCCACTTTGTGAAACACCACTATAACCGTTAAATAATTCCTGTGTATAAAATTATGAATGGATATTTGAGATTAATACAGATGAAGGGCCCAGTTGAATACTAGGGACGTAGGACGGACGTTGAGCAAGTGGTTGGGGGGTGGTGGTAATAATGCGTCGGTTTCAACTGGCCTAGGGATTGTTCCCTTGGAGTGAGAGAGCGTCCTTTGAATTACTAATGGACAGTGGGTTTCTGAAATTTCAGACTGACCATCCCGGCTGCTGATTTATAGGCATTAACTAATGGCCCGGGTTTATGGGGAATTAATAGGAACAGAAAATTGGGAGAGGGGGGATTAAAACAGAGAAACCTCCACCAGATGCCTGATCAGAATTATTATCATAAATCTCATTCAAATGAGGAAGACCCTCAGTGGAAAAAAAATGTCATTTGAATTAATTTTTTTTTTTTTTTGTGATAATGACGAGGAGTTACACCACAAAAAGGTGCAACCCCTAAAGGCCTCGGTTGGCCCCTCCATCGTGAAAAGAAGAAGAAAATATATAAATAAAAAAAAAAAAAAAATATATGAGTAGAATTTTTTTCGAGATGTTTAACTGAAAAATATACTCTTTTTAACCGACTTCAAAAAGGAGGAGGTTCTCTATTCGACTGAATTTTTTTTTTTTTTTTTTTTGTGCTATAGTTGTTACCTCATATCTCCGCCAAATGTCGAAAACCGATTTTGAAATTTTTTTTGCATTGGGTCCAGTCTAGCTTCCGATTGGTCCCATTTTTTTCGATTTTTTTTCATAGGTATTAGACCTTTTTTATTAGGTTTGTTTAGACCTAACCTCTTTGTTTTATGAACCGATTTCGATGGTTCTTTTTTTATCCGAAAGGGGGTGTCTTAGGGATGGTGTCATATTAATTTGGCCAAGTTCTGATGATATGATCACTATTAATAACTTCACTAAAAGAAAAAAAGAAAAATAATTTTTAAGAAAAAAATAAAAACCGACTTCAAAAAATTAAATGCAACAAATAAAATACACTAAAAGGTATAAAATAATTATTATCTTATTTAGTTACAACTAAACGACGAAATATTAACATGAAATTACTTTTTGAAGTTGGTGCCAAACATATACCTTTTATGAATCGCACTCGACGGATCTTACTTCAGTACGTTTGGTGGGTATGCTCGCTTATAGGTATAGTTTGTTTGGTACCGACTTCAAAAAGTAATTTCATGTTAATATTTCGCCGTTTAGTTGTAACTAAATAAGATTTTCAAATATACAGGAGGGCACGAGATTCTTTTGTTTGTAATGATATATGTGTAGATTTTGATTCATTTGCATGAATTCTCCATCTGTGTGCCAGTCTTGAATGATGTTGAAGACTTTCTTGTAGTTTATTTGACGCTGAGACAGGATCGGGATTTGTAATCATCATAGCGGTATCATCTGCATACGTTGCGATAAATATATCTTCTGAAGTTGGTATGTCGGCAGTATATAGAGAATATAGAAATGGCCGAGAATACTGCCCTGAGGAACTCCTGATCTAATGGGATGATATAGTGAAAATTCATTTTCGGTCTTTACCTGGAACCATCTGTCTTCCAAGTAAGATTTTAGTATCCAATAGAAATGGTCAGGGAAGATTTTTTTATCTTGTAGAGAAGTCCCTGGTGCCAAACCTTATCAAAGGCCTGATTGATATCAAGAAAAACCCCAGAACATATGCTTTTTTCCTCCATTGCACTTTCTATATTGTTAACTATTCGATGTATCTGTTCAGAGGTTGAGTGTTGAGTGCGAAATCCGTATTGATGATATGGTATTATTTCGTCAAAATCTATACTTGACTTGAGTCTCTTTAATATTAGTTTTTCAAAGAGCTTGGATGTTTGTGGAAGTAAACTAATGGGTCTGTAAGAGGAAACTTCATGTATATTTTTTCCAGGCTTGATTATCATAATTATATGGGCGTGTTTCCATTGAATAGGAAAATATCTAATTCTCAAGATAGCATTAAAAATTGCGGTTAGTAGTACTAATCCTTTTTTTGGAAGTTTTTTTAGTAGTTCGATTGTTATTAAATCATAACCGGGATACTTTTTTTTATTAGGTTCATGTTTGAGGAGTTTTTCGACTTCATTTATTGAAAAGAAAGGTATAGGTGGGGATAATTGAAATGGGGTTTCTAGAAAATTTATTATTTCATTGTTCACTAAATTTGTGCATGTTTGGGGGAACGGATTGAATGTATGTTCCAAATGTTTGGAAAACTAAATAAGATAATAATTATTTTATACCTTTTAGTGTATTTTATTTGTTGCATTTAATTTTTTGAAGTCGGTTTTATTTTTTTCTTAAAAATTATTTTTAACTCTCTATAAATTATACTATTTAAAATGTGTTTAGTTTTTTTGAAAATTCATACTCCTTAAATAATGGTCTGAGAGCCTTAAAACATGTACCACAGATTATGTATATATAGGTATATAAATAAATCCCGTTTAATTATTTTTTTAAATTAAATTATAATAATCAATTAAATTGGCAAATTCTAATATATATAATATTTGTTATTAGCTATTTGTGGAATTTAAAATTAGAATTTATAATCAATTAAATTGTTTAATTTTAATATTTTTTTTATTATTAAACCATTTATTTTACATGAATTTATGCATACATTGTATTTGAGCTTCGACTCCGGAGATTACTTCTCCGCCATCAACTGTCCTTGATCATCTTTAGAGTCCTTGTTTTTAATAAGAGGAAAAAACTAATTAAATAAAAAAACCTCTTTTCCTATAATTAATTCAATTCCAAATTGCTCCCCCCTCTCCCATTTAATTTTAATATATTAAACCAATTATTTTACATGAATTTATGCATACATTGTATTTTGAGCTTCGATTCCGGAGATTACTTCTCCACCATCGAGTGTCCTTGATCATCTTTTAGTCCTTGTTTTTAATAAGAGGAAAAAACTAATTAAATAAAAAAACCTCTTTTCCGATAATTATTCCAATTCCATCATTTCTCCATTCCCCCATCCAATCACCCCCAATTTTAATATATATATATATATTAATATATTAATATTTGCTATAAAGTATTAGTGGGCTTTAAAATTAAAAAAAACAATTAATAAATAAAAGATAATTAAAAGAAAAAGTAGACAAACTTTTTTATTGATATTTTCATCTGTCAACAATTAATTCAATCAAGAAAAAGTCAATTAAGATGAATTTTGATGAGGTCCAGACCTAGCCAGATCGCTTTCTCATCCTCAAAACTTGTTAATAGAGTTGGTTTCATCAAAATCGGCAGAGCCGTTTAAAAAAAATATACAAATATGGTATATATATATATATACCTATATACAATTTTTAATAAAAGTAGATAGATAAATAAATTTAATAATAAGGCTCAAAAAAGTAAAATTAAATTAATATAAGGAGAAAGAAGTAAATATGATATTCTTTTGTTGTTCTCTAGACAAGAAACCGGGATGAATTATTTGCTCAAACAACGAGAAAGAGAAAGAGATAGAAATAGGGCCTTTTTTCTTTTTTTATTCAAATGAAGAGCAACTTTTATTCAAGAGCTGACATCAAGAAGAGCTCGTTCGTATCCTCTGCAGCAGCAGCAGCAACTAGATCAAGTTGTATATAAAAGATGCAAAGCCCTGTCCCTTGGCCCTTATTTATCCTTTATCCTACTACTGCTGCTACTCTTCTAGTTCTAGCTAAGTGCTTTATTCTCTTCTCTTCTGACCAGGCGACGTTTCTCTCCTCTCCACCCCCATTTTATTATTTATAAAAAAAAAAAAAAAATTAAATCATTGCGAATCTAAAAAGAAAATTATGTCGGGATTTAAATTTAGTGCAAAAAGCATTTTTAATTATACAACTCTACAAAAATTTTTTTAATGAAACCAACTCTATTAACAAGTTATGAGGATGAGAAAACGATCGGGCTAGGTCTGGACCTCGAAAAATTGCATCTTAATTGATCTTTTCTTAATTAAAGTAATTATTTATAGATGAAAATCTCAATAGTTTGTTTACATTGTTTTCAATTATCTTTTATTTATTAATTGTTTTTTTAATTTTAAAACCCACTAATAGGTTATAGCAAATATTAATATATATATATATATATTAAAATTAAACAATTTAATTGATGATAAATTCGAGTATTAAATCTCACAAAGAGTTAATAAGAAATATGATTATATATTAGAATTTGCCAATTTAATTGATTATTAAAAAACTTGATAAATTGTTATTTAATTAAAAAAATAATTATACGGAATTTATTTATATACCTATATTATACATAATCTGTGGGCCACTAGATAATTAGAAATGCAAAATGTGGGTGGGTGGTTCAGGAGGTGGGGTGCAGGGTTGGTGGAGTGGTGGGTTCGGGGTCCAGGGGGCATAGCGGTGGTGCGGTGCGTGGTGGCGGTACGGGGGTGGTTGTCAAGGGGCGGGGGAGTGCGGGTGAGGCGGGGGTCCAGGGGCGTAGCGCGGCTGTTATGGGGGTGGGATGCCCGAGTAGTTTTTATCAAAATTTTAATATTAATATATAACTTTTAATTTAAGCAAAAAGTTGCCGAGCATCGCTCGGTCGCTCCTGGTACTATGAACTTAATAGCCCAAGTAGTTCTAAAGGAATCGTTTTTAATTACTAATAAAGTGTACTATTTGTATTTATAATAATAAAATCATATATAAATAATAAATCAAATTGGTACTTTTAATTGAAAACTCAAAATTGTTGGGGAACCCCCCCCCCACCCCCGGAAGATTATAGTAAACATTTTTTTATTTGTTTAATTCAATAATAGATTAAATAATAAAATAAAATAATGAGGTAAACAAAACATGTATTGTTATCAAAATAAAATTAATTAAAATATTTCATTATTAATTAAAACAATAGAAATAAAACAAAAACAATTTTAAAATTTAGTTTGATAATAGATAATTAACTGATGAACAAGAAAAGCTGCTTGCTATAACGTCTTATTGTACGTAGTGAGTGAATAATAGATAGTAGGCCGAACTAAGAGGATCTGAGCCTTGTAAAAGGGCTTACCCTAATGTACCGTAAATGTAAATATTTCGGTTATTAAACAACTTTTGCAAGGGGGGTGGATTATTTATGAAAGGATTTATTTTAAACCCTCAATATTGTCGTTGTCGCGGATTGAAAGGGAAGCTTCCTTCCTTTTAAAAACACACAAGTTATAAATTTCAAATATTTGTATCTGTTTTCGTCTATAAATACAAAATTACAGATTTCGAGCCTAAAATGGTTTTAATTTTTTGTTTAGTTATAATTAATTGTGTATTCTTTGTATCCGTTACCATGGAAACGTTTGTTTATTTACTTTTTATTGTTGATAAACAAAGTTTAATTTTCTAAACACAATTCATTCCATTTAACCTAATAATTTGGTCTAAAAAATAACAAATTTAGAGACAAAATTAATGTCAAACAAAAACATGTACAAACAACTCAATAATGATATAAATCAAAGACTTATTGATTTAATTTCTCAACTTGTATAACGAAATTTAATTAAAATCCGGTAAAATAAATACGTAATAATACCTTTGATATTTGGATCCGCGGATTTGAATGAAGATATTTTAATAAAAAAAAAAGGATTTGTGGATTGGATGAAGAGACTCAAGTTCGGTTTTTGGTAAGTAGCACCGTTTTTTAACGTTTTATTAAGAGTGCCTGGAGAACCGAGCGATGCTCGGTAACTTTTTGCCTCTAAGGGCCAGTTGTATGTCGGTTGGTAAACTCTTTTTAAACGTTGACAAAGGGTAAAGCCTTATAATTCACCTTGTGCCTGACGAGATAACCAATCAGATGACAGTCACTTTCATCTGATTGGCCATCCCGCCGGCCACAAGGTGAATTATAAAGTTTTACTTTTTGTCAACGTTTAAAAAGAGTTTACCAACCAACATACAACTGGCCCTAAATAGCTTAAGTTTCAAATGTCAAGGCTCTGCGACTTACCGAAGACGATATATGATTGATTAAAATATTTATTTTACGACACTCCTAATTTACACCCCCTTCTTATATTTCAATCGGATTAAAATCTATACACGACTAATAACTCATCAGACTTGATAAGTAAACCAATTTAAAAAAATTGTTAATGCCGTTTTGGAGAAAAAAAAACAAAAAAAAAAAAACGAAAAATCTTTCATGAAAATGTCCACTTCCGGTGTTTCGATTTCAAGCTGTACCCTTTCAAGCCTATATCGAGCTTAAGTTTCGAATTTCATATCTCTGAGACTTATGGTTGCGAAACGCAGGGGGGTACGTTTTTACCTACGTAAACATTAACTTCGGGTACTTCCATTTTAGCCAAAATCTTGTTATACTTCTTGTAGCCTCTAGATTGCTTAAGTTTCAAATTTCAAGCCTCTGAGACTTACCGTAGACGAGATATGAACGATTAAAATATTATAGGAAATTAGTAGCCAAGCCGGCCCAACTCCGTCCTTCTCGAATCCGCGGCTGAGCCCCCGATTTTTAAAGGAAATGTTTAAGATGAAGGATGCTTTTTAGTTTTAGCTCGAAGGGTTAGTTAGAAGGATATTCGCCGGGCTTGGATGGGAGATGATCTTCAGAGATTAGAATCTCTTTAGGCGGCGTAAAGCCAGAAAATGCTATTTAAAATACGAATTTGCACAGAGGCAGTTGGAAATATGCTTTAAATAAAATATTGGCACAAAGCCCGCATTTATTGCCTTTTCATTACAGAACGTGTATACAATTAATTCTTCGCTTCATGACATAGACACAAGCCGTCTATTTACCAAATCGTTCCTAGGTAATCAATCACCTCAGAGAGTTGTCCCCTTCAATGAGCTTCAACAACTGAATTTTCTACGAGAGATTTGCCGCCTAAATAAACCTGGCGGCCCTAATTAGCAATTAAACTGATTGGTTAATTGGTGGTGGTTTTACGTCGTAAATGTTCGCGCGCGGCCTATGATTATAAAAGGGGCGTGTCCTGGCTTGTTCACCTGTCAGTTGATCAGAAGACTCGGTAAACAACAAGCCCCTTTCTCAAGTCGAAAATGAATATTTATTATTAAAAAAGCATTTTACATTGAAAGGAGTAGAGAATAAAATCCTATAATATTTATTTTAGGACATGACTAATTTACACCCCCTTCATTTATTTCAATCGGATTAAAATTTATACACGGCTAATAACTAATATATATATATATATATATATATATATATATATATATATATATTGCTTATTTAATAATATAAGATATATGGTTGCAATATAAGCCCTGAGATTTTTTCTTTTGATTAAATCATAAAAAAACTTACATGACAGAATCCCTGAAAGAAAACAAAATGGAGTATCATTTTTGTTTAAACGCCGTTTCGATTAGAAAGTTTGCATTGTCGTCTTGTCGTTTTGAAAGGGTTGAGAGAGAGTAGGATATTGCATATTCAAAGGGTCATCTTCAAGGGTTGTAAATCATCCCTAAGGGTCAAGCAAGGGCTAAGGGGTGGCTACCTACCTCTCTCTTTGGCCGACTACTGGACCTGGAGTGTCCTCCAGTGTGAATTTCATTTTCGGACATTTGCCTAATCCACCCTTCTTTCCCTTCACGCCCCATTTCAAACCCCCTTTCCTTTCCATTTACACATATTTACAGAGGAACATTCCGTGACGTTTTTACGACTGACTTGTCTTGTGACTTTCACACACCATATGTGTATATTAATAGTAAGTCAATATTAAAATTAAATAGCTCTGATACTAGTAAATATAATCGGGTTAGACTTCCCATGGAGAATTTAGAAAATTATTTAAAACCAGCTGTGAAGGGCGGGCTTCTTTCTGGACAGGGGCTACCCCTCCTTGACTCTGCAGTGGGTTTTAAAATAATAATTTAAATTTTTCTAATTTAAATAAATGTTATTTGTCATGAATTATTAGTGTGTTTTAAAAATAATAATTTTAATAATTTTGATTTGTCATGAACTATTAATGGGTTTTAAAATAATAATGTAAATTTTCTAATTTTAATAAATATTATTTGTCATGAACTGTTACTGGGTTTATAAAATTAAAAAAACACGTCGGCGTCGTCGCGGAAGCCGATTATTATTAAGTATAGATGATCTTATTTATTAGTATGCAATGTTATAATCTTCCTAATAAAATTTGGTGAAACATTTTTAAACACCCTATACATATATATACCGGGTGAGTTTTTTATCTTGAGACAGTCTCATAACTCAAAAACAGTGCATTATATGAAAATAAGTTTCAAATAAATGTTTATTTATATTAAGGGGGAAACTAAACTACGAGATTGTTTGTCGACCTAGAACAAGCTTTCAAAGGTGTTTTAGGGTCAAGTACTGTTTATTCAATAGAAAGCTATATGTTTCTGTAGATATTCTGAATCTACAAAAGAAACTGAACAACTTTTATTAGAACTATTTTTTTATATGACATCAAATAAAAAAATATTAAATCAATTAGATCTCAAAAAAAACCTAATAATTATTTTTAACAATCATTCAACTTAATTATTAAATAATAATGATTAAATATTTAATTATCAAATAAATAATTTAATAATAATTAATAATTTAATAATTTTACCCTCAGGAGCTACATTGTATCGAGTTGTAAATCAATTAAAAAAAAAAGTAAATGTAACCAACCAACTATTTTCAAAAAAAAGATGCTCAAAACTTTAATTATACAAGTAAATGTAAAGGCTACTAATAAAATTAAAAGGCTAAAATAACGAAATTGGAACAGGAATTCATCCAGAAGACACACTCATACACTCTGTAATTATTAATTATTATTAAATTATTTATTTAATAATTAAATATTTAATAATTATTATTTGATAATTAAGTTGAATGATTGTTAAAAATAATTATTAGGATTTTTTTGAGATCTAATTGATTTAATTTTTTTTTTATTTGATGTCGTATAAAAAAATAGTTCTAATTAAAGTTGTTCAGTTTCTTTTGTAGATTCAGAATATGTACAGAAACATAAAGGTAGGTTTCCATTTAAAAAAAGAACTTGACTTTGAAACACCCTTGAAAGCTTGTTTTAGGTCGACAAACAATAGCGTAGTTTAGTCTTCCCACCTGATATAAATAAACTTTTTTTCATATAATGCACTGTTTTTGATTCATAAGACTGTCTCAAGATAAAAAAAACTCACCCGGTGGATAAAGAGAGATGTAAAAAAAATTTGAATGTTGGTTTAATTAGAATGCATGGAAAGTGAAAGTCATGTGATTCTTCAATTCCTTAGAAATATAGAAATTATTAATTTTTTTTCTTTTCAATATATTTTTTCCGAGTTTTTGGTGGGTATATTAGTGGCGGAAAGCAATTTGATTGGCTGTTTAAAAAGTGGAGAGAAAGAGAGAAAGTGAACGGATTTCAATTCTATTCACTGAAGAGAGAGAGAGAGAGAGAGAAATAAAATAAAAAGGCTTGGTTCGGAACCCGGGATATCTAGCAAAGTGACTTGAAAAGCTTTTCAAAGCTCCGTTTTATGGTATGTCCTTTAAGTAATAAGTAAATATATCTATAGTATGGTAGGTGTGGGTATTTGGTGGCAAATCTCACAGAAATCCTCCTACCTTTTCAAACGTCTGGACAATCAATAGAAGAGCGAGTTTGAACAACTCAAACTTTTTTAACCGACTTCAAAAAAAGGAGCAGGTTCTCTATTCCAGCTGGGTCGCACCCAAAATTGGCCGCTAACATATTCTTTGGGTCGCGCAGAGTCGTTAACCAAATACTTTACTACATTTATTTTCAATAAGTTTAAAAATATATTTTAATTTGTTCAATACTATTAAGTAAAATCATTAAAAACACGTTCTCTTCATTAAATTTTCCTTGGATCGAAAAGTACCTTTGGGGTCATTCATAAAAAAGGGGGGAGTATCGTTAGCGCGATAACATTGACAAGGTGGGGGAATGGAGTTCGAATTTTCAACTTTAATTTTTTTCATAACTTGTTATTTTATCTTATTATACGGGGCGTTTAACTTTTGTGACGTTATATTTTTAGAGGGGTTCCACAAAATGATGTGTCGAAGGGGGACGAGGGGTCAAAAAAAGGTAAAATTTGTATGACGTACTTTATGAATGGCCTCTTTGTTTATTTTAATTGTTAAAAAAAATATATAGTATGTGAGTTAAAAAAAGGACATCATTGTCAAATTGAAGAAAATTGCTTAAGAATGATCTAAAAAAAGAAAATGAGAAAAAATATTGGCTTTTTTGGGTCGCGACATGAACATATTTTCAAATTTGGGTCGCCGCTTAAAAAGGTTAAGAACCACTGCTCTATACTGAATTTTTTTTTATTTATTTTTTTTTTATTTTTTTTTTATTAGAAAATAGCGTTAGTTTAGTATTTTTCAGAAATGCGCTATCTTATTAATGAATTTGGATTCTGAATAATATATAGTCTCAATTTAATTGACTTTTGATATATTATTGTTTTGTTATTGTTGATTAAAAATGTAAATAAATAAATAAGAATGTAAATAAACAAACATATCGTTGATTGTTTTGTAATGTATTCCAATTAATTAAAGGAAAAATTCTATTTTCCTAATCATTTGTGAGAGTTAAGAGGAAAAATTTAATTTATTGAAAAATAAAGAAGAAGGAAAAGATTCGATTTTTAATTTCGTCCTGCATTAACTGTGTCGTTTACTAGTATGCTCACCATTGCATTCTAGGTTCATGAGATTTTTAGTATAGTGTTAATTAAGTGCTAGTAACTTGTCACGTCTTCATTTCGTGGCCTTGAATGAAGTGAATAACGATTCGATTTTTCAATTTTGTCCTTGTAATAATGCGTCAAATAACCAGTATGAAAAATTTCAGCATTCTAAGTTAATATTGAATTTTTAGTATATGTTAATTAGTTCATAACTTTCACGCCTTCATTTCGGGCCTTGAATAAGAAAGTTTCGATTTTTCAATTTCGTCCTTTATTAATGTGTCAAGCTATATCAGTATGCCAAATTTCAGCATTCTAGGTTCATTGAATTTTGTAGTATATGTTAATTAAGCTCCATAACTTTCACGCCTTCATTTCGAGGCCCTGAAGAAGGAAAAGTTTCGATTTTTCAATTTCGTCCTTTATTAATGTGTCAAGCTTTACTAGTATGCCAAATTTCAGCATTCTAGGTTCATTGAATTTTGTGTTTATGTTAATTAAGCCTATAACTTTCACCCCTTCATTTTAGGTCCTGAAGAAGGGAAAGTTTCGATTTTTGGATTTTTCCCATTAATTGTACCCCAAACTCTACCTGCCTGCCAAATTTCAGCATTCTAGGGTTAGCAGAAGTACTCTAGAATTTTGATAGGAGTGAGTGAGTGAGTCAGTGAGTGAGTGAGTGACGAAAAAGCCTATCTTTGGCTTCTTGTAACTTGGATGGTATAAACAGTAGAAATATGAAATTTTGTAATTTAGTTAAGCTTATGGACCAGTATTCTGGAAAAAATTTCAGCCATGTAGAGGTTTCCATTACGAAGTTACAGAGGCGTCAAAATGGCCTGAGTTGTTTCCTGTAAAGGGTAGTCTGCCAGTGCACACATCCCCGCTCGAATCGAACTTGGCTGGGGCACTGCCCCCCATGCCCCAGATTTTAATATATTTGGATTAAATGCCTGGTCCATATTTGGAATGATTTCGATATATCTTGATTATTAATAAAATATCTTTGGAATAAATAAAGAGCTCATTAAAAATGCTCAACTCTATCAATATATTTATTATAAAGAAATTGTTTTTTTCAGTGTAGGTACTATTACAGATAATGTTGTTAATTATGAAAATAATAATCAATAACTTTTAAGGAGTTCGGTGTTGGTTCTAGGTGAAACATTTTAATATAATAATAAAACTTGAGTAAGATACGAGGTAGGTTTCGCAAAATTTATGCTCCCAATTAATTAACAATAAAATAGACAAAATTGATAAATTAGACAAATCAGGAGTGTATAAACTAACTTGTCAAGATTGTGATGCTTTTTATATAGGGCAGACAGGCCGCTCATTCAAAATACGTTACTCCGAGCATGTAAGAGCTCTTAATCATCTCAATAAATCCGATAACATTAATTTAGATTCGACCTCAGCCTTCGCAATTCACTTACATGGATCCAACCATTCAACCTCTAATAATAACCCTATCCCCTTTCATTTCGAAAGAAAAGGCCTTAAATTGGATCTCTTAGAATCCACCGAAATAAAAATAGCCCTCTCTAATAATTCAAATATTTTAAATAATCAATTGCAAGTGTATAAAAATACAATAATTGATTATATGTTATAATAAATTAAATAAACATTCCTTCCATTGTTCGCACATTATATATTATTATATAGAATAATTGATAATGATTGTGATAGCCTTACTTTACAGAATGACCTGGATCAAATTGAAGGATGGTGTAGATCCAATTCAATGGAACTAAACCATTCCAAGTCAAATTTGGTTAGATTTAGTACTAGAAATCTGGTTAGTCCTCAAAATTATTACATTGGTGGAAATATTATCAATGAATCTAAATTTTATAAATATTTAGGCATACATATTCAGGCAAATTTAAAGTGGGACATGCATATTAGTTATATAGTCAATAAGGCTTATAGGAAATTGGGGATGTTTGGTAGAATTTTGAAGGGTACATCTAGAGAAGTCAAGTCAAAAGTTTATTTAACTTATGTAAGACCTAATTTAGAGTATTGTTCTGTGGTTTGGGACAAACATCCACAACGATTAGAGAGAAAAATTGATATGGTACAAAGGAGGGCGGCTAGGTTTGTTTTTGGTAAATTTGATAGGTTTAGTAGTGTCACTTCAATGATTAATGAATTAGGATGGTCTAGTTTATTGGAGAGAAGGGAATGGGCTAAATTGAAAGTGATTTTCAAAGCCTATAAGGGTTTTAGGAGTTGGGAGGAAATAACGAATAGATTTCAGGAACCAAATTATTTAGGTAGAGCTGATCATAGAAAAAAGATTCGTAAGCCAAGATTCTTGAAAAATATCGGTTTACATTCATTTGTAGGATCTGGCATTGATTTGTGGAACAGTCTGTCTGTTACTACTTGGGATTATAGTCCTCTGCCCCCTATGATTAAATCAATTATAAATTTTGTCAAGTCCTAATGTCCTAGAGTTGTGCAAAATTTTATTTAGTTCTCACAAGCAGAGATTAGGTGAGGTAGAGAGAGGTCATACCATCCTTGTTAAGGTTTTGACCAGGTTTCCTTAACAGCTTATGGCAAATGCCGGGATGGCTAATGCGTCGCTTGCTCCTGGTATCGGGTTTTTGCGCGGAATTTTTAAATTACTTTTTGTCTTTTGATGGAAATCTATGGTCATGTTATTTGTTAATGAGCATACATTTCTATTTTTTTTTCTTCTTTTTTTTTTTTTTTACTTGTTTATTATTTGTTAAATTGTTGTAATTAATTTGTATTGATGTTTATTAATGTATTGTAGCTAGATTGTATTGATGTTTGGAGGACCTAGCCACCGAGGACTTGTGCCTCTAAGCAGGTCGAGAAATAAAGATTTATTTATTTATTTATTTATTTATTTATTGAATATACTAGGGTAATTGTACTCTCTCATGTACCTTTCAAGTTGTACCTTCTCAGGTACTTGTCCATTCGTTATTATAATAGCACGTATAGCTTCATTTCAGCCAGTTCAAATCTTAATAGAAAATATTAATTCTTAGAACAACTTCTCCTTTCCCCTACTTATCCCTCACCACATACAGTTAAAATTTTTTTTTTTTTTTAATTGTTACTTGTAAAACTATTTTTCCAATATATAATCAGTTTTCTTAGACTCCTGATGATGGGCTAACCCCCGAAATATATCGAATTCAAAACTCAATTTTGTTTTATTTCTTTTTTGTGAAACCTACCTCGTATCTTACTCAAGTTTTATTATTATAAAATAATAATCGATTGATTAGATAAAAATTCTTATAACACGACGTTTCTCCCCCCCCCCTCCCTCCCTCTTTCCAATTTTCTGATCTTAATTCATTGTGCTTGGTTCGTTGCCTGGTCTCTTCATCCCCCTAAAGACCCTAAAACTACCCCTCATCCCTTTTAGATACAGATAATTAAATCTAGCCATTTCCTTTGTGTCCACTGATTACATTACTTTTCCCACTTTTATTGAAAAAAATTCGTATGTCTTTTTGCTTCCGGTTCCGGTAGTTGAGGGGAGGGGAGGGGGAAATCCCCCTCTCAAGGGATGATTCTCTCTCCTTACACTTGTATTAGTTATGTATTGAAAAAAGTTTATTGGGATATTGTAGCCGCAAGGTCTTTTGCCTTTCAGCCCCCTAATACTTGACTTTTATTTATTTTATCCTCTCTGTTGACTGGAAAATTTCATTCCCCATCTTCCCCCCCCCCCTTAATCCCCCACATTTTTATATTGTTCAAGCTGGAAGAGGATAAAGTTGTTAACTTCTCTTTGATATGTATGTAAATATGAAAACTGGAAACGAGGGTGTAGTGGGGGTTGCAAAGAGAGCGTTTCTTTACTTTCTAAATGAAACAACTTTCTTTTTTTTCCCTTAATATCAATAGACATTTTTTTTTTAATATTAGAGAAGCAAAGTTATAAAAATAAAAAAAGAGGGTAACTGAATTTTTGAAATATTCAAATGTAAATTATAGTATATATTTTTAAATCGAAGCCATTGAATTAAAATTTATTTTATGGTTTTAACAATTGAAATAAGAAATGGTGAATTGGATGAAAAAGCTTATGTTTCTAAATCTCTTACTCTTTTGCTCCAATAACTCAAAAATTAAATATAATAAAAAATTCTTAGAAAAAAGATCAATGACATTACGAGGCAAAAGGCAATTTAAAAACCGGACTGATGCTACTATTGGCCAACAGAGAGTGCACCATGGCAGATTTGAACATGTTTGGTGATCCTTCCCCCACGCTCAGCTCTGAGGGTCGCTCAGTTTGTCTGTAGCATAATAATAATTAAAATAATTATTATGTAATTCAATAATTGATTAAACATAATTAAAATAATTATTATGTAAGAAATAATTGATTAAACAATAATTAAAATAATTATTATGTAATTCAATGTATCGATTAAATATATAACTAAAATAATTATTGCGTAAGTCAATAAGTGATTAAACATAATTAAAATGACTATTATGTAATTCAATAATTGATTAAACAATAATTAAGCCAGTTATCGTGTAATTTAATAATTGATTAGAATGTAATTAGAACAATCATTATGTATTAGTTGAATAATAGATGTTCACTGTCGATGGTAACAGAATCTGTTATTGATTGCAGCGTCAAAAATAATATTACAAGAAGAATTGATGAGATGCATTAACAGCAAAATAATCATTATCATATGCATTTCTAGAGTTGACAAACATAGTTCGAAGAGCATTGCCGTAGACGATCATCAAGCCAATAATTGCGAACAAGAGTTGCATTTCAACAATTAGTCAGCCATAATGAAATGATTAATATGTAGCATAAAGAATTATCAAAACGTTACTAGAGAATTATATAATTCAATAACGACTAAACAGTGATTAGACTGATGATGACAGGCAATAGCCGATTGCAGCAACAGCTTGTATTGGTCTCATCATGTAACTAACAATTGACAAGTAGGAATAAAATGCTGCTATTATAAGAAATACATTGATTAGACAAGTAACATCAGCATTGATATGGTTCAATTTTTGACCTAAACATACTATGTAATTCAACAAGTGATTAAACATAATTAAAATAATTATTATGTAAGAAATAATTGATTAAACAATAATTAAAATAATTATTGTGTAATTTAATAATTGATTAAACACAAGTTAAAAATAAAATTAATTACAACATAAAATATTTTTAAAAGAGGATTTAAATCAGGGGTGTCTAATCATTTAGCTTTCGTGGGCCACATTGGGAAAATAATGCAAATAATTACACAAATCGGGTTATTTTTTTTTATAGGTACTTTCTTTCCACTAAAACGATTGTTTTTATAATAGTTGTGATTAACCTCAAAAAATTATTTATTGTTTAATTGTAAGAAATTTATTATTATATCTAAATTAATAAACCTCAAAATAAAATATTTTTAATATTCATAAATTAGATGTTTGATTAAAATAATTACTATTATAAAGCAAAAATAAGCTGACGTGTTCTGATGTGGCCATCCACTTGACTTTACCATACAACCTGGCCCCTCACTTATATTTAATATTTAATAAAATTATTTATAATCATGTAGGGAGTGGGGCGTTAGTTTTTGCATTTTTAGATTACTGTGGGCCCACTGATTGTGTATACAAAATTTGGTTGAGTTTGCTCAAATAGCCTAGATTTTTAATTTTTAACCCCCCCCCCCTCCACCACCCTTAATTTTGGGTTAATATGCACCAAAATCTAATCAGCTCTTAATTTTAATGGACCAAAACTACCTGTGAAATTTGGTTTCGATATTCACGCTAGTTTTTTGAGCAAGCTCGTCCACAAAAATTTGGTAACGCACTGACTAAAACCATAACCAAAGGTTATATATTAATATTATTTTTAATTTAAAATTCAGGTAAAAAGATCGATTTTTATTTAGATTAAAATTAAATAAAAAAATAAGCTGACGTGTTCTGATGTGGCCATCCACTTTACTTTTTACCATACTACCTGGCCCCTCACTTATATTTAATAAAATTATTTATAATCATGTAGAGGGGGGGGGGTTAGATTTTTGAATTTTTAGACTCCTGGGGGTCAACTGATTATGTATACAAAAATTTGGTTTGGTTGCCCAAGCAACCTAGATTTTTAATTTTTAACCCCCCTCCACCCCCCTTAATTTTGGGTCGATATGCACCAAAATCTAATCAGCTCTTAATCTCAATGGACCAAAACTACGTGTGAAATTTGGTTTCGATATTCACACTAGTTTTTGAGCTAGCTCGTCCACAAATTTGGTAACGCACAGACTAACTAACTAACAGACATTTTGACAAAACAATTATTATCTCGAAAAATATAATTTTTTCGATGTTCACTTATTAAGGCCTTTTTGTAGAGCGAAATGCAATGGTTTCACTCAATTTTTTTAATCAAAATAGTTCCAGCCGTTTTTGAGATATTTCGAAAAAAAGAAGGAAAAAAAACCATTTTTTTCATGCACGATTACAATACTTGACCATACCCTGTATGGTAAAGTAAAAAGGATTTGACCATCATAATGAGTGTTGAAGCTCATTTTTATCGGAGCGCCTTCGAATTTGTGTTCATCAAAATGACCATGATTTGTCGGACATAATTTTTCGCTCATAATCATTCAATAATGGTGTTGTAGCTAAGTCGCCGCAAGATGGCAACATGATATATATAAAAACAAAATATTTGTAAACAGAGACGATTGTTAAGAAAAATAAATAAAAAAAGAAGTTTGTTGTAAAAAAACGAAGAGATAAATAAAAACTATTTTTGTTAGACAAGAAAATAATCGTTTTATTTCTTCGAAGTGAGCAAGGAAGCTACATATTGGTGACCCCGACGTGATAATATATTAGAAGTAGCGTTAAAAGAATTATCGGAAAAATTAGAAAAAACTATCGAATCTCGTCTAAATGAATTTGAAAAGAAATTATTAAAAAATTCAAGAAGGTCCAGAAGCGCGAGTAGAAATAGGAATTCGAAAAGCGAAATATGTTTCTATCATGAAAGATTCGGAGATAGGTGCAGACCGGATAAATGTCGAAAACCGTGCAACTGGGAAGAAAAAAACGGGGGAATCATCAATGAAAGCGTCACTCATTGATGAAAACGATTCGCTGACGCACAGATTATACATTAAAGATAGGAAAACCGGGAGAAGATTTCTAGTAGATAGCGGAGCAAGCGTATCCGTAATCCCCGCTAGCAATAAAGAAAAAAAAAAAAAAAATAATTAATTAAAAAATAACAATAATTAAAATATTGGTTTAAAACAGCCAATTATAAATTAAAATTGTATAATATTTGAAAATTATTTGGTTTATATAGAATCACTATTAATTTTCACCAAATCATGTAAAATAAAATATTGTGAATTATTATAAATAATCTAGACATATTGCGGGACTAGCTCAACAGTACATATTTTCTCGTGGTAGTATTTTACAGCAATACAACCACTAAGGGGAGGGTAATGTTGTAGCTAAGTCGCCGCAAGATGGCAACATGATATATATAAAAACAAAATATTTGTAAACAGAGACGATTGTTAAGAAAAATAAATAATAAAAGAAGTTTGTTGTAAAAAAACGAAGAGATAAATAAAAACTATTTTTAACCGACTTCAAAAAAGGAGGAGGTTCTCTATTCGATTGAATTTTTTTTTTTTTTTTTTTTTTTTTTGTGCCTATGTTACCTCATATCTCCGCCAATTGTCAACCGATTTTGAAAATTTTTTTTGCATTGGGTCCAGTCTAGCTTCCGATTGGTCCCATTTTTTTTTCGATTTTTTTTCATAGGTATTAGACCTTTTTTATTAGGTTTGTTTAGGTTTGTTTAGACCTAACCTCTTTGTTTATGAACCGATTTCGATGGTTCTTTTTTTATCCGAAAGGGGGTGTCTTAGGGATGGTGTCATATTAATTTGGTCAAGTTCTGATGATATAATCACTATTAATAACATCACTAAAAAGAGAAAAATAAAAATTTTTAAGAAAAAAATAAAAACCGACTTCAAAAAATTAAGTGCAACAAATATAAAAATACACTAAAAGGTATAAAATAATTATTATCTTATTTAGTTACAACTAAACGACGAAATATTAACACGAAATTACTTTTTGAAGTTGGTGCCAAACATATACCTTTTATGAATCGCACTCGACGGATCTTACTTAGTACGTTTGGCGGGTACGCTCGCTTATAGGTATAGTTTGTTTGGCACCGACTTTAAAAAGTAATTTCGTGTTAATATTTCGTCGTTTAGTTGTAACTAAATAAGATAATAATTATTTTATACCTTTTAGTGTATTTTTATATTTGTTGCACTTAATTTTTTGAAGTCGGTTTTTATTTTTTTCTTAAAAATTTTTATTGTTAGACAAGAAAATAATCGTTTTATTTCTTCGAAGTGAGCAAGGAAGCTACAATGGCATAGTTTAGCGAATGTTTCTGTGAAAAAAAAATATTTTGTTTTGAAAATTCTCCAGAGTTATGCTTTGCTGAAAAACATCCCATTCTCGTGACTCACTCTGTGTTTGAATTATCAGACGTTTTTGAAACACCTGTTTACGTACTAAGGGTTATTTTGAAATTCATGTAATGTGCCCATTTGAAGTTGTTAAATGGCCGTCCGCTTAGCGCCTCCCCTGGGAATCCCTACCTACCCTTTGACTGTGCATTGACGCGTGGCCAGCTGACAAGCAAGACAGACAGACAAACTCTCTCAATTTCGTGTATCGCTCGCTTTATGGGCTCAAGTCTTCAATCTCAATCGAATCGGACAAAAAGGGCTCACTCAAGGGCAGGGGGAGACATCTTTAGCCAGAACAGAAAATTCCTTTTAAGGGTAATTCTTTTCTGTCGAGTGATGACCCACCCCTCCCCTCCCCTCCATCTTTCAAACTCTCTACTTTCACCCTTCTTTCAAATCAACTCACTTTCTTTTGGATTTTTTTCATTACTTAGAGAAGTTTTGATTTTTTTTTTTTTTCAAAAAGTCTCTTTTAGTATGGGAATGGAATGAAAATAAATAACCCAGAAAGTCACACTACACGATTTACACTTGGGATTAAAATCCTAAAAAAAAAAATTATGCAACAAAACAAACTAAAATGATAGACAATAAATTGTTCATTTCTGCCTATATTATAACATCGGCTTAAAATCTCAACAAAACCATTCAAAAAATTGTGTTTTTTGCATTTTTGAATCAACAGTTCTAAAGCTACAATCCCCAAAATCGATTCCGCGACATTTCAGCCCCCGACAAAACATCCCCCCGACAAAATAACCCTTCCCCTTATGAGTAATGCAAATCGACTCCGGTTCGGTTAATATATATTCAGTTCGGCTCGGTTGGGTTCATATAGCTCCTTTTCTGGCTGGTTTTTAGACGGTTCGGTTGGCGTCAAAAACCAGCCCCAAAAGGAGCTATACGAACCCAGAGCCGAACTGAATATATATTAACCGAACCTCCGAAAGTTTAGTCCGGGCGGGGTGTGTTTCGGGGCTCCCATTTTTTTTCTAATGAAACACACATTGAAAACCGAACCAGCCAATCGTCAGGCGGGGTGTGTTTGGGGCGCTATATTTTTGCCCAATATTATAATAATAATTAATAACGATAATGATTAATAACACTTTTAACAATCAATAATTGTGTAATGTAAACATAGACGATAAATAAGTAAATATAGATGATAAATACTATATTATAGATAGTAAAAATAATAAATTGTTAGATAGAAAATCTAACGACAGATAGCAGCAGTTTCAAACGGCTTATTTTAGCCGCCAAAATATGAAAGTCTGTTTATGATTATAAGCTTCTCACTTAATCTCTTTTATATTATCCCTTATACTAGGGAATATTTTGTCAGAAGATATTATGTCAGGGATATATTTTGTGCTTGGGATATTTTGTCGGGGGATGTTTTGTCGGGGGCTGAAATGTCGCGGTACCCCAAAATCATATCAGTTCCCTGGGTTCGAAATGCCCACATTTTAGCAAAAGAAAGAACTTTCTACGACTTTTTTTTAGATTATCGTGGGAGTCCAGACACATGATTGAATATAATTTTTCTCCACATTTCACTCATTTTTATGCACAATGAGTAAAATAAATATCTTTTGTAACGTTAAACCTCAATTTTCGAAATTTTTGGATGAATGGAATGAAAATAAAGGTGCACACTACACACGATTTACACTTGGCATGTTTTTATATCTAATCTTAGATAATCTTTTAAACATAAAAACAAAAATTGTATAGGAAATGATTAAGATGATGGATGATTTTTATTATTTTTAGCTCGAAGGGTTAGTTAGAACGATATTCGCCGCGCTTGGATGGGAGATGATCTTCAGAGATTAAAATATCTCTTGGCGGCGTAAAGCCAGAAAAATGCTTTTTAAAATACGAATTTGCCAGAGGCAGTTGAAAATATGCTTTAAATAAAATAATGGCACAAATCCCGGAGAAACATGCTTTAAATAAAATATTGGCACAAGGCCCGCATTTATTGCCTTTTCATTAAAGAACGTGTATACTTCTTCGCTTCATGACATAGACACAAACCGTCTATTTACCAAATCGTTCCCAGGTAATCAATCACCTATGAGAGTTGACCCATTCAATGAGTTCAACAACTGAACAGCAACTGACGATTGCGTCGAGGGGCTAGCTGCCTTTATAAACCTCGCGGCCCTAATTAGCAATTAAACTGATTGGTTAATTATTCGCGGTTTTTAAGATGACGTAAGCATAAATGTTCGCGCGCTGCGTGTGATTATAAAAGGGGCGTGTCCTCGCTGCTCATCCGTCAGTCGATCGAAAGATCCTGACGGGTAAACAACAAGCAAGCGATTTTCTCAAAGCGAAAATAAATCTTTATTTTTAAAAGCATTTTACATTGAAAGGGGTAAATAATAAAATCCTACAATTGTATATTTATATTTTTATTTTAAAAACGGCTTTAATGATTTTGCTGAAACAAACTTTATTTAAAATGTTTCGAGGATGACAAATCAATCTGAATAGGCCCTTCCTGAAATGTAAGTTTTTTATTTGTTGATTTTCTATTGTTTAAAATAATAAATAAAAACAATGAAATATTTTAATTAGTTTCAGTTATAACAATACATATTTTAATTATTATTGAATTAAACAATTAAAATGTAAAACAAATTCCGAATCCGCCACTGCCCCGACAGTCAATGATTCTCAATAATGGACCAATCTCAATTTCATTACAATGTTTTTCTCCTCTATTATTGTAATCGAAAATCGTTTTATTTTTTCAAAAAAAAAAAAGATATTGGATTTTGTCTAACAAAAAGGAGAATTGTTGTTGTTGTTATTGTTGTAGTAAGTGTCCCTTCGAAGAAGAAGAAAAAAATTGATCTAAAATTAAGAGTAAAATGGAATCGATAAGCAAAGAAAGGGGGGGGGGGGGTGGTCGACAGGGCGTTTAATTCGCCATCAATGAATGAATGGACAGCCCTTGCCCTAGCTCCTAGGGGATGCGAAATCTTATCTGGGCTGGACTTTGAGGGGGCTGGACGTTATCAGGCTGGAGGGTTGATTGATGGGCAGTAGAAGAGATGAGTATCCAAATGACAGGCAGGCAACCAGGGAGGCAATATGCCCTATAAACAACCACAAATGAATGTCATCAGTCACGTGATGAGCCTAGAACTAGTCTATGGTAGATCAAGACTAGAGGGTTCCCGGTTCCACCAGAGACACACTTAATGGCCCATTCAATGAAATATCACCACCAACGGATAAAAAAAAACCCAAAGGACATTAAATATTACATGACTTTCACTTACCACGAGGTTTGCCGATTACCGAGGGGTGAACCGCGACCTAATATAGTGTACACCTACTTCCACTTACACTTTCAATTTCAAGTAGAAGACAATAGATTATCTAATGAATTCCAAAATAATTCCACATAATTCCAATCGTAGTTCACCCCTCGGCGATTACTATGGGATGTATCATCTCAAGAGGGAAATTTTCACAGGGGTGGTTTCCCATTGCCTTTTCCCTTGGAAGCAGTGAGGTGTTTTTGACACAGATGAAACTGTTCTGACTAATGAGTAATTCGAACATATGCGCTGTTGCCAGATATATTTTATGAGAAAAAATACTTATGTTACGGACGGGAAACCCCTGTTATAAATTTTGTTTGAATTCTTAAAGGAATTCTCTTTTTTTTTCATTAAGGTCACTGCAAGCAGATCCGGACCCGAACGCTTTTAGCACCTCCCCCTTCTATATATCCCTTTTCCGCTCTTTTCGCTGACCCTCTGGGTTCTTAGTCAAAATAATATGATGAGAGGAAATAAGTCATATATCTGAGTTGACAGTGAATTATAAATCTACTTGCTCTTACATTTTGTGTAAAAAATGGTCCTTCAAAAAAAAGATGCTTTTAACGGAAAATTTCCAGAAAGTCATGTGAATTTTCGAGGTGACGCCCTTCCGGAAATGGGAGGGGTTGATGATTTAAAAATACGCCTTCTCATTAAGGTTTTAGCCAATCAAGATATCTTTTCTTGAAAACTCCGAGAGTTTTGAGAGAGCCAAGCAGGCAGTCAGTCAGTTTTGAGACAGCAGTTAGCAAGGCAGTCAGTGAGTTGTTGGAGAGCAGTGAGTTAAAATGTACAATTCCCCTTATACCAAATAAAACAAACCATGATGTAAAGTTAAAATGCGTTTTAATTCAACCCTTGCATAGAGATAGCGAAACTTTTTCCTCAACAGCGCACATCTACCAACAACGGCGAGCTAGACCACAGAACTCACAACTTCGAGGTCACGCTACCCTTAGTAGGCAACCATATCCTCCGGGACTATGATATTGCCCGCTATAAATAAATAATTAATGTGTTCGCGCCCTTAACCATCCCGGGTCAGCGACACTTAAGTAAAAAACATTTATTTATTATTATTAGTAAGTTTTTAAAGAGCCACTAACATATTTATTTCAATATTATGGCATTTTGATTAGGATTAGATATACCGAGTGGTCCCGAATTCATGGTACAAACGTTAATGGTAGGTACAGGACATTGTAACAATGAGTTATTGTATAGGAATGTATAGTCGCAAGTGACGCGGTGAGGCGTAAACAGGGAAATAACGGCTATACATTATACATACATTATACACTATATTACTATTACACTATACATACATATACATATTACATATACTTATTACACTATACATTCCTATACAATAACTCATTGTTACAATGTCCTGTACCTACCATTAAAGTTTGTACCATGAATTCGGGACCACCCTGTATATAAATTTGTTTTTTGATTTAAAATAAAGCCGCATGTGGCTCGCGAGCCGCAGGTTGCCGACCCCTAGCCTAGGAGAAGAGCTAAAATAAATGTGTAGATTTGGCTTTATTTACTTTTTCAACAATACCAATAAATAATAACTAATAAAATATAAAAAAAATAAAAATAAATAAAATAAATCTCTGGCTCGACAACCCTTCATGGGTCTTGGCCTACTGAATTGGTTGCTGTCCTAATTGGAAACAGTACCGAGGGGTCAAGTGGTTGGCTCAACGCACATCTACAACCTTCGTTTCAGTTTTCTTAACCGAGATTCGCTACTTCTCAATCAAGCAGCTACTCATTTATCCTCACGAGGCTGAGTGAACCCAGTTCCAGACCCTATACTTACAGAAAAATTTCTGAGCATAGCCGGGAATCGAACCCGGGACCTCCGGGTTGCCAGTCAGTTACTCTGACCATTAGACCACGGAGGCGGTACTAATAAAACATTGTAAGCATACAAAACAAATTAATGATTTAACAATTAATTAATTAGATTTAATTATGCTTCATTAATTCCCGCATTTCATTGTATAAGGACAATTATTTCTATCTAATAAATTTTCTTAAACAAACAGGTGGTTGAATATTATATATAAACAATACCTAAATAGAAAATGTAAGTAGGTAAATGTAAATTTAAAGTTTCTATCTTATTTACATAGTTAACAAGCTAAGATATTGTAGCAACACTATAATAGGGTTCCGTTTTACTTATTGACCGGAACATAGAAATAACATAGGTATTACATATTACAAGAACACTCCAAGTTTTTCTTCGGTCCATCTGAGTTGTGTTGGATCATCCCAAATACTTCCGATTGGTTTGGGTTCATCCGGAAGTAATTGTGAAAACAGAATCAGAAAAAAAAATCAGAAGTAATTTTAAATTGGCCATGGGGCAGTAAAAAATGTAAATGTTTTTAGAAGACTTCAGTTTCTTGGCTTTCAATGAATGTATAGATAAATCTTATCGGTAGCAAAATCTGAATCAGATTCAGAGCTTAATAAATATAATTGTATTTCTGAATCGTTCATTTGAAAAAACTTTACTTTTCATAAAGACTGATCAAGAATTCAAATCCTTCATAATAAAGAGATTAACAGTTGAAAAAATGATTCAAGAATACAAATATATTCTTCTATTGTTGGTTAATAATTATTTCGATTATTACAAAAACATATTTATTTATAATTAGTCTTATTAATAATATATTTTAACAATGTAAATAAATAATTATTATAATTTATTTACATTTCAAATACATTTGATATCCAAATTATATTGAGACTCGAAATAAGAAAGGGTTGGGGGGGGGTTCAAGAATATATTCGTGAATCAGGGAACAACTGCGTTGCAATATATATGAGCATATTTGGGCTTAACAACGCTACGCTCAAGTCAGTCGCGCCTCAAAATTCGCCTCGCCTTAGGGACCATGTTTGTTTCTGTTATAATATAGTAAAATAAAGAAGAGCTTTATTTACTTTTTCAACAATAGAAATAAATAATAATCAATAAAACATTGCAAACAAAACAAATTAATGATTTAACAATTAATTAATTAGATTGAATTATGCTTCATTAATTCCCGGATTTCGTTGTATGGGACATCTAATATCTAATTTTCTTAAACAAAAAGGTGGTTGAATATTATAATAGACAACCTAAACAAAAGTTGTCTATTTTTCAATCGAATGCGAGAGTCTGACCTGCCATCTTTCCTTTGCCCCTGTGAGTTCTGCAACTCAATCGACTTCTCTGCTCACGGAATGTCTACCTTGCAGGGGTCTTCATTGATAAACTCAACTATAGTAGTTGTAGGGCATTCATTCATTAAACAATAAATAAATACTAACTCTTGACGTAATTATAACAAATAATATTGATATATTGACATCCATGCAATGCCTTAGCTCTAAAGGAAGAAAGAGATCATTCTATTCGTATCCTTTTGATTAATTTTCCTTATTAGATTGGATTCTAACGAAAGAATCGCTCACACACATATTTATTAAATATATAATAAAAAAATTGAAACCCTATCTGGGCCAGAGATGGACCCACTCATAAGAAAATAATAATCAAATTCAATAGAAAATGAATTGTTAATTTCTGCCTATATCATAACAACGGCTTAAAATCTCTATAAAATCATTAGAAAAATTATGTTTTTTTCTTTTTTTGAATCAGAAGTTCTAAAGCTTTTAGAAAGCCTAAAATCTAATCAGCTCATTGTATTGGAAATACAATCATTTTATCGCAAGAACAAAGGTTGTTTATTTCTTAACACATAAATCTTAATCAAAATGGAGGATAAGTATTTAGTATTATACGTTTTTTTTTAATAAATTTAAAATTATATTTTAATATTAAACTATTAGAGTGTATTAAAATAAAAAAATAAATAAATAATTTATTTATTAGATGATAAGTCAAAAACACCTGTTCGTTTATTATTATTATTATTTTTTATTTTTACTATAGAAACGGATTAAAATGTCAAAAAAAAATTATTCAAAAAAACAAAGAAACATTTTTTAATAATATTAATATAATAGAAAATAAATTGTTCATTTCTGCCTATATCATAACATCGGCTTAAAACCTCAATAAAAGCATTCAAAAAATGACATTTTCTGCATTTTTGAATAAACAGTTCTAAAGCTACAATGCCCAATCTTATCAGTTCTCTAGGGTTCGAAATACACACATTTTAGCACAAGAAAGAACTTTCTACGATTTTTTTAATTTTTCATCGTTATGAGTTCAGACTTATGATTGAAAATAATTTTTACGCATTTTTATCCACAATGAGCAAAAAAATGTCTTTTTTTTTGTAACGTTAAACCTCAATTTTCGAAATTTTTCACGAATATAAAATTTCTATTGTAGCGGCCCGCTCTCGCTCATGGCTACGTGCCTTGAGACACGGCCGCTAGATGACTCAGTCGGATCGTTGCGTCGCTTTTGCATGAGTGAAATATATTCAGCCATGCTATAATTAAAGCGACTCGATTCCGACTGGAGAAGCGAATCTGGAGGGGCCACCGCCATCCAGCAGCCCCTCCCCTGCACACACCCTATATGAACACGCAACCTACAACTCTGCACTCAACAGATTGTTAGGACCCCATCGACTTGATGGGGGGCGCGGCACAAAGCGCCACACAGCACTCACCTCACCAGAGCCCTAACAATACTATTATATGGTAATTCAAGTAAGGTAATGGAAATAAAATATTGAAAATTATAATTTTTCATCAATATTATTTCTTACGAATTGCAACGCCAATACCCCCCCCCCCCTTTTTTTTTGTTGAATTAGAATTCATTAATTAAACCCCCTGGCGGGCGAATGTTGAGTTGAGTGTTTCTTATTTAATTGCTTTCTTTCTATCTGTTGGTGCGTGGGCGGCATTTTAATCTCCGGCCCTTGAGAGCAAGCCACTCGTCAAACCCCCCCCTTATAAATATACGTAGTAGATGATTTGTAATGGAAACATCTTCAAGATGGATTTCGTGTCTAATTGCTCTAGTAGTCCACTAGGGGCGCTGCTGCTGCTGCCACCCAAACAGATTTCCAAAGAAAAAAGAGAGAGAGGGGGGGGGGGGGGTGGACTTAATTAAAAAGAAAATGAAATGCACAACTAAAGCCCTTTTATTTACCCTTCTTTCTTTCTTTCTATCCCCCTTCAATCCCACTAGACATGCAAATATCCAATTAGTTATTTATGCCAACTGTAGAGTTCGCTCTCTCTCATTCCATAGATATATATTCTTTTAGATAGGAAACTTCACCTTCAACTATTATACCAGCGGGTTTTTTCTTTTATTTGTGATCGCTTGTTGAATGTTTTCATAAATTTAGAGATTATTCCCATCGAATAAATAAATAAACGATCAAAGTTTCATCAAGTGGTTTTTTTTATAGTCACAAAAACAATCCGAGACATTTGAAATATTCTACCTGTCCACATTTACGTCATTTATTAACAGATTAAAATATTTTGTAACAGCGCTTGACCGAAATTTGGCAAAAAAAAATTCTAATACAAGCCTTGGAATCGAATTTAGGACTACACATTATAAGCTGTACACTAAATTAAACATCCCAAACGATTTCACTACTGATAAAATTAATTAAAAAAATTAAATTACATTAACTGTTTAATTAATTATTAAAATATCTAATTGTTATATGAAAATTAAAAGAATTGTTGACATTGTTAATCTGTTTATTTACTTTTTTGTTTATTAAACAATTAAAAAAATCTATTTATTTATAGATTTCTGAATCTATTGGTGGAAAATACCTATATGATAGTTGACTATAAAACAGGAATGATTAATGAATAAATAAATATAGAATAGAAAATAATTTTGGGATTATATCCCTAAATACTTTCCTATATCAGGTATTTATACTATAAATATTAACATTTTAAATTTTGATCAATAATTAGAATTGTATAGTACCCAAGGGCGGATCCAGGAATTTTTTATGGGGGGCGGGGGGGGCGTGAATGTATATAAGGTGCCCGATGTATATAAGATCTACTTTTTATCTCGAAAGTGTGTCGCGATCGAATTGTCCAAGCGGCGTCTCTGACCCCCCCCCCCCCCCACACACACACACATAGAACTTTATTTTCAATTTTAAAATGTTTTTTTTTACAAATTTTTTTGGCAGGCACGGGCGTCTATGGGGGGCGGTCGCCCCCTCCACCCCCCTTCGGATCCGCCCTTGATAGTACCTGGAGCCACCGAGCGATGCACGGTAAATAACTTTTTGCTTCAGTAAAACACCCGAACCCCCCCCCCCCCCCCAAGAACCCAGTTTTTGCATTTCTAGCCTTCTAGTGGTTTTACAGATTATGTGTATATAGGTATATAAATAAATTGCGTAAAATTATTTTTTTTTTTAATTAAATAACAATTTATCGAGTTTTTTAATCAATTAAATTGGCAAATTCTAAAATATAATTATATTTGTTATTAACTCTTTGGGGGATTTAAAACTCGATTTATAATCAATTAAATTTTCGAATGTTAAAATATAATATCATTTGTTTTATTGTATTAGTGGGTTTTAATATATTTGTAATGATCTTTTTGTGGGATTTAAAATTAAAAAAACAATTAAGAAAATTGAAAAAAAACGTAGACAAACTTTTTAATTGATATTTTCATCTGTCAATAATTACTTAATAAAGAAAAGCTCAATTAAGATGAATTTTGATGAGGTCCAGACCTAGCCAGATCGCTTTCTCATCCTCATATATATAAAACAATTTTTGCTCGTTTAATAAGAGTAGATAGATAGATATGTATGTGGGAAATTAATTGTTTAATTAAGTATTTAATTAAGTGAATTTTCTTGATTTCTGTTTTATTAAGAGCATATGGTTGGCAGGTGCCCGGTCACGAGATTGCGGCCCATTGTCCATTCTAAAGGCCGACTTCTGGGTTTCGGGCCCGGCTAAAAGCTTTCGGTAATAAATAATATTATGACAACTTGTGTCGGCTGACACTCATATGCATGTGTGTATGTGTATGTGTTGCTGCTGAGGGTAATTTGAGTTGCAACTGGAAGCCAGTGAGTTGAATACGGGATTTGCTTAAAGATGGTTGTTGATTTAAGTAACCAATAGTGATGTATTAATTAACGATGTTTTAAGATGTTTTCACGATGACCCCCTAGACACGAAAATGTATAACCCCCCTCCATTTTGTAAATAAATATATATTAAATAATAAATACGTGTGTTATTTCACCCCTATGAGCCAAGGGGGTGAAACCCGCCCCCTACAAATGTGTGCTCGCGCCGGGATAAATTGTAAAAAGTTTATCTCACCCCCTACATGTATTATAATATAAAATGTAAATATTGTAACCCTTTTTAAAAAAAGAAACTGGCCAAATGGATCCAATAAATAAAAATTAAATAAATAAATAGTTTTTTTTTTAAGCAATGATGTATGACGCGAATAGCATACTATATCTATTTTTTGTTATGGCTTGTCTTAAAAGTAAAAAAAAAAAAAGTTGCCTTGGGCGAGTTGATTGACGCAAGGAGGCGCTAAATGATTTTACATGTCGTCGCCCCCCGCTAATGACTCGCCCAGGGGCAAACGACCCCCCTCCACCCCCAGTTAACACCCCTTGGAAACATCCCTGTCCCCCGGGCAGGCGTTTTTGCCCTTAAGGGCTCGTAAATGGAAACAAATTCCGGAAAAGGGAGCCAGATAGATATAGAGAGGTGGCGGTTGATTGCGAAATCGCCCAGGGGCAAAAGATACACCCCACGATACACGATACACGATACACCCATCCCTTCAAATCAGCAAATCGGAATGAAGAAAATTCAGATTCAAATCTGAGCGATTTCTATATTCAGAAAAAGTGAAAATAAAAATGAAAATAATATGGTCCCTAACACAAGGGACGAATTTCCAATACAGAACCCAATTTAGTTGTAATGTAAAGCACTGCCTTGTGTTAAGAGATCATCTTTTTTTATATCTAATCATCTATACAATATAAAGAAGAAAAATTGTAAGTAGGTATGTTTCAGCCCTTAAATTAAATTATATTAACTATTAATTATAATCTAATAATTATATAAAATATTTAATTGTTATATGACAATTAAATGAATTGTTGACATTGTTAATCTGTTTATTTACTTTTTGTTTATTAGACATTTAAAAAAGTCTATTTAATTATATATCTTGTATTATTAATTCTTGTATATATATACTTCGGCCCGGCATCGCCTAACCCCTGGCGGGGAGCGTCTCGTTTTATGGTTAAAATTTAGTACCTGGAGGCACCGAGCGATGCTCGGTAACTTCTTCCTTCAGTTTAATATTATTTTTAATTTAAAATTCTGATAAAAAGGTCGATTTTTATTTGAGAGCCGTTTTCAAATTTTAAGAAAAATACAAATATATACCTATAATGTATTCGACCACTGTGTTATCTTTTCAGAAAATTGAGACCTGCTTATGCAAAAGATATTTTTAAATAAATTCTTGATTATTTTTTATTCTAAAAAATAAATAAGGTTCTTTATAAAAACAATTATAAAACGTTTATTAATAATTCTAACGTTTAGGGAGAACAACAAACCACAAACACAATACTTCTTCAAGGCCTTTGAGAATAAAGGATTTACCCGACCCATTATCTGTCTGGGTACAAAAGGAAAAGAGTAACCTTTTTTAAAACCCTAAAAATGGGATTTGTCTACCTGAGAATAATTAATTTGATTACGAAAAAACTCATTAAAAACAATTTTGTCGAAGATGAGACCGTGACAGATCGAATTGTCACCCCAAAAACCTCCTAACCCATGAATTTCATCAAAATCGTTAGAGCCGTTTTCAAAATAGAACTAAGATACAAACAAATATATATAAACAAACAATTTTTGCTCGTTTGATAAGAGTAGATATAGATAATAGCTGACCCGATTTCAAAAATAATAATAGTTTTGAAAATAAATTGAAAACCGCCTGGTAGGGGTCCAGGGGGCGAAGTGAGCCACCGCAGCTAGTAAATTTTAAGTATGTACTTTCTTTTGGAGAATTCAATGGAAAATTGAAGTATAGAGTTCTGTATTTAGAGTCATTTTTGGGAAATTTCAAAATTACTACAAAAATAAATAAATAAATGAAAATGACCTGACGTCACTTTATCATACTAGACTGAAAAAACAATTTCTTTATAGTAAATATATTGATAGAGTTGAGCATTTTATTTATTCCAAAGATATTTTATTAATAATCAAGGTATATCAAAATCATTCCAAAATATGACCAAATTTTTAGGTTTTTAATCCAAATATATTATATACTTGAGTGATTCTATTAGATATCTCTCAATATCAAATGAATATCTTGTGAACTATTCCACTATTTTACTCAAATAACAATATTTTAACAATTTAGTTATTGGTGCTTGGTTCAAATAGCGGCATCTTAACTATTAATATATCTAGAGTTGCTCCAAAAAATATGAGAATACTTAAAATACGTATATCATTTATTCAAATGATTAATGTAAAGATTTAAGCATCTTTTTTTGAGTTTCTTTTTTTGAAAAAAGATGGAATTTTTCAAAAATCAACCAAATTATATATATTGAAAAGTGAATTTATTTTTATTTAGGAAACAAATCAAAGATTTTAGTAGAAATAGTTTTACATTGCATATCAGAGGGTTTCGTCCCCTTAGGAATTGAACCTAAGTGCTAACTAAGCTTGCCGGGCTGTTAGCCAAACCCTTAAGACAAATCTTCTCCGACATGCAACATATATAAGAAATAAAAGGGTTTGGCTAACAGCCCAGCAAGCTTAGTTAGCGCTTGGGTTCGATTCCCAAGGGGACGAAACCCTCTGATATGCAATGTAAAAATATTTCTACTAAAATCTTTGATTTGTTTCCTAAATAAAAATAAATTCACTTTTCATTTATTCAAATTGAACAGAGATAGATTTCGCCATAATTAAATTCACCATCCCTTCCTATCAAATACAATTTCTTAACTATAAATATATCGTTTTTTCGTTAAGAGCCGTTTTCGAGAAACCGATTCTGATAATAATAATAATAATAATCTACAGCTACTTTATTCGAGTCAATTCCAACTTTTTTCATTCTTTTGTGAGTCTGTCTGTCTGTCTAGCCTCTGCAGGCAATTTCGGATCTTTTTTTCATTCAGCCCTTTAGAAGCCCCCCTATTTCTTTGATCTCCACTTTGAAACCCGATGGTCTTTTTCCCGCCCCAGGGGGGTGAGGGGGTTGCTGATCTTTCTCTAATCGTTAATTCCCATCCACTGACTACTTTTAATTTCCACCCACTCAGCTCTTAAGGGTTCTTTCTTTTGGTCTTTTTTTGAGAACTCCCTCAATTCGCCTCAATAATAATAATTATATTCTTATTCAATAAAATGAATGTGCTAGATGGCTTTTACTGTTCTGTCTTTCTATTCGGTTCGTGTTCCACGGGCATTGCCGATATATTATATATACACCCACACTGTCGAATAAATTAAGAAACACCACCAATTATTGATTCTTCTCAAGATTATTTTGAGAAAATTGAAAGTTTTCTATATTATAGTAATTTAATATACTGAAAAAACGATATATTTATAGTTAAGAAATTTTATTTGATATGAATAGATGGTGAAGTTAATTATGGCGAAATCGATCTCTGTTCAATATTAATAAATGATATACGTATTTGAAGTATTCTCATATTTTTGGAGCAACTCTAGATATATTAATAGTTAAGATGCCGCTATTTGAACCAAGCATCAATAAGTAAATTATGAAAATATTGTTATTTGAGTAAAATAGTGGAATAGTTAAATTTAATAGTTGGGTATTTAAATGGAATAATACGTAATTACGACAAGAAATGATATAAACTTGAATATTTTTTATTTATAATAAATATAGGTATGTATTTTTGACTAGAAGATGAGTATAATATTCATTTGATATAGAATCTATTCATTCATTTGGTTGAATTAATTAGATAAAAATTTGAATTATTATATTTGATTTAAAGTACACGGTAATCAAATTTTAATATATATTAATATTTCTTTTAATCTTATAGTGGGTTTTAAAATTAAAAAAAAAATACAATTAATAATGTAAACAAAATTTTTGTTAATTTTTTTTAATATCTTAATTATTAAGATATCACTATTTGCAACAAATACAAGTCGATTTATGATAAAAAAAAAACATTTGTTTAGATATAATAAGAGAGACATTCATTTGATATTAAAGAGATATATAATAGAATAAAATAGATCAATCAAGTATATAATATACCTATTTGGATTAAATACCTAAAAATTTGATATTTTTTTTTATGATAATGATGAGAAAGGAGTTACACCAAAAAGGTGCAACCTAAAGGCCTGGGTTGGCCCCTCCATCGTGAAAAGAAGAAGAAAGAATTTTATGGGTTGGGCGGGGGTCGAAGGTATCTGTGGATACGGGTCTTAAATAGCTGAAGGTTATAAGTCGCGGGAAAGCGGAGGGGGGAGGGAGCGAGTTCCAGTCTCTGGAGGTCATAGGGATAAAAGAGTTGGCGAAAGCGCTTGTTCGACTTTTATCCAATTTGAATATTTGGAATGATTTCGATATATCTTGATAATTAAGAAAATATCTTTGGAATAAATAAGAGCTCATTAAAAATGCTCAACTCTATCAATATATTTATTATTAAGAAATTGTTTTTTCATTGTATAATAGAAATTAGTCTTTTGTTGGGGGGGGGGGGGGGCACCTTGATTTGAACTTTCTCTATTATTATTAGTTTTATTTTTACTTTATTTTTATTTGAAACTCTCTCTCTCAGTTGGTAACGTGATCCAAGGGCATTAAGGCCGATAAGGCCCTCTGCCATATAAATTAAGAACCTAGACAGCCAATTGCTTCCTCTCATGCTAATAATAATAATAATTCTCATCTTGGAAATTGAAACTTTTTTTATTTCTTTTTGGGGGGTGGGGGTGGGGGGTATGTCTTGATTATCAGTCCCTCAGGGGATGTGATAAAGATCTCGCAATTGGTTTATCTATTAATTAAAACAACCAACCACCTGATGAAGGTAGATTGGTATAATTCAATCTTCTTAATCGGGGAAAATGTTTTTTTTTTTTTAAGGCACGATTTTTACTTTCACTTCATATAAATTTCATTACTTTCACTAAAATAACTGAAGTTTAAGTAGCGATTTCAAGCAATTAGGCATTGTATTCGAGTTTTCAATAGAAATGGAACGTACGAGAAATCAATGACTATATTATAAGTGAAAGTACGAAAGACATCTATCGGAAATAATAGATAATAATAATCAAAAACAACTTTATTCGTTTTCATAAATAAAATAAAATATTTAATTATTTAATTAATTATTAAATAAACTATTTTATTTTAACAATAATTAAAATCAACAAATTAATTAATTATTGACTATAACAATTAAAATAAAACAAATTAATTAATTATTAACTAATAATTAAAATAAAACAAATTAATTATTGACTAACAATTAAAAATAAAACAAATGATTATTGCGTTAACAATTTAATCTATAATTTTATATGAATATGGCACAAAGAGTGAGTTGAACACAACGATTGCCGTGCGAGAATAGCTCGCCGGACGTAACCAAGTTAAAGTATCTTTAATTATATCTACAAAGTGTATTTTACCAAATAATAAAGAATACCCTTGGTTTATTAGTATAATCATTCCACTGGCCTTAAGACCATTTGGATTTCGACCATAAAAAAATAAATAAATAAAAATAATAATTAGTCAAAGGTAAGTAGGTAGGTATTATAAATTGAATAAAAATATATAAATCTGACTTTAGGGCTAGTCTTGGTCGTAAGTAGGGAAGAAGACCCTGTAATGTAATTTACTTACGAAAACCGGAAACGAATCAGACAAAAGATGCACATGTCAGAAGAGGAGGATACTCACCTGAAAAAAGAAAAAATTATTAGTTAGATGAATTTTAAGCTCTTAATGGAGTAGACAGCGTGAATAAATGAATTGTACACATCACATGACTTTCACTAACCACGTTTGAATAATATTCTAAGATTAAAATTCAATTTACTCTCTCTCTCTCTGAAAGTAAAAACGATAATTTACAATTTAGAAGAGAGCTAATGGGATTCAGTCAACTTTTGATCATTTTGAATCACTTAAAATGCAAATAAATTCCCCTTAAATATTACATTATCTCTCGTCCCTCATCTTTATTCGTGTAATAACTAACCCCCTGGCCGCCCACCAATGATATTTCCGATTCGTGTTCGCTGCTAATTGTAGTATCAAGGGGTAGAAAATAGAAAATTCACCTTGAATTTGAGGGTGAACTTGAAAATGAGAGGAGTGAGTGACCCCCGCGGGGCTAAATCCAAAATACATCATCTGGGGGATGAGTAGTAGCAGCAGAAGGGGATAGTATAGCCTCAGGGGTATAGGGTATACCACTCAAGTGTTTTCCATTCATAGTAGCCTTGATTAGACAACCAATCACAATTTATTAAAACTTTTCACTCTAATCGAGCAACTTGTTTCATGTCTTATGATATAATATTTTTATAGAGAAAAGTTTGCAGAATTTAACAGAATATAGCCCAGTAAATAGGGGGGTTTTCAGCTTACAGGAAAATATTTTTTCTGGAATAGTTTAAGTTTGGAACCTCGAAAGTGTGGGGGACAACTTTTGGTGGTCGAAAAACCTCGAAATTTTCGGACTTTTTCCAGTATTTAGCTTATAACTCGAAAACAGTTCACATTTTCTAAATAACCGTTCTATAGTAAATTAAAGAGGGCAAAATTTCGCGTCGATTAAAGAAAAGAAATGCAAAATTAGCAAAGTAGTTCGATTTTTAATGGGGATTCAAAAAACAGCCCCCGGGATCAATTTTGAATATAGCAAAAATTCGCACTTTTTTTTCTCATTTTAACCATGAAGGAGTAGGTTTTCGACAAAGACCACTCCAGCTATTTTTAAACTAGATTATATTTGCTACAAAGTAAAAAAAGTTTCATCTTAATTGGATAATGATAACCCGTGCCTCAATGAGGTTGAAGTTTTGAAAAAATGCAATTTTTTGGACAAAATCGCAGTTTTTCCCTTCATAAAATGAAAACCCTTCATCTTAGAAACTTGATTCCTATCTCATTGTTTAGGAAATTGTGTTGCCTTGAACGTTAACTTGGACCACTTTTTGTTAAAACTCTTAGATTTATAGATATTCTACATTTTTCGGAAAGGATTTGATCCGAATTCTCAAAAGCTTCATGGAAAATGCTGGATATCTATAAATCTAAGAGTTTTATGAAAAAGTGGTCCAAGTAAACGTTCAAGTCAATAAAATTTCCTACAGAATGAGATAACAATCAAGTTTCTAGGATAAGTAAGGAAAAACTAAGATTTTTTACAAAAAACTGCAAACTTCAACCTCATTGCTGTGCGGGTTACCATTATCCAATTAAGATGAAACTTTGTTTACTTTGTAGCAAATTTAATTTAGTTTCAAAATGTATAGAGTGGTCTTTGTCGAAAACGTGCTCCTTCGTTGCCAAAATGGGGCAAAATTGAAAAAAAGTACGAATTTTAGGGATATTCAAAAGTGACCCCGGTTCTACTTATCCTAAATAGATGAAATTGTTATAATTTTACGCATAATTTAAAGAGCTTTAATTTATATAATTAATATCTTTTTGATTTGATAAGCCGTTTTAGAGTTATTCAAGAAAAACTGAAATTTTCTCATTTTGATGAGCGTAGAAAAATTTCCACAACACAGATTTGGGGGAAAACTTAGGGTAGTAATATTGGAGTACCAATAAAAATACTCCATCGATTTGCATAGAATCACCCAAATAAATAAATGCATCGATTTAATGTATAAATCTGAGGTTAGCGTTCACAAGGCGGAATAATTTATTTTTTATTTTAATTTAATGATCGTCAGAGACGGTCTCCTTAAGACCAATCACGAGAGCTCAACAAAATTTCTTGAAAAATGAGAGAGAAATCAAGTTTCTAGGATGAGTGGTTTTCATTTTATGATGGAAAAACTGCGATTTTTTGGAAAAAATTGCAGTTTTTCAAAACTTCAACCTCATTGCAATAATTGTTAAATTTATTTTATTGTCTTTAATTAGTTTAAATTTTTTTTACATATACCTACAATGTATTTACTTATTACTTTATCCAATGCGAAGCATGGGGAAAGTATTGTAATCGGTCTGGTTTTTTTTGCAAATAAATATTCTATTCTATTCATTGCGGCACGGGTTACCATTATCTAATTAAGATGAAACTTTGTTTGAATTGTAGAAAATTAAATCTAGTTTAAAAATATATAGAGTGGTCTTTCTCGAAATGGTGCTCCTTCATGGTAAAAATGTTGCAAAATCGAAAAAAGTACGTGTTTTAGGGATATTTAAAAGTGATCCCGGGTGCTGTTTTTTGACATGGGCTAGTACCGGTTCTACTTACTAACTTAAATAGATGAAATTGTTATAATTTTAAGCGTAATTTAAAGAGCTTTAATTTATCTAATAGATTTATTTTTGATTTGATAAGCCGTTTTATAGTTATTCAAAAAAAATTGAAAAAAAACTCGGAAATTTTCTCATTTTGAGGCGCGTAGAAAAATTTCTTCTACAGAAATTTGGGGGAAAACTCAGGGTAGTAATATTGAAGTACTAATAAAGGTATTCCAGCAATAAAATCTTTAAATAATTTCCTGTTTATGCCATTTTTTCACGTAATTTGTTTGGCTGGACTATTGAGGACCCCACAGGATTCGAAACTGGGTCCTTCCTCTGTATTTTCACTGAGTTGTAAATAGTACTGCGTATTGAACATATACATCGTTCAAGAGTAATTTCCTAGTTAGTACCCGGGTTTTATGATTTCTTAGAACATTCGAAACGTGTTCACAGAACACTAGTGTTAATCAGTTCAGAACAATACTGATTTAGATAATTTTTCGAACCATATGTTGTAGGAATTGGTTGGTCTAGAGGTTTTCTCCTTGTATTTCGACTTGCTTGTTATATGTTGAATGAAAACTTGATCTATCCGTTCATAAATGAATGTTTGAAGTACTTGAAAGTTATTTCGTTCATGGATGATTAAAAGTTTAAACCTGGCGAGACGAGTAAGTGTGGGTGGATTCTATCAAGCAAGCAGGCCAAATGAAGGGCTTAAACAAGAGGGCTGGAAGGGATCGATTGAAGGGCTTGAAGGTTCTAACGAGATGGGGGCGATTATTGAAACAGCTCTCGTGATAGGTCTTAAGGAGACCGTCTCTGACGATCATTAAATTAAAATAAAAAAATAAATTATTCCGCCTTGTAAACGCTAACCTCAGATTTATACATTAAATCGATGCATTTATTTATTTATTTGGGTGATTCTATGCAAATCAATGGAGTATTTTTATTGATACTCCAATATTACTACCCTAAGTTTTCCCCCAAATCTGTGTTGTGGAAAATTTTCTACGCTCATCAAAATGAGAAAATTTCAGTTTTTCTTGAATAACTCTAAAACGGCTTATCAAATCAAAAAGATATTAATTATATAAATTCAAGCTCTTTAAATTATGCGTAAAATTATAACAATTTCATCTATTTAGGATAAGTAGAACCGGGGTCACTTTTGAATATCCCTAAAATTCGTACTTTTTTCAATTTTGCCCCATTTTGGCAACGAAGGAGCACGTTTTCGACAAAGACCACTCTATACATTTTGAAACTAGATTAAATTTGCTACAAAGTAAACAAAGTTTCATCTTAATTGGATAATGGTAACCCGCACAGCAATGAGGTTGAAGTTTGCAGTTTTTTGTAAAAAATCTTAGTTTTTCCTTCATAAAATGAAAACCACTTATCCTAGAAACTTGATTGTTATCTCATTCTGTAGGAAATTTTATTGACTTGAACGTTTACTTGGACCACTTTTTCATAAAACTCTTAGATTTATAGATATCCAGCATTTTACATGACACTTCTGAGAATTCGGATCATATCCTGTCCGGAAAATGTAGAATATCTATAAATCTAAGAGCTTTATCAAAAAAGTGGCCCAAGTAAACGTTCAAGTCAACAAAACATCCTAGAGAATGAGATAGGAATCAAGTTTCTAGGATGAGTGGTTTTCATTTTATGAAGGAAAAACTAAGATTTTTTAAACAATGGATCATTTTCTGTCTTGGAAAATGCTGAATATCTATAAATCTAAGAATTTTATCAAAACAGAGCTCCAAATAAAAGTTCAAGTCAACAAAATTCCCTAGACAATGAGATAATAATTCTATTTGCTAAAAACTGCCTTAAAATCGGAGTTTCCGTTCTAGAAGGCCACGTATATCTAAATAGGGGTCAAACACAAAAGACCCGGGATTAAAAAGGAATCCAAGAGGCCGAGGTGACTATTGAAATCAGAAAAGGAATATTAATTAGCGTTAGTGAATAACAATTAGGAAATAATAATTAGAAGTTGTGCATTTGTCATACTAATTATTAAACATCACAAACACTTTCACTTTTGTTAATTAAAATTAGTGAATTGAAATTATATTAACGATTTTAGTTTAATTACCTATATATATTCTGAAATATATCACATTTTAAATTATTAAATAAAAATTAAAAGCCACTGAAGAAGTTGCAAAACAGCAACGAAACGTATGGCATATTTAATCAAAACTTGTATTTAATTTAATTTAAAGTCTTGTCCAACTCCCTACGATTCCTTTAAATATTAATTATGGACACGAATAATGAAATATTAAAAATTAAAAGAATTGTTGACATTGTTAATTTTATTTATTTACTTTTTTGTTTATTAAACAATTAAAAAATCTATTTATTTATTTTTTAGAAATGCCTAATTGTAGAAATTATTCGTTTTCATACATAAATAGAATATTTAATTAATTAGTTAATTATTAAATAAACTATTTTATTTTGTATTTAATTTAACAATAATAAAAATCAACATATTAATTAATTATTGACGAATAATAAAAATCAACAAATTAATAAATTATTGACTAACAATTAAAAATAAAACAAATGATTATTGTGTTAACAATTTACTCTATAATTTTATATGAATATGGCACAAAGAGTGAGTTTAAAAAGCGGATTGCCGTACGAGAATAACTCTCCGGACGTAACCAAGTTAAAGTATCTTTAATTCTTTCTACAAAGTATATTTTACCAAATAAAACATCTTTTTTTTTTTTTGTTTTGTTTTTCAAAAAGTGATGAAATAAAGAATACGCCTGGTTTATTAATAGAATCATTCATCATTCCTGTTAGTCAACGAACCCTCAAAAAAAGGGTATAGAAAACATTGAAGAGGGTAGCAATTTGTTCTTACGGAATGTGTTTGGGGGTGGATAGGAGGGAAAAATACTAAAAGTGCCCAGTTCTAGTTACCGGGCTTAGGGGTGGGTGGAAATGTAATAATTATATTCTGAAATATACCATATTTTAAATTATTAAATAAAAATTAAAACAATTGTTGACTATTGTTAATCTATTTATTTACTTTTTTTGTTTATTAAACACTTAAAATTTTTTTTTTTTTTAGAAATGCCTAATGGTAGAAATTATTTATGTATGATAGTTGATTTAAAAAATAAACGGAATTATATAAATATAGTAAAATACGAGAGACGAATAAATAAATAAATATTGAATAGAAAATGATTTTTTGGATTATTTGGTTGAGATGTGAATTGGAGGGTAGGTTTTTGGAATAGAAGGGTGGATTATCAAAATCTGCCTCTGGCGATACCCGATAACAATCCGAGGAAACGAGAAATGGGAAAGTTTAATTTTATTATTATTATTTGTTACCCCATTAGGGCCGTCTGGCGAGCGGGTGTCGCCGATCGTAACGAGAGAATAGACCGTAATGACCCGAGAAAAATTATTAAGTTTTCGCCAGTTAATTGTTGAAGAATGCTTCGGAGTGCTTTTAGCATGATTGCGTTTTCAGCCGAGGGGTGAACCGCGACTTAATATAGTGTACACCTACATCCACTTTCATTTCCAAGTAGAAGACAATAGAATACAATGAATTATCTAATGAATTTCAAATAATTCCAAAGACGGTGTACACCTAATTCCAATCGCGGTTCACCCCTCGGTTTCAGCCGAAATACAACATTTGAATAAATTCTTCCCTCAATTTCAGTTTTATTTCGATTTTGAATAAGTTTAATATTAAACAATCAAATCTTTAATTGTTATATGATTATTGAAAAAATTGTTGACATTGTTGAATCTAGATTTATTTATTTTTGCTTGAAAATTTAAAAAAATAATTGGTTTATGAATGAATTTTAGATAGTTGCTTTTAAAATTAATTCATAAAACAATTATTTTTCTTAAATTTTCAATTGAAAAAGAGAAATGTCTACCAAAAATCTTTCTTCGGCAGGCATCTAACATACATGCTAATAGATCTAGCGCTCTGGACTGGGAGAGATCGAGTATATAACATCTGAGATTTCCAATCCACTCGGTGATCCATCCGAATGTCTCAGCGGGCTATACGCGAAATGACGTTGAATTGTAGCTAAGTGGATTACATCTTTTCTCTCTTTGGTCCAGACTTCATTACTCCGCAGACTCCAATAGCGTAATCCGCAGTAGTCTCGCGAGATAAAAATATATTTTTTTCAAATCAGCGCGGTCAAAATAATTCTTGTTGACGTATCAATTAGTTCTTTGATATATTAATGAGAAAAATTGCAAATTTATTCAAAAATCTTTCGATTGTTTCTTATTTAAAAATTTTTTCGATTTTTTTTCTTATCAAGAATTGTACATATTTGTTTAATTTGAATTATTATATAAGAAAATTTATTCAACAGTTCAAATTCGTATTTGAAAACTAGTCTAAAATAAACTTCTGCTGGACTCGAATAGGTTTTTAAAGTCGAAACGTCGTGGATTGAGTTTATTTCATTAAAAATAATGTGCAATCTAAATGGTTTCCGCGACGAAATACAAAAAAATAATTAATATTTAAATAAATTCTCCTTCCAATTTTAGTTTTAATTACTTATTTATATTTTAATTCTAAAATTTAATTAAACTATAACAATTTCTAATTGTCAAACAATTATTTAAAAAAAAATTGTTGACATTGTTAATCCATTTATTATCAATTAAAAAAATTTAAAAATATATTTTTTGTAACCTCATTGTTTGTTAACAATCAACTCAGATGAAATAATGGACTTGAGAAATGAACCAATGCAAGATATAATGTTTTATTGAAATAATATTATAAGGATTTAATATATTTTTGTAGTTGAAGTGATTTTTGGATAATCGGGTGGAGGGGTGGAATATGTATTGTGAATAGAACATGGAGAGGGGGTGGGGGTTGGTTTATCTGAATCTGCCCCTGGCAATACAAGGTAGGAAAATGCATTGGGCAATGACCACAGTGAGAGATAGCCATGTCTGTCTGTCCATTCAGAGTGCAAAATGCAATTTACCCCCACCACACCCTGCACCCACCTCCACACCCCGCCTATCGACCAATATACCCTGCTAACCCTCTTATTCGAGCCACGTGCCAATAACAAATAGATTTCGAGAGGGTCAAAATAAATAATAAAATAGAAATTAGAATTATTATAAAGATAAAAATGATTTATTATGGTAGAATCAGGATTTCAAAAGCGGATTTTCATCCGGAAAATAAATATCTATCTATCATCTAATCTTATTAAACGAGCAAAAATTGTTTATATATTTTTTTATTTTGAAAACGGCTCTACCGATTTTGATGAAACTAACATCATCATCATTCATCTGGCATCTGTCAATAATTACTTTAATTAAGAAAAAGTCAATTAAGATGAATTTTGATGAGGTCCAGACCTAGCCAGATCACTTTATCGTCCTAAAACTTGTTAATAGAGTTGATTTCATCAAAATCGTTAGAGCCATTTTAAAAATACAAAAAATATACAAATAAATATATAAATAAATATACAATTTTTGCACATTTAATAAGAATAGATAGATAGAGAATTTGATTATGTTAATCAATTTACCAATTGAAAAAAGCATATAGGTAATTGTTTATTTTTGCCTATAATTTACAACCACATTTATTTGTATCAAGCAGAGGAGCAAACTCCATTGATTTCTCTTAATAAATCATCAACTTTAAAATAAAAAATAAAAAAATATAGTGAATTCAATACTTGAACTGCTCAAAAATTAGAATTATCAAAGTTTTGGTAGAATAATAATAATGAGTACCTGGAACACCGAGCGTTGCTCGGTAATTTTTGCTTTAGTTTAAAGTAATATATTAATAATAAAGCTGTTGAAGCTTTTATTTTTATGATTAATTTGATTAAAGTTTGAATTTTTATTTAAATCACACATAATTATAATTAATCATGTATAATATAATAATATTATTTTTAATAATTTAATAATCAATAAAAATACTCAAAATTAATCAAATTGGCAAATTCTAATATATAATAATATTTGTAATTAATTATTAGTGGGATATTAAAATTAAAAACCAATTAAGAAATTATTAAATTTTATTTTTTAGGGAACGAAGAAAAGTTTATTTTTATTACAGACAAAAGGATTAGATCGGGGCTCGAACCCGGATCTTTTGCATGTGTACTGCAATGCTTTGTCATAAGAGTTTTAACTCCTATATCCACTAAGCTACTGATCCCTGAACCCAAACTAATACCTTTTGTCTATATGAATTAGGAATTTCTTTAATCCTCTCCTCGTTCATTTTTCGCAGTCTAGGCCTTGATTCATTAATTAAACAATTAAATATTCCAGCGCCTCTCCCAATCGATCGCAGACCCCAAAGATCGAAAATAATTTTCTCTTCACCCGGGGCGCGACTCACAACGAGGCCGTAAAGACAATTAATAACAAATTTAAATTTAGGGAACGAAGAAAAGTTTATTTTATTACAGACAAAAGGATCAGCCGGGGCTCGAACCCGGATCTTTGCATGTGTACTCGCAATGCTTTGTCATAAGATAAATTTTATTTTTTAAGAGAATGAAATTGATATATTCTAATAAATTAATTTATTGAAAATAGGAAAATACCTTTAATTAAATAAATAAATACATAATATATTATTTGTAATGCATTCCTATTATTAGTGGAATTTAAAATTAAAAAAAAACAATTAATAATTAAAAGGAAATTGAATAAAAATGTAAACATACATTTCCATAGAGTTAACTGTGTTATTTAAATAAAACAAATTATTTTCATTTGGTATACATGGTTTTAGTTATAGCTAATGAGCTGAAAAATTGGTACGCAAATATGTATTTTCACATTACAATCACCAAATTTTTATCTTATACCGTTTTAGAACGTTTCCTGTAAATACAAAATGCTAATTTTGAATAATTTTAGTTAATGAGCTGAAAATTGGTACGCAACTATGTTACAATGCACTAAATTATAGCTTTTTATATGAAAACGTTTCCTGAGCGTTCAAAATGTCAATCTTGAAAGGTTTTAGTTAATGAGCTGAAAATTAATACGCAAATATGTATTTTCAAATTACAATTCTCCAAATTAAAATCTTATACCTGAAAACGTTTCCTGAAAGTACAAAATGCCAATCTTGAATGATTTTAGTTAATTAGATGAAAATTGGTACGTAACTATGTTACAATGCACCAAATTTTAGCTATATATCTGAAAATCTTTCCAGAGAATATGAATTGACAATATAGAATGTTATTTTTTAATAAGCTGAAACTTGGTATGCAACTATGTATTTTTTGCATTTTAATGCGAGTAATTTTAGCTTTATATCTGAAAACGTTTCCTAATATGTGTATAAATTGCCAATCTTAAATAATTTTATCTAATGAAACTCGATTCTAATCTATGTATTTTCACATTACACTGCACTTTAGCTTATACCTGAAAACATTTCGCGAAAATATATGTTGCAGTATAAACCCGTTGTTTAGTAAAAGCGGGTTCTTACTAGTTAAAATGCTTTTCGCTGAATATCTTTGTGGAAACTAGAATTTAGTGATGTTGGTTGAGTTTGGTTCAAATGTCTAGAATCTTCATTTTTGACCCTCCGCCTCACTTTGGGTGTTTATTTTCAAAATCGAAAAATAGAAATACTTGGTCCAAAATTCTGAATAGAAAAACTTAAAAACAAAGTAAACATTAAATATAATAAAATCTGAGCAGCAGCTCATAGATTTTACCAGGCAACGCACTGCCAAGTTTCGGTAGGATTTCCACGCAGCCCCCCAAGTAAGCAAGCAATCCCCCAGTGGCTCCACCACCCCAATCTGCACCCGTTCAACCCCTCCAGCGAAGAGCTAGCTTTCCCTCGAGTTGCGCACGCACGCCCCCTCACGCTACAAGTCAAAATCGTCGCGGCGACGACCAGCTGGTCCCCAGTAACTGGCCATAATAACAAAATGCGCTGATTGGCCGAAATAAGGACCTATCATCAGGAGCCCCAGATTTCAACGCGGCCTCTATAAAGATCGTCTTCCAAGTTAAAGACAGGAGTTCATCCATCAGTTCAGTTCAGTTTAGTTCA